>CM032062.1:39504566-40104566 GCA_018831715.1 Matsumurasca onukii
ATTACCGTCTGTGTCCACCACCAGGCGCGTCCACCAGTGTCAGAACTTATACCCAACCTATGGCGCAAAAGCAGCACTATCAATGTAACAGAATCATTCACAACTCTGTAGGTTCGTTTATTTTAGACTCTAGACCATAACTTGCCATTTTGATCAAGGTAACTTTCTGTTTTCCCATTAGGCTTTGAATAAAATTAAATTTACGCCAACAGCAATTATTAGGTTTTCTATTTTTAAACTTAGGCAAATAGTTATCTAGTTCGGTTTATAAAATATCTTCATTGAACAACCTATATAAAACCAACAAATTAAATACCACTAATTTTAAAGAATGAATAATTGACTTGATGAAGGATATGGACCATTCATAACTGTATACACGATCTTATTGATACGAATATGCAATGAAGTGGTAGTTTTCATAATTGCCCTTTAGGTCAAGTCTTACAAGTTGGTAAACTACATTACTAGAGTGACAGTCCATTTTACCAACTATCGGGTAATACCTAGACCGGCTAATAAAGTCATTACTTGGGGTCATAATTTGGCAGGCTTAAAGCGAGCAAGGTTGGGAGCCGAATTTTTGTTACTAGTCATTGAGTTGCTCATTAACATCAGGTAGGACATTTTTGCCATGTATCTCTTTGAGGCCAATGCTAGGGTGTTTGGAAAAGGTTCCTAGTTCAGGAGAAGATTGTAAAATGTTAAGGAGACGTTTTAATGATATTAATAATTTTATGAAGGCCGGGGTGATAAGTAGTTAAATTTTGCTTCATTATACCGATTATAACTAGGTTTAGTATTTTCTCGTTTATTAATTCGCCATTGACCACCTTTCTGGATAACCTCGATTGATGAAGGCATTTTAAGCTTACCAATATATTGGTTGTAATCGGCAATGGCTGAATATAAACTTTGAGCTCTAATCCCAAGACATTTGGGAATAGATATTTTTATATAACCTGGATGGCAACTGGTATAATGTGAATAGTTCGAAGGGTTACTAATTTTACATGAATTTTGGTTGTGATATTTCCACTGTCTATGAAAACATCGACATCTAAAAAAGTTACTAATTCTTCAAAATCTCCCACGCGAAGTTTAAAGTCCAGAACAAATGGTTTAGTTGGTTTAGAAATAGTTGGAGGCTTTCGAATCTATGCTGCCAAATAATAAAAATATCATCAATTAAGTGAAACTACCTCAAAGGTTTTCAAATTTCGAGAGTTCAAGAATTTTTCTTCGATCAGGCAAACAAATAAATTAGCGTAAGATTGTGCCATCTGGGTACCTATAGCTGTACCTTTCAGTTATACCATGGTGACTAGAGTCGATAAGAAAGAAGTAGAGGGTTTGGCCGGTCTTAAATTTA
Organism: Matsumurasca onukii; assembly: GCA_018831715.1. NCBI lineage: Eukaryota > Metazoa > Arthropoda > Insecta > Hemiptera > Cicadellidae > Matsumurasca > Matsumurasca onukii. The sequence goes on from CM032062.1 coordinate 39,505,939, forward strand.
AAAGGTGTTAGACTGTGTTTACCCCGTCTGCAAGTGGAATGTTAGTGTAAAGTGATTCAACGTCCACTGCAGCAAGAAGGACGTGGTCAGGAAGAGGATTGTTGATTTCAGCTAAGCGTTCAAGGAAGTGCTTGGTGTCCTTGGTGTGTGACTTGAGGGATTTGGCGATAGGTTGAAGATGCGAATCTATGTAACTGGAAATTCTCTCCGTTGGCGATCCGTAGCTGGAAACTATTGATCTTCCAGGTGGAGGTCTGGAGGGCTTATGCGTTTTTGGTAACAACTTGAAAACAGGGGTTCGGCATGATAAAGCTTCGGGAGTTAACAAAGCGATATCTTTTTCAGATAAATGTTGAGAAGGTCCTTTTAATTCTATAAAGTCGGATATTTCCTGGTTAAAATCGTTAGTAGGGTTATAAGAAAGCAGTTTGTACGTAGACGAGTCGTTCAAGTGTCGTTCAGCTTCAGAAATATAGTCGTCTCTGTTCAAAACAACTATTGAACTACCTTTGTCTGATAGTAATACCATAATGTCCTTATTGTTTTTCATGACATTTATCGCTTTTCTCTCGTTCTGAGATAAATTTTGGTTTCTGGAAAATTGATCAGGATAAGAATGGTTAGAAATATTGGAGATTATGGTGTTGATGAACTGTTCAACTGGGTGGTCAGGAGGAACCATGATAGTTAGTATCATATAACTAAGATAGTTGTTATCATATAGCTATGATAATTATTATCATAAAACTATGATAGTTATTATCATATATGTATTATCGTAGTATCATACATTTTCTTCTCTTTGAAATTTCTTTTCTTTATTGAACCTACTTCAAAAACAACCATACAGTAAAATGCTAAAAATGGTTTGAAATAATTGGGTAATGCAATTCTGTATTGCTCTACATGCTACATTCATAAGCACTGGGCTTCTGATGTTTTACACGTACAGACAATAATTTATTTATTACACTACAGTAAGATATTGCGGCTGTACTCATTTCATGGTAACCAATATAATAAATATTAATTTGCTACTGCATATTAGAATACCACCATAGGTGCACACTATTTGCCATATTGTGTACTAAAATTTAGGAGTTGTTATAATTTTTATTCACTTTAAAAAAATGTTGGAGTCGGTGCTGTTGAAGCAATATTATTAAAGAAGAAGCAGCACCGATTAGAGGTTTTTTACTTTTTGTTTATAGAAATATCAGTCCAATCAAAACGATATTCAAATGGGACCACAGTAGAACTAAACTATATCAATCAAAAACTATGGCCGCGTTCAAAAGTTATTCGTGAACAGACATAAAAATCAAAAATCGCCGCAGGTCAACCTCCTCGTTTTTCTGAAGTCGGTTAAAATTGTAGCAATTGAATGTGTATAATAGTAATAATAATAATAAATCGTCTGTATTGTATTCAACTTAAGGCGAATTTAGTTAGGTCTTAGGAGCCCTTTCTAATACTTAACCTTAAAAAGATGTGGACCGAACTAGAACTCGATCCCTGATCTTCCTTGCCGGGTGATTATGCTAACCATTACACCATCAGTCCCACCTACATGCATTCAGAAACGTTTGAACTATAACTAATAAGCGGTATTGACATTATATCGTTTTTAAAGTCTAGATTACGTACTATATGTTTTTCAATTGAAGAACAAATAATGGCTGTTTACGAAACCACTAAAATATATATTTTAACTATACAATCCAGAACAAATCGTTTCTACCATAGTGTAGACGAAACTATTTTTTCTTCAGTTGTGTAGACAAGAGTAAAAGAGTAGAAGAGTAAAAACTAAATGTATACTGAGTTAAAGAAATTTAAAGATAAAATAAGTTTAAATAAAAAACTAAACCAGGTATAGTTTAAATTAAAATGATTTCAAATTGTTAGCTCGAAGAAAGAAAATGTTAGTTTTGCTTATTCGTGTAAACAGAGGGTCCCACGATACGAATAATTATTTGAACGTTTTATCTCAATTGTTGAAATTGGTTGGGTGTTTTTTCTATAGCCTCTCTAATTATTCGGGTAAAATAACTATTTTCTTTTGCGATTATTTTAGTCTTTCCAAAGTCGATTGTCTGTTTGGACGTAAAACTATCTTCAGCAATAGCAGATTTGGAAATGCTTTCGTATTTTGTGTGCCGAATATGTTCTTTCAACCTGGTAGCCACCATTCTCTTTGGTTTACCGACGTAAACTGATCCACAACAACACGGAATTTCAGTGGTTTCATCCAAAAAGAATGTTCGATTATGACTAACCCCTCAAGCTTAAAATTTAAATAAATAGCGGTTTAAGTTTATGTAAATCTTTTAACTTCCCGATTACGCATTCAAACTGAATTAGATACTGAATGCAATAGCTTCTGAAAGATGTACTGCTTGTTCCTGGAACTGCTGCAATGCACTGAAGTGGACTGCATTAGTCCGTAAGAAGCTTTAGCTCAGGTCTAAACCTGAGGCTGCACATCGGCTTAGCTTAGGCCTTTGAGTACAGGAGTGCTGTATTTGCATGTGCCGGTTGTATCACGATCAATAACACTCAGTGAAATGTACAATTCATAACATCGTGGTTTAGAACGATTCAATTTCATTAATGTTGGTTTTTTCCTAGGAACTTATAGTCAAATCCCAATATTAACAGTGTAAAATTTGTGTAAAATGAGTTTCTATAATCTAGGATATTTGTTTAAAAACTTCTTGAATAACTTATTCTGTAAAACTCTATTTAATTTGTATACAAATTTACAATAGGTGTAATGAATTAAGTAAGTCTCAATGTATCAGGGTTTTAAAAGAACTCCGTGATTGCAAAGAAAACATGACAGTGTTGATATGATCTATTAGCCTACATTGTAGATAGCAGTGACACACTTGCAATATTAGATCAGGATCCTTCACGGGTGTTTCTACCCTCATATGCTATTTAAATAAGAGTGACTGTTATTAAATCAAGACCATGCTCAAACAACATACGCCCTATATTTCGCTTTAAGTTCTCTACTCTCAAGAGGGTCCTGGAGCTGTAAATTTTAGAAACCCTGTTGAACATCCTTTATAATAACTACGAGAGAATTTACCGACCGATCGTCGGATCTGCGAATGACAGTCGCTTCGACGACTTGCAGCTTACATATAAGTTATAACAATGGCAATAATATTTATTGCTATTTTACATAATAAATAATTTTAATTACAAACTTTTCTACCTGTAAAAAATGAAAACCTGTATAATTAAAAGAGCATATAAGGGTGAAAACCCTTGTTCAGAATGAATTAACTTACGCACAAACATCAATATACCTTCGTTAAAACAATTGTATAAAACTAAACACATAGTCATCATTACCACAGGTGAAACTCGTGTAAACCTAAATTATACTATCAACAAAATGATACCTGTACTTTTTATGTTATTTATGCTAATACATCGGTACTCTTTTTGTTTGATATTTTCTTTCATATGTATTAATTGTTCTCGTAATTATCGTTGTTTCAGGCATAGAACCAAAGGGAAGTGAAACCGAAAAGGACTCTCTTTGCAGTCCCTTAAACGAGTGTAATAAACGAGTATGTTTATTATGGTCATAAATATTAATTGCCTAGGTCATGACACTGCAGAATCAGAGCCAGGAAACCTAAAAAATATCAATGTAATATTTATGCTCGTTCTAGTCCTACTTTATTCTTCTTTTTTCAAACTTTGACAAAATAAAAGTAACCAGACAGTGTAAGAAGCAAGTTCAGCGGTTAATCTCTTACAGCCTGTGACCTGTTACTGGAAATAGTTTATCAGCTAAAAGCTCTCGTATACAAAGAAGTTTCTTTTGTAAAGGTCAAAGACGAATAGCAATATCGAGCTTACCTCCAGCTCGACCGAAGAAAAGTCAAAGTCTAGAGGTTTTCCTCTCACTAAAGATTTCAGGCGAAGCATGATAAAGTAAAGGATTTCTTCACTGGGTATTCATAGTATGTCGGAAGCTTGACATGATAGCCTCTGTGACTTATACGCATCTTCCTGGAACCTCTTTCTTCTTTTAACTTAATACTTCCCTTCTAAACACTCAAAGTAAGCAGATTATTTGTCAAAGCTTTCTAGAAAGGAAACTGTGAGTGAAATGGCATCTGTGCAGAAACTAGGTGATTTAAATTTCTATTTTCATTTTTACTGTACGCTACGGAATTCAGAACATTAAAAACATACAGTTCTTTCTACATCTTTAAAGGATTCTGTGTTCATCGGTGTGTTTCATCTAAAAAGGTCTTTCCAATGTGTAGGTTCTCTCTTTGTTATTGCCTATTTTGTACACACACACACACACACTTGTATATTCTAATTCAAAGTCTGTTATATGTAAATGTTTCTCTCTTTATTTAAGGTCGAAGTTAGGTAGGTTCATCTTTCCATCTTAACCATCAAAGAAATTGTACATTGAAAATACTAAACACTCAATGTTTCAACACCATTATTACACACACAAACAGCGCTATTATTGTTGTAGTATGTTCATACGGAAATATTTTCAACTTACTTTTGACAGTTTAGAATTCGGTTCTATCCTGACAACCTTTGAGATACTTGTGGAAATTTGTATAAACCTTAAGTTACCTGTAACTTTTCTTACTCGATTCAAAGCTTGTTAAAGTCAAATTCTGACTTTGAAACTTTCAAACGACCGTCCAAAGGAATACTCGTAAGAGGTATTATCTCGTGCGCATATAGTCGTACGTTGCAAAAGTTAGAAGCTCTCAGTAACCATAATACTAATTACTACAGCAAACCCCTTTCAGTGGACAGTGAAGCTATCTCGTACCCTCCGTGTTACTTATTACTTCAATTCTGCTTTAGTATCGTCAGTTACTACTGACTTGCTATTTCTATGTATATAATTATATCTAAAACAAAAGTGTAAAAATTAAAACACTTAGTACCCTGGACATTTGTTTCACGTCCGGTTTCGAGCTGAGCTCATCTTCGGTGGATGCAAATAACCTGTTTAACAATTTTTCTTAACACTAATTCTATCTATATGTCTATTTTCTAATTGAATCAGCCGTTTTGCTTTTATCTACCTTTCTGTGTAATTAAATACTCATATTAGTAATTTACTTTTTGTGCGCAATCTGGTTCACTGTCATGGACCGCGAACAGTAATCAATCACAGAATTTAGTAGACCATCATAGCAGGGAAGAAATAATCCCGTTTTGGAAAATACCTACTCATGCAGTGTAAAAACTCTTAAAACATAATTTTTAAATTAATCAAAACAGAACTCGAAAAAATATTTCATAAATAAAGTTCAAACCTAGAATTTAGTAAAGATATTATACCATCGAACTATAGGCTATACTTTATTCTTACAAACAACAATAGCTAAGTATTTTAGATTTTAAACTTATGTGGTTTGACATGTAATTGAAATAAAAAAATTTTTGGATTAACCACAATGAAAATAGTATTTAATTAACACAAAACGTTTCGACTATGCTTGTGATAGTCATCATCAGTTGCACAGAAGAGAAAAATAAAAATAAAATAATTATATACATAGAATAAAACTGATTTGAAACAAATATTAATTTTAAAAATTATTATTTGTTTCAAATCATTTTTATTGTGGTTAATCCAAAAGTTTTATTTCAATTTCAACAATAGCTAAGGTTTACAAATTTACATCTTGTTAGCCGGTTTCCAATTTCATATTCGACTAGATCATCCTACTTTCAGCTAAGCTTAGGCGAAGGAAAACGTACTTGTATAACAAAGCAATCACACATTTTCAAGAGCTGTAGCAATACAAATATTGAGAGCAAATACAAACATAGTCAAGGAATTGACTTGTCTGTTCTGTGAATGTGCACTGCTTCAATATTCATTCACGTGATTCTATTGTGTGTGTAATTATGTACAGTCCAGTCTAAAATGCACATATTTCAGAGTAGCTTTTTAAAAACTAGAGCCAGGTTGGATATAATTAAAACCATTGCAATGTATTCATAACACTTCTAATGCAGTCTTCCGTACGTGCTATTGGTAATTTCTAAGGAGCCTAAGGCTCTCCCCCCCAGAAAGCAAAAATACGAAACATATAAAAGGGTTTAAAACCATATCAATATAAACATGTACTACTCAAAACACTTGTAGAGGATGTAAACTGAGTTGTGATTGAAACCTAATTAAATGCTCTTAGTATAAACTCAAAGGACCCTCGAAGTAGAGATATGGCACCGCCTGTATAGCAATAATGTATGCGAAATATCACTACAGTATTTAAATGGAAGGCGGCTCGCTACAAAACAAACCTAACAAATTGAATATTGTTTTATGAGGTGTGATTTATTATTTTTAGGAAGATTAGCTTGATTGACTTTGCGTAATAACTGTTTCTGAACACATTGCTAACAATTTCAAATAAATCAACTCTTGCTCCAAGGATATGTTGTCGTAAAATCTGTCATTAACCGAACCGACAGCAAAGTTTGTTTGTAAACAAAGTTTTCTGTGCAGTAGCAGCCCTAACTCACGGGCAACTTTGTTTCTAAGCAAAGTTTTTGATGCACTTCGGCTAGCAATGTGTGTAGTGGGTAATTTTAAGAGCTAGAGTAAAGGCCTTTTTAATCACAATCATGATAAACTCACCTCGTTCCGTTCTAAAAATAATTCTTAATAAGTCTTCGTTTAAATCAATTTTAGGTAATGCACATTGTAGTCTCCCCGCGATATCTGAAGGTGCTGTCAGCATTCTACAGAAGACTACTTATACAAAGTGTTTGATTTGAATAGGCCATCATTACGGTATCTTGTAGACAATTCATTTTAGAGAAATTTAATTGGATGATCTGGCTTTTTCCTAATAAAATAAAAATGTGTCAACATAAGTATGAAATGAATTTAAGGACTATTGCTTTCGATAGTTCATATTAGAGTATAATGGAAAGTCTCGGTTCAATACTCGGTTCTGCCTAGCACGTAAATTCGATCGCAACGGTAAAGGTATTTTCAACTAACAGGTATCATATTTCAAGAATACTACATCATATCGAACTAACCTATTAATAAGCCTTAATTGACCCTGCAACTGACCCCTTGGGGTCGAACTTGTCGTTTGCGGACTCTATAAAGGATTTAAATTTCAGTTGTTCTTCGTACGACCGTTGATAGTTTACAACTTACAAGGTCAGTTTACATAAACTTCCCTTGCCGGTCTTGGACAAAATTAATTTACAGCTGACCAATAATTATTTTATTTTGTGGTTTCCCTTAAAACACTCATTTGACAGTTTAACATTTGGTTTAGAAAAGGAATTGGTGTACTAGTGTTAATTTTGTGCTTTGTACATCCTAAGGATTGTAGTAGAATTATTATGCATCAACTACTATTGGCTTTAGTTTAGCGAATGTTATTTCAAAACTGTAACTATAAACACGAGCGTTGGTACAGATCAAACAAGTAAATAATACAAGATAGAAATGTGTGACAATATTTGGAAAGCAGCAAGGTGTATTTTCTCTTGGATGGATATCAATATAGGAAGCTTCAACATTTTAATCAAATTGCTCACTACGAGAATATTGCGTCAGCTTGAGTGATTTTGCATTTGATCCACGTAAAACATTCGAAAGGTTTTATTATAACAAAATAAAGCATTAGGACGACACATTTTTTTTAGAAAAAAATAAACGCAAGTCTTAACTAACTAAGAATTAACTAGAGTTGCTAATTTTATTCTATTATATTAAGTAATGCCGCCCTAAACCACCAAATTAAAAAAAGATAAATTAACGCTAATCTTAAAAAATGCAAAAAATATATATGTATGTGATATTAATAAAATGTAACAATAATTGCATGTATGTGTAAAAGTGGACCTCACCGACAAGTTTTAACTTGGTGAGGCCGTTATAATGTATAGAAACTCAGAAATAAACTAATTGAATTGAATTGAACAACTATTGAGATTATGTGTATACAATCTCTTGGAGTTAATGGTGTATGTGCCGTAAGGTTTATTTTTAACAGAACCTTGCGAATGAAGATAATAACACTCTGTTATTGAAGTTTAAAACTCGGTGTAATAAAACAATACTTGAAACTATAACACTTCTAACCTATTGGTTTGCTATTAGAAATGTGAAAATATTACTGACTGAGGAAACATTTGTGGCTTCAGACAGGAAACTTCTGAAAGGCTAATCCTCCTTAGATATTCAATATCTTGGTTGGTTGCTCTTAAAACCTCTCATTTCGTTTTGTTTTAACTTCAACAAATCAACAAAATGTATCAAAATTTGTAATTAACCTTAGTTTTGAAAAATACTGTAATGAATTTAATACACTTCATTACTGTTTAGTAATGTTTTGTATAAACTTATTTAGAAAACAATCTTTTGTAAAATAATTGCTAAACCGTTGCGCTATATTACTAATTGTATCGATTTGAAACCTATTGGTTTTCAAATTATTTGTGTAGTTTTATATAGTACCGGATCCGTGGCGGATTGGTATTTCGCGCGACTCCGGAGATCATCACTCCGGTGGCGTGGGTTCGATCCCCGCAGTCACCTCTTACAATTTGCAATGTGACTATACGGTGACGCTAGGTAAAGGTCAAGGTTGAGTGGTAGAGAGGACTTTGTAATCCTAACTTCGCCTCGTTAAACAAGACAAACTTTACCTTTTATTTAATACAGACTATAAAAATTAAGAATAATTTCAAGGTTTCATGGTGAAACACCACTAGTATCACGAATAGACCAACTACCATGTTTTCACATCTCCCAATCAGTTTTATATTTTTATCGTTTTTTGTTTCCTTTATGTATAGTTTTAATGTACTAAAGCCATATAGCTCATTCAAAGCTTCGGAACTCTTATTTTAAAAGAAACTATTGGTTAATAAACTTAAGAATAATTACTGATTTTTATTACAAGTACTTTTAAAACACACAAAAAGTAGGCTACTAATACACTTTTTTTAAATAAAATTATTGTCATGTAACTTCGCTTGCCTGAAGATGACAGCTTAGCTGTTGAAAGCGCTAGCGAATAAATTGTTACATTATATTGGCCTTTTTGTGTGTTTTAAAAGTAACCTACTTGTACTAATTGCCAATAATCTCCGATTCAAGAATTTATTGATTTTTTTTAGCTTAAGTTAATTTATTATCAGTAAAATAACTAAAGCAAATAGCATATTAGCAGAAGAGTTTAATTTAGTAACGGAAATAAAGGAAATGAGAAACGTGACGACGCAAGAACTGCACAGAGTTGAAGTGTTGAACAAACGAAGATTGTCTGATTCTGCTGATACCCATTCTGCCACTAGTGGATTCCAGCTGTCTTCGTCTCAAGTGAAAAACAAGCGTTGTTGGAGATGCACTGCACGGGTATGACAACAGCTTGCAGGTGGCACATTTGGTAAGTTTACTGTTTTCTCAGTCCTCTACACTTGTGTTATCGCATTCGCGCTCTTTGTTTTGCACTCAGGAGCGGAATCCTATATGATGATCTAGCCCACTTTCTTTACTAAATAATCAACAACCAGGTCAGTGGACTGTCACCTCGTGCCCGGAACGGTGCACGTGCGCAGACCTACCTTTGTGTTTGTTTGTGAATCGTGTTTATTCGTCAATTTATTTCGTTTTTCGCCATGTACTTTTGTGTTTGAAATGTTTATTTGATGACTCAGACGAGGCCAGATGGCCAATAAAAACTGTAAACACTCTTGATTATAGTTATATTACCCAACCATTGCCTCTGGTAGTTGGCTAATGACCTGATGTATCCTCGAACTATTGCCAGTAGTTTCGCAACGGGTGAACAAGTGTTGCCCATCATAGACTGTTTACGCACATTTGGTAATATTTTGTGAAGTTCATCATTTTATTAATTAATGGGTTCTTTTGAGGCCCCAATGGGGTATCTCTAACTTATTTACGTTGGACACGCAGTACATTTGAAACAAAAGTCAAGATTATCGGCGTCGTTACATCAAGTTAAGCGAAAGGTTCAAGTGGAAAGTGTCCACGGCAGATAAGTGGCATAGTACATAGTACAGGTAAGTTCACTATCAGAATAGCTTTTTGTAGTCAGAAAATACGTAAAATAGAAAAAACTGCTCAGTATTTGACAAAGACAACTTTTCAGGTAGAAAGGCGCCTTATAGAACAATGACTGGGTGCGAGGTACGCGTATTGTAATAGGGTTAATTGAAGAGTGAGGGCCGGCTGTTCCTGGGAACGGGCATAGAATTCGGAAAGTGTCCTTGTAGTGAACTCTCTGAATTCGAGATGCTTCACTTTGAGTGTTATAACCCTAAACAAACTTTGAGTGGTTTTATGGATAAAAGTTGTCACCAACGTCATTTAAGTGCACTTAAGTGCGTTTGGATTTTCTATATTGCCTCAAACAGCAATGCTGTCTTCGTTAGATAACTTCAAACATTTAAGAACTCATAACTTTTATACTTGTTATTTTTAGTTTATTTGACGAATACAGCTTTTCAGGTAGAAAGGCGCCTCATTGAACAATTTTAAATATTGCGTTTTTGATATGTTTTAAAACGATATTAAATTGTTTTGAGACTCTGTATACCTAGCCTACTTTTAGGATGCATTTATTTAAAATGTCCATGGTTTTACCCAGGTAAAATTAAAACAAACAGCACTGGTTCAGAGTATACCTAACTGTGTTGAGTGTAAAGTCGTTATTATAAATTACGAGGGACGTTAATTAGGGAGGGTTTGTAAGGCTTTTTATCTGGGAAACTTTTCCGTTGGATACGGAGTGAAGCACAAGCTTGGGAATAATCAAACTTTGTTCTTAACTTTGAAAGCGCAAATTATCAACTTAGGGATATTTAATACATAATTTATAGTTTGCCTTAACGTTCATAGCCACAAGAAAACCTAATTTCTTATCTTTGTTACACAAATTTATACTTTAGGGTTATTTAAAATTTGGAAATATTTACCTCCTTATATAACCATTTGTAAACATAAAACTGTGTCATGTCGTGTTTTAGGTTTAAACTAAAAGCTGTGGAATTTGTTGCACCTAAATACTTGTACTTATTAGACAAATATAAAGTGACAAAAATGTGACTAGATTGTCCCTTTCACTACCAATCGTATAGCAAAATCGTCTTCATCTTTGGAACGGTGCAAGATGGAGACGTTTTTGCTGAACGATTAGTAGTGAAACTATGGTAACTACGGTACGAGAGTTTCCTTTTTGGTAACTAGTGTCCAGAATCTATCACAAGGAGTTCACGATGAGTAGAAGAAATCATTTAACAAGGCTATTGGTCTAGTGGCACATCATAATAAAGGACATCGTGGGGGAAATACAGTACTGCAAAAATGGTAGCACTGTATCTTAATAAATTATGATTTCTGAATCGGACATTTTAAAAATGGCCTTTGTTCTGGACGCTAATTACTGTAAAGAATTAGGTGTCCATTTGTCAGTGTTGTTACTTTTCACCGTTTAAAAGTATAAAGCCGGAGTAGGACATTCTTGTCTCCCTGTACCTTTACCTTGTTAGGGCCATCAAACTTCAAAAATTAATAAAACCTTCCTCATAAAAGACTTGAAATTTATATCACACAAACATTTAAACTAATACAAATTGGATAAATCATAGAAATTCGAAAAGTTATCAAACTCAAATTTATTTAGCAAATGCTTTCAAGTTGTAAACGTTTCTTATCATCACAGTAAGCTCGTGTAAGCTCATATAGCTGAACAATATGCTTTCATATCAAAGTCCACATGTTAATGTTTGGACGCATTTCAATTCAGCATTAGATTTGGTTCTCTAAATAAGAGAGCCAAGTTGGCAGTGCTCTGCAGTTTCAGTATTTATTATCTAAACTACCAGCAGCAATATAAATCTTGACGGATTGTTTTTGGCTGAGTAGTCAAAATGCAATGCTGTTTGGCATTATTCTTTTGCATTAATACATCCATAACTTACGGACACGATTGAACGGTTGAAAATGTTTAAAGCTTGTAGTGGAAAGCTGATTGTTATGTGTGCGATTTATTAGAAGGCGATTGAAAGAAAAATTACCTAACAAATGTGTGTTTTTACAACAGAAAAGAACTCACAAGTAATAGTATAGCTTTGTTTGGTTTAATCTAGGAGATTTATGAAGTAAAGTTTTGGCCTTTACATTTCATCGGCAGACAGTTTATACCACACAAAGGTTTGCCTGTGTTTGACAGGATAATGACGTGCTTTCAATAAGTGCGCCCGCTGAGCCCAATTCCAATGTGGATTGTTGTAGGAAACACTGAACACAGGGCTCAATACTTCCTACTGAATGGGAGCTTTACCAGACTTTAATATGAAATTTCGCTGTTCAGAGGGTTTGTTCATATTCGACCTTCTTATGATGTTAGGACCAAGGAGGAAAACGCCCTTGGGTCGTTAAATATAGTCGTTATAAGTAGGCAGCCATGTATGTAAAACGAAGAAATACTCGTAAGTCAAGGTCAAGACTCAAGAGCGTGAATAAAAATCAATCCCCAGAAAAAGTAATACGTTTTGGCAGAAACCTTTCAGAAGCTATTGTGGGTATCATGTAGGTCTCTAACTACATGGTTGACTTTTGCAAAAGTTGTCTGATTCTGATCCTTTGATACAAATTGGAAATTACAGAGCACTAGTCTTAGGATTTACCGTTCACAACAAATGTCCCACTAGCTACAAAAACATAGTTCATTATCATTTTTAATCATGACATTGAAACCCCTAGTGAGAATCTGACTGGTATTCTTACCTGTGTAGATAACCTGATACTGGGGCACAGCAAAAATAATCATGTCTGACCATGTCTGTTTTAGCACAGCTGGGTAGTTTTTTGGCTACTGAGTACGACGTTTTCATTCTATGGGAGAGACTAACTTGAGGTGCGCTAAAGAAGGTTCACTCTTGAGAGTAAATTGGCTGAAGAGAGAGTGAACATTATTGGTTACCTCCGGTTTGGATCTAGAAGACCTCTGTGAAAGGTACTGGCTTAGGTGTCTGGAAATAAAAATCCAAACCCGCCCCCCAACCCTCATAGTTGAAGGCCAAATCACTCAGCCAAGCATGATGCTAGCAGACCCATTCCCTTCCCTATATGATTCCACATCCTTCCTACTACGTTGGCTCAAAAGTCAAAAAGGCTAAGGCTAAGTTTGCCCAGTTAATATTTTCCTCGGCTGGCGGCTCATGTGGCCAGGCCAATCATCCAACAAAAATATAATAATAATAATGTAATAAAAAAACATTATTTTACTTTTTCAGTAATTGAAAATTAATATTGTTGTGTTCCAACATTTTACCTAACCTTCGATTGGTTTCACTCTTGGATTTCAGTGACCCATTGTCCTTCAAGAGAGTTTACACAGTATTTTTGAAATACTATTCAGCTAATTGTGACTTGATTATTTTTAGTATTGTTACCGCGACACAGAACGGTGGTTTACGAGCGTTTGCCTTCTCAGGCAGGAGCCCGTTTTGTCAACATATTACCAAATTCGATAAAAGGTGCTTCAACGCCGCAGGCGTTCAAGTCTCGTCTGAAAGCAGTTTTGACCGCGAACACTTTCTATAGTTCAGACGAGTTCTTGGCACATCAATGGGAGACCTAGTGAGAAATGGCTACCGGCCTTCGGATGCTTAAGTGGGAGAATTCGAATGAATGAGCCAGAATTATTGTAAATATTGTATGTATGAATGAGATCTCGATGTAAGTATGAGTGCAAAATTGTAGCTTTCAGAATAATTGACGATTCCAATGCAATGTATGTTGCCTATGGAATAAAGCATTTATTTATGTGATATACAAAATAATAGTATATTTAGGTATTACATTCTGACCTAATTATTATTAGGTCAAATAAACAACACTTCTTTACTTTGTAAAACAATTTGTATTTCATGTTTGGATTTTCAAACTAACAATTCAATATATAAAACCTAGTTTACCTAAAATCTAAAATAAAGTTGCTTAAATTTGAGTTAAATAGCTTTTGCGCTACTTTAAATATGTAAAAACATAAAACTATTGAAATTGGTTGTTAATAAAACTACACGGTAGGGTTGGGTTGAGCCGCAACTGAAGGATCGAAAAAGACCCTGTACAGGCACCGGAATTGCGCCAATACCGACTTAAATAGACCAACCCCCAGAGAAGTTAACTGATTTCACAGGTGTAATCAAGGCGTTACACAGATTACATATTTTGTCATGGCACAAATTTTGGCCTACACGTCAAAACCGGGCGTGACATTCGTAAATATACTGACCTTGTACAAAGGACCCTGTAGTGCCTTTACAAAGGTGTTCAGTGAAAGATGTGTTCAGTACAACTGAGCGGTTCAGATTATTTATTTAATGTATTTCTATGTTTTATAGTTTTTAAACTATGTGAAACGGATACTCTAGGCTTACTTAGAATCACGTACTTGTTAATTAACTTTTTAGGTGTGGTTGAAAAAATCCAATCCTTTTAATTAAAAACATAATAATTTCAGGGTAAGTATCAGAGGTGGTGGTAGGAGTGTTACAAAAGTGGTGCTACCTCGAAGGAGGAGGTAGGTTTCGGTCGCGGTGCAATGTCGGTACCCCTCTACAGTTTATTAGCGCAGTCCCGGTGCACGGTTTTAATAACGACGGATCGTGTTTGTACAACGCCGGATAAAAATGTTTAGTTTGTATTTCATTGGTCGTGAGTTATGGAAATTCTAAGTAGTTTTGCACACTATAATGCAACTTCTCACTACCTTGGATTTTAAAGAATGCAAATTTAATTCTAGTTTAAACTTTAGAAGAATATAAAAACAGTTCTGTATTTTAACCCTAGTCACAACATTAAAAATTGTATTTGACTTTGTAATAGTTTCATGCGGTTTTGGAAATGAATACTAACTTACAGGTGTGTATTTTACCCATTATAAAAACCTTATTAATTATTGCTATCGAATTATGGTGTAGTTTTGATAAAGGTGAAAATACTTTGAATTGTAAATGTCGTAAGCATCTCCTTACACTAGAGCATGTATCAAAGTATTAAAAACAACATCACAATAGTTAACAAAAATCCTATCGTTACACATAAACCTAACTATATTACATGTAACAAATATCTTAAGGTATATTATGAGTAAATTACAAGGTATACTATACAAACAAAGTGTAGGAGCAGTAAAGTTGTTGTTTGTCAACAGTACGCTGGAGGTTGAAAGAAATTAAGATGACGTTTTTAGCATATTTACATATTTTTAAAGAAATAATGGTGTCGTTGGACAAGTTAAACGTATTTTTAAATGTTTTCTTAAGTGGTATTATACCTGATGCTCAAAATATATCATCTTCTGACAACTGGTTTTTTTTTTTAACTTAATATGCCCCGAATATATTTCGGAATATTCTCTAAAAATGCTTTCAAGATGTGTTTTGGTATAAAAGAAATTTAAGTACTGAAATAATAGTATGGAATGCATTAAAAGGTTTCGTCAAGTAGATAAAATTAAAACTGTTTTCCCAAAAAGTCGCGATAACCTCAAAAAGTACTGTGTTAGCTTTAAAACTAAAAACTTTCGTCACGTGGTACGTTAAAACTACTGTCGATGGACTCCTACACTGAGGTTAGTGAGAATGGAGTGGAGTGGAAGATATAAATAGAGATGCGATGGAAGATGGAGGATGAGAAGCGATGAAGAAGTGGCCACAGGGAGCCAGGAGGCCTCGGTCAAGAAAGTGGCTCTCGCGTTGTGTTGGGTAACAGTAAGCACAGCATGCCTCCGCCTGAAAACCACATAAACACTCAATCAAACATAATAAGAAACATAGCTACACGTTACTCTTGCGAGTTCCTCTATTGGGGGGATAATTTTCACCAGAAGTGATCTCTTGAGGGACGGTTTTCCACCTTCACTTTGGTCTGGCTGAGCGGAATTTGTTAATTTTGAGTACATACTCGTATGTTTGGTACGGTAAAAATTCTTATAAATTCTTATGATTATAAATAAAGTTTAAACAGTACAAAAAATAGCTATTTCCTATGAGTTGCTATTGTTCTAATAAGAAAAAATATGTGGCAATAGGAAGCTAAGAGTTCTGAATTCGCCAAGCCATTGCACTTCATCGCTATAGTGCAAAACCAACTCAATGCACGCGTGTTCTGTTGCTCAAACGTAGATGTAAGCTTCTTCAAATAGGGCCAACTTTAGAACACGAGCAACCCATCTAACAAATGGTTTAATACTAGAAAGTCAAGCATGCGTCAATATTGCAAAGTAAACTTCGAAATCACAAAATTGAAATGTATATCAATCCTTTACATTGAAATCCTTGCAACAACAGGTTGTACAGTCAACAGGTTTGTGGGAAGTACGCACTTGCCAGTTGCCACTCTGCCATTTTTACCATTCGAATTTACTAAGAATAAAATGCTCGAATGAAAAAGATGCCAATGTTTTTAATCAACGACAACATAATAAGATCGAGTTTGGTTTCATCACTTAAACTGGGTAAAAATTAAGATGTACAAGTAAAGAAATGTGTATACTGACCGACGAGTAGGCCGGCCACTATGAACGTGGGCGCTGGACAATAAGTATCTAGCAGTGAAGCGATGACTACGTTGCCGACTATGCCTCCAAACCTAGCAGCTACCATGGATACTGCCACTCCCGTCGCTCTGAAACATCACAACACTCGTATATTCAACATGTTAGTCAAGCTTGATCATCTTCATCTTACAACCTCTTCAAGTTGGCGAAAAGGGACGCTAAAGGTCTTAAGGCTGCGCTATTTAGGTGTAAAGAGCTGGCGTTCATAATTTTCAAAAACAGCATCGTTGTCGATCGTTCAATTTTAAATTTGAAACTCTTAAAAGAAAGGACAATGCATTTTGTAGACGCGCTTGACAGTAGATCTTTTTACTTAATTTTAGTTTTTGAGAATTATACAATCAAAAGGCGTTATAACTCCGTGCTCTTAAATACTATTTTAAAGGCTCTTTGAAAATACACTTTGAAATAAAAATAATAAAATCTGCATACAAACGCGGATTTGAAATTAACGTTCATTTAAGACTTGAAAGTTTGATAACGACGCCATTTCAAAAGCTGGAAAGCCTTGAAATAAAAATAGATATATGAACACAGTTGACGTAAGTAGTTAGCAGTACAACATGCATTGTTCACGCTTGTGGACTACACTGTTTGGTAAGTTTACATTGTCATGTTTGCCACCCTTACTGTATACCCTTAAAATGCCAGAAATAAAATTTATGTTAAGGCTCAAACTGGTAGTATACTCCTCCCTGCTCAAAACCACGCTAAATATCACTGTCCCAAAGATATAGTTAAGTATTCAAAACGTGCACCATTAATTTATCTTCTTACTTTTGTCAGCTTTACAAGAGTAATTTTTGAAAATCATGTACACAAACACATTTTAGTGTTAAATATATAACCTAAAGTATCTGTTTTGAACCCTTTCGTATAAGATTTAATTCGTGAAAGTAAGTTGTTTAAAATACTTACGTATATATTAGTCTCAGCTATTGTGATGTTAATCCTATTAAAGATGCTAAGAATCTAAGAAAACTTTGTTGAAAAGCCGTTGAGACTTATAATTAGAAACCATTCAGAAGTTCTACGTCACAGTTCAATAGTTAAACAGAATAACTCTGCCTTGTCAATTTGACCAATCAGCTCCAACTGAAAACTTTCAACTAATTCATCGACTCCTTCTCTGCTCCGCTGAAAAGATTTAACAAACTTACGTAACTTGGTTCCAGTATTTATATTGTTTCTGACCTAAATCATAGTTCAAAGCTTTAAACAAATGGATATACCTTTTTCGTCTTCCTAGTTTGTTTTAAGCTGGCTTGTAGGGATTACCATTAGTATTCTATATCTTGGAGGATAAGCTCTAAATCAGGTTCACTGCTAAACGATGATTTTAAATTCTTGGTCTACTTTTACTCCTTGTTTCCTCAATGTGCTTTTTTACCCTGTTCAAAATACCCGGTTTTGATCACTCTGACCTTAAGATACTTTTATTGCTACTAAAGCTAGGTTTTGTGAAACGCAAAGGAATGGTTTGTGAAAACTATCCAAATTTATGTTTGCAGTTTCATCTACCCTATTAGCATTCGAATTTTACCAATTCTTTCAGCCCCGACCCTGTCGTGATCACAACACTGTTCAACTAACTCATGAATAACATTTTTCTCTGCCTACTCCAGCGATACTTTCAGCTAGCCTACCAACTAAACTGTCCACGTGCATTTGACCCTCTTATGAGCGTGATGTTGTTATACCTGAGGTTCGTGGGGAAGATCTCGGTGATGAGACAGTCGAGTGCGGCGTTGCCACAGCTGATGACTCCGCTGAACACAGCTGATACAAACAAGTTCTGCTCCTTGCTGCGCACAAAGTACATCGCAGTCGAGCACAGTCCGGAGAACAACGTGCTGAACACTGGACACACCAAACGAACAGTTAGAGCATTCGACCATTCGACCATTTGACCATTCGACCAGCATGACCATTCGAAACAAGGAACAGTTACACAACATCAAAGGTAAGTTTTCACTAAGCATTAGGAATCTTCATTGCTTTGCATCTGCAGGGTTGAAAACTACATTATCTTTTACGTTTAAGTATTATTAAAACGTAAAACAAAAGAGAAAACTCATGTTGTTTGGTGGTGGGTGACTGGTCAGCTTGCGCTGAATACTTTCAAGGCTAGTTCAAGCAAGTATGTTTTGTGGTATATTGTATATTGTTTTTCACCTCAATATGGGATCAAATCTTGAATTCACGAAACTTAATGATCTTTTGTTTGCTAAATACTATGGAAACCCGTCTGTAACAATATTTCAACCTCAGAAATTCTACCAACGTCAACAACAGACTTCTTCAAATACATTATCCTTCTTTATCATTATTGCTACGACGTTACATATTTAAATGTAGGGCAAGTGACAGAAGATCAAGTAAAATTTGTGTGCTTTCAGAATATTTTTTACACTTGCGGGACAATAACTTAGTGGACATCAGAACCCAAAACTGAAATGTATCATGGTAAATAAAAAATTACTCAGCGATTTTTCTAACAAAAGTGACACAATTGAATCACCATGTAGTTTTCACAAATGTAGTTCAAATAAGTCTCTCTTTAGTGGAGTTAGAATTTCCACTAAACAGCAAGTTTGCATACGCATTTTCAAATTGAGGACTTTTGCATGACGTCCAAGATGCAAAATCATATGTCAATACTTTATGGTGAAATAGTATTAACGACTGTTAGTGGGCCTCTTCATTAACGTATTGGATATAAATCAAGTGAACTCTTCTTACCTAGGAAGAACTTGCGCCCCAGCTTGTCCATGAAGGCGACAGCGATGACGTTGCCCGGATGGCGGCTGACACTGTGATAAGGGACTCCAGGAACACGAAGCTCGGTATCTTATCATTGCAAGGTCCTCCTGAGTGAGAACCTTTCGTCACCACGAACTCCGTCACCTGACACACGCTAGCAGAGATGTTCCCGTGTTCACGCTCGAACTCATCGAACCGATTGAACAGCTCGGGAAACCACATTAGGAGACCATAATACCTGCAACATGGAGAAAATGCATGATACCTTTTAGCTTAATGATGTTGTAATTGCACTTATTTCAATGGGAAACGGGTCAAGTAGAGTGTTTGTGTTGGCTCTTTTCTTGCTTACAGGTTTCTTAAGTAGCCAGTAGGACGACGTAAGTATCCCGAATATCCTAAGTTTATAAATAAAATAAATATATATTTTATGATTAAATAACGACCCACCCCATCTTGGCCTTATAGTTCTTGCATTACAAGTAAAGCAACGGTTACTGGAACTAACTATAAGGAACCTTTATACAATATCAATCCTTTGGACAATTTTCCTTAACGCCTGTTTTAGCCATAACAAGTTTAATTTTTCATGAATTCTATGGTTAAACACGAATCTTGAGGATCGGTGCTCATTTCACGGTCCCGAGTCTGGGTCCTACCACGCTGACGGCATAAATATTGTCATTTGTCCAAAGGAAATTCGATAATAAACACTCAACTCAGAACACGAGACATTTAGAGAACAATAAACACATAAGCGTTTATGCATGATGACAAAATGACTAGATAATGATCGAAACGGCCGTCGTTCAAACTAATAGCAAATTGGAAAGGTTGACACAGTGTGTAAAACTCGTATCCTGGGGCTAAAATTAATTTATTGTAAATTTAAAACTCAAACAACTAGCCACCAGTTAGAGAATTCCTAAAATATAATTTTCAACTTCAGCTTGGAGAATATTCTCACCCTATGTGGAAGGTGAGATTGATGCTGATGGATATGAGAGTGAACTGCAATATCGGAGCCACGAACAGATTCTTGGTGTTCTCGCCAATCTCGTGCATCATGATTTTGAGCGCACTCCGGTGCTTCTCTGGGTCACTGCGCTCGCTCAGGTTGTCCATCTGGATCAGCTGTTTCACCTAAAGAAAACACAGATTGGTGGATGTTACACTCATATCAATAGTTAGACAAGCTATAAAAGCAAATATGCGGGTACTTGAAAACCAAAACTATTCCCAGTTATGTCATTTAAAAATGTTATTACAAAGTAAATTTGAAAGAATATAACGAAATCTGAACGTGTTTCTATTATATAAAAATACATAAATATCTGTATTTGCACATCTGTGACACATCTGTATCTGTGCTTTTTACTATGTATTTACATTAAGTTTTGTTGGAACCCAAAACAGCTAGTAGTAGCACAATTATAAGTGAACTTAACATTTGCATAGTAGCATAATCATCCTTTAAATACAGAGTGTGTCAAAACATTGTAAACAACTTTGAATTCATTCAGATGGGTGTTATCTGGATCAAAGACGAAGGTCAACTTTGCTAACATGGCAACTGTTGTTTTTATTTTCGAAAAATCACAATCACATACGTTTTGATTTTGATTTGGATGGCTTCATTTAGTTTAGTGGCCACATTAACTACTATATTCTGTGATAGCCAAAACATAAAAACACAATCGGGAACTTCCATCAAAGACAATACATTGTCTTTGCTTCCATTCTGTAAGAGCTCCCAACTCATTTTGACCCCTAGAACATATTCCTGAACTGAATCCTTACCGGATACTCATCCGGACTCTTGTTGGTGTTGATGGCGTATATCTTCCTGAACACAGCCATCGCTTCCTCCTCTTGTCCGTGGGCCAGCAGGAACTTTGGGCTCTCGGGGAGGAAGTAGAGCAAGATGGCGACGATGAAGGACGGCAGGGAGCAGATCATCAGGAACACTCGCCAAGAGTTGTACACGAACCCTTCTGAGTAGTAGCCGATCTCGCTTGGGATCACCAGCCAAGCTAAGCCTGCAAACCCCCAGGTAACACTAGGTAAAGGTCGAAGTTGAGTGGTAGAGAACAAGGCAATCTTGACCTTTTTACATTTAAGTTTGCAGTACATTGTCTCGTATTATTTGTAAAACTGTATTTGATCAAATAAATCAATTTGAATTCGTTCAGTTCCCATTCAATTTCCGTAGCAGATTGCAAAGTTGCAAGTGTCTGTATGATAAGTGTCATGAGAGTTTAAAATACCTCACACTTAGCGCATCAGAAGTGCCTACAATGCTACAATGTTTTGTCATATTTTTTTATACTTACAGAGATTGGTGTACATATAGTTTTATATTGTTTTAATAATGAATTAAATAAATCCATACAATTTGTATACAAGATTGTTTACGTCTTATACCGTTTTAATGATGTAAAATTTTAAATGAATCCATACAAAAAATGTTCATTTTGTTGATTAAATTTGTTCATGAATTTTTTAATTCAAATCAAAAGATTGTTAATATTTAATTTTGTACTTTCAGAAAGGGTGTTTAATTTCAAAACTCTGTGACAATACCTAATTTATTCCATTTACTTAGTTTGAAATAAAGTTTAGTTTCATTTGTTTAACGAATTGTAAAGTGCCCTCCAGACATTCTCCGACAAATTGTCTGCAGTCGTTTGATCTCAGCTGCAGGTAGACGCTTACTATTCCTCAAAGCTTTAAGCGGTTCTATTTTGAACTCAAAAATACCGACAAGTATAAGTATCCCCAGTAATTGAGGACGCACAGTTTTAATTTGTCTTCCACAGTGTACAGTAAATAAATTCAGATTATCATATACGAGTATATCTGCTTTGTAAGCCATCGCACTGTAGCTAAAGCTAAGATGTGTCTGGTGTGGAAGCTAGCTTAGCTAATTTACTCACAAGCTACGAAGAGGTTTCCCAGAGTCCAGAAAGCAGCCATAGAGCTCAGCATAGAACCTCGCTTGTGTTTGGGTTGGAACTCTGCAAAGTAAGACCAAATCACCGGTCCGCTCCCTCCTAACCTGTGATTAGTAGACAAACAAGAAACTTAGTTAGACGCAATTAAACCCCTTTTCACAGGACTGTTTTAACATGATCATAAAAACAGCACGTGTCCTGTTAGTCTTAATTATATCACATGCTTTATACAGATGACATGTAACTTAAGTTTAATTTATAATTTATGTTGAATGGTCTTTTCTACATAGTTTCTTTCTAATTGTTTCAAAATGACAACTACCTGTGTAAGTCAATGGCAATGGATGGTACAAACTTTAATGTAAATATCTTACGAAATCATGGAGCGATCAAAATACTTTAGGTAACTTCATTAGTCTTTTAGATTTTATTGAAAGCCTGACTCCCAACTGTATGCCCTCTAAATGTCGAAACAAGACCTCTATATGTAATATTCCTGCCGGTTAAGTTATAGCCCTTTTCTTAAAAAAAAACATTTTGGAATCTAATTTTTTGCGAAAGTTTTTCTACAACTCTTTGTTTAGCTTAACAGATTTGAATTTCGTCGTTAACTTTGAAACGTTCCGTGTAATCCAGCGTTTTGCGAACTAAAACGTGTAAACAGAGAGAAAATTCACTTAATTTTCTTCGTTTCTCTTTTTGGGGACTGACGGCGTAGGGTCATGCAGTAGTATCTACTATACAATATTAAACAACTTGTTTGGGGTTTACCCAAATGTTTTATTTCTAAACTTAATCAGACCAACATTTCGCGAATATCATGTTACATTCAGTATGTTTACCTTATTCTGGGTATTCTCAATTAAATTTGTTCTTAATTAACTAAATAAACAACATTATAAAAGGTCATACGGCCTAAAGTTCTCATATAAGAAAATTCCGTTTTGGGCTGTTTAACGTTCATTTACATACGGTAGGTCTCTACATAAATTAAAAAGCCGGATGATTGAGCACTTCACGCAAGGAAAAGTTTAAGGAGTATTTGTATGTTTCTCCTATCCTCGCCTATGGAAACGTCTGATCAGACTTTGACATGTTGACTCTGACAAGTACTTACGCAGCGCCGTTGAGGAACCTGAAGATCATGAAGAGGATGTAGGACTGGCTGAAGCTGGAGGCGACTATGCAGAAGGCGTTCATGAACGAGATCACAATTAGGACTTTTCTTCTGCCCAGAGAGTCAGCCACCGAACCCCACACGTACGCCCCGGCCATCATACCTAAGCACATTGTATTCATGTTTTATTCCTTTTAAACCAATGTATTGTCATTGAAATCGTCGACTCACAAATGGAAAAGTTTCAGACGAGTTCTAAACGCTTTGAGCAATGTGAAATTTCTCAAAGAATCGACAACCGGTTGACAAAATGATCTCCTGAGAGCAAACCGTTCTACGATTATTTGATTCTTTTATATGAGACGCCGATCACTCCTAGATGTTATTCTAAGGTGAATATAGAACGAGTAGTGAGTGTGATGAGCTTTTTGATCAACGATGATTTGTAGTTTTGTTACAAAATAGGGCCGACCGTTCTCCAGATTAGGTCATTAAGTAGAAAATGTTATTTGCAATTTTTCTGGTATACGAGGGGCATCCAAAACCGAGACATGGGTGTGAATCTCGTTATTTTCAGGTGTACAGAAGGGTCGTTTTTGACCTTAATTTTAAGTTCTTTCAAGTCCAAGAAAGTTGGGGAACAAGCATTAAAAATGTTCAGCCGTTTTACATGTGACTAATTTGACCTATTACTCAATATATACATGCCATACGTGTGGTTTAAGATATCCTGTTTACGTTGTGAATAGGTGAAACACCATGTATAAAAAATGGAGAGTGATTTGACATATCAATTTCCTCTAAATTGAACGACAATTTCTTGACAAGAATATTTGTATCACTTTAAATCATACGAGTATATGGCAAGTATCTTTAAACCGTTTGCATTACTACTAGTTTCAATTTTCATAGTAACTTATAAATTTTTCAGATACCTAAAAAAAATGACAGAACAAAACTGTTTTGAATTAGTTCTAAATCAAAATATAAAACACTCGTCAATACTTGAACAGTGGAGTTGAACAGCAAAAACCTTCAAAGCTGTTTACTGATCGTTATCTCTAGTCATGTGATTTCCGAGTATATACACTCGTGGTGAAGTTTACTGTGAATTCTTCTAACCTATTCTACGAAAGCTAATGAAAGCATTAAATACAAAGTAAGCATTCTGCTTCAGGTTTTAGCTGTTTTATTTACGAAAAAGTTTCTGGAAGTAACAAAGTTTTAGTAAATCAGCCTCATATAAAATACGAGTATCAGTAATTAGTGCTTAAAACTCCTTTAATATCCTAATAAACCATTTGAATAATATCGTAAACTATATTGTGAATACTACTCTTGTTTAGTCATTAACTATTTTGGTAAGGATATGTAAATTTAAATACAACTTCTGTGAATGTACATAAACAGGTTGGCTATCTTGTTACTGGACATAGGGATTTCCATGTTAAGTACCATTATGTCTGAACGACATTCAATGAGTTGACGTAAAACTTTAAATTTCGTACAGACTTTGACATCTTGATAAAAACCCAATTTTTAGCCCTTTTGTAGTCATAGCTAGCTTAAAAATATGGTATAAACTAAAGTTACGAAATAAGGAAAACTGGGTCACAATCTAAAAGAAGTACTTGTTTGGATATTGTAGGTAATGAAAATTGAACGAGTGGTTGGATCGTAAATATGATGAAAATTGTTAGTGCAGAATCAAATTTGCTTCAATTTAGGATGTTTGACATTTTCCTGTCACCAATGGTCAAAGTAGAACATTGCATTTAAAGTACCAATTCTAGTAATTTTCTATTATTTTACCGATTTTCCATCGGAATTGGGATTTTTTGACTTATAAGTCGTAATTTGACGGAAAATGTGCTTTATAATGATTTCAGGTATTTATATCACCACCATCATTTATTATCAGTTATCAACGGACCAGCATTTAACAAGATATCACCTAAGTACTTCAAAATCCCTTAGTTTACAAGAACGCTAGAAAATGTACTTTGGCTTCATTTCCCTTGGCGCAAGGCTCAACCTTAAAATGGAACTTCAGCATTCAATCTCTCGGCATGCCTGCTTACCTACGAAGATGATACTGTTGAGCCAGCCCTTGGTGTGAGTGTTGAGATCCAGGTCGCATTGAGAGGAGGGAGGATGAAGGACATGGAGATGACGTCCATCTCCTCGCTCGTGGACACGAACCCACATACTGTCAGTAGGAAGTAGTGGAACTTGCCGTAGCCTGGTTCAAAGACAAGGGATCATGTTAGCACTGGTAAGGTATGGTACAATATTGATGGTACCCATTTGATTAGATTTCGTCATTTCCGGAATTGTTGCATTTTTACGGATAGAGCTCCCACCGGTCCCATTCTAGGCGCAACTTTTAACATGGAGTAAAAACTGCAAACTATGTTTTAGGCTGGTTAATGTCCTTAAATATGGAAATAATTTCTCAGGAAGCGTATAGTTATTGAAGCGGCTGTGTGTTAACTTGAAACTTGTATTTTGTCAAAAACTACAAAGTTACTGAAAGTTTAAAATATAAGTTTTCTATAAGAACATAGGACTCGAAATTTCGTAATAACTATTTTATCTGGTAAGGAATTTTTACGTTTTGCTTTTTATTTGTTCTTTGTTTTTGCAGAATCAATGACTCTATGCTTCAAGAGAAAGACTTTTCCCATTTAAGTACATAACCAGAGAAAGACTTTTCCCATTTTAGTACATAACCGAACTCAAAATATCACTATTCAAACTTCTACCCCGTCAAAGCACCGCTAGAGCTCTATCCGGCCACCTCTTAAGTTTATATTATTGCAGCATGTCTAGGAAATACAGCGAATCTCAAATGGAGAGCATAATAATAAATGGGTATCGATAGTTATAGTTAACCCTTTCCACTAGTGTCTTCGTTCTATCACCATGTAGGCTAAACAAAATTATACTCATTCCTTTTCAATGAAAAGCCTTCCTGTTTTACTTACCTTTATATTTATATAAATTTTCATAAAAACAAGAAAAGTACACAACAATATTTCCCAATATTGACCCTAGTGAAAAGAGAGACAACGTTTTTGTTTGCTAGTAAAAAGATACTGTATGTAAATTCACAGGTTCAATATTGGGCTCGTAGATTTTCTAAGTGTTGTATACAGATTGCTGCAGAAAGCAACAGACTCTTGTATACAAGACTGTTAATCTGTAACATCTCACTTAATGCAGGGGCTTAACTTTGCCAACGTTCATAACTCGACCTACATTCTATGTTTACAAACTAGCATTAGGGGCCGGCGTAAGGGGTGTGTGACGTATGTAGCCATAGTTAAGCCTTTTTGAGGGGCATAAAATTGGCCAATATTAGTAAAAATAAATTTGGCTAATCTTCATTTATTGATTTAAAGTTTTAAATGTTGGGCAGAAATATTCAAGACAAAAAGGAACTTTGTCTCGAAGTTGTTACAGTTTTCAAGGTAAAACCGAACATCTACCCCCAATCTGGTGAGTTTGAGGCGTTTTGGGAGACATGTTTTCTTAAAACCAAAACATTTAAATCATCTGATCACAGTTATTCTGTTATAAGAGAGCCCCGAAAAGCTTGGTAAATTCTGATACAAAGTTGTGATTTTTGAAACTTTATTAGAGAAAGTTTTGTCCTAAAATTAAAAGATGTAATACACTAGTCCCAGTAGTACTGCCAGTCAGCCTTAGAGATCCCCTGAAAGTTTGGTCAGTTTTGATACGAAACCGTGAGTTTGAGGTGTTTTGGGGGACACTTTTGTCTAAAACTAAAATACTTAATACGCCTACTATGTAAGAACTCAGGAGTGGGGTTTATGATCAGGCATTTTATAGACACTCAGATAGAACCTGTAATACCTAATATTTGGATTAATAGATATAATATGCGTTCATATTCATTAGTATTGACAGTAGAAAAATAAAGCCATTAGATGGGAGGCAAAAAGATGAGTTACAACCCTTCCCGCGTCTCACCAAACAGGCAAAAGACTGCTCTACTAAGCTTGAACCATTGGGCATCAGACTACTGCATTTCAGAACTCATTAGGACACCATTTTGCATCAAAATCTATCACATTTTCCCCCGTACCCCCCTCTTTGCTAAGGGGTACTACATACCCCCAGGCCTTCTGGTAGGGGCAGAAAATATCGATTTTTCACACTTGCAGTTTTAGGCCGGGCCTGCTTGCTTACAGGTGAACTTCTCTTTTGTTGGAAACAAGGTCGTGTAAGTCAAACATTAGCTCTTGACATTGAGATATTTTAAATCAAATTTGCCACACAACAGGCTTCTGGCATACGTCATTACTCATTACCTGACTAAGTTAAATAATAATACAAAACTGTTACAGCTTATGAAACACAAAACTTGTATCGATCTTGAATGTGTGATATTCTACTAAAAGAATCTTATAAAAACAGAATTGACGTAAACAATGAAAAACTTTTATTTTTGTAACCCACAGCTGTTGTTTACTCAGTCATATGTACCAATTTCGTGTTGCAGCGCAAAGCTTTGTCACTTTACCGTAGCGATATGTAAGTTCAACAAGATTATAAATAACATATTAAATATTATACTATATATGACAACAACAGCTGTACGTGTCTGTTGTTCATTGTTCGTCTATTTACCTGTCTGCTCGATCGCTCGCTCGAAGTCAGCTCGCCCGCTGCTGTGAAACTCAAGGTCAGCCTTCTCCTGAAGCGCTGTGATATTTTCCCTCACACCTACAAAAATAAGGAAAATAGTGATGGTTGGTATAGTATTTATATTATGTTACACATAGTTATAAAGGCCTAATTAGAATTGTATATGTAAAGAAACTAAAAATTATAATGATTATTGTGTGTTGTTTGAAAAACAGCTGTTTCTCTGGTTTACAAAATAGTCAGTGTGTCGGCCAATAAGAACTTTATAAACTCCTCTAGTTTCCAAGTATATTATGTTTATATTATTGTAAAAAATTTGGAAGGTGAAAAAAACGTCGTAAACCCCTGCATTGAAGCGTCGCCTCGCAGCTGAGGTGGACCATTAAAAGCTGGGAAGACAATATTTTTAAAGCGGAATGTCAAATTTCTTATTTTTTACTTTAATTAATTAACAGTTTTCTTCACTAATCCAAGAGTTTATGGCACTACCTTACTTCAGAAGTAGGCTACAGGCATGGCCAGTAAACTTCTAACCAAGAAAGTGTCTCATTGCGTGTTTTATTCCGTAGACGCTTTTATTTTTCTCGATGTTATTTCCATTTAATTTATGGTGTTCACTACTGTATAATTGAAAGCATAACTTTTTACTTCAATCCACTTAATTTTTATTTTAAACTAAATATGTTTTATTAATTTATTATAAAACCTAAGTGGTTTGAAGTACAAAATATGTTTTTGTTATGCACTTTTAATTATTTCAGCTCTGGATCTAGTCCTTAATTTAAAACGTTGTTTCCATAACAAGCACGTGTTAAATTAACAATAAAATCCATTTAGTTCAAAATGTTTGGTTATTTACACCTTAGGTGAAACGAACTGCAAATAAAAGGCCTCATAAAAGCCAAAGCCATTAAACAAGATAATTGCCACAATAACTTAACACGTTACTGGTGAATGTTTGTTAGTTTTAGCTTTGTTAACTTTGGTGTGTTTCTGCTGTACTCTGTGATTGTATCTGTGACGCTAGGAATCTATAACAGAGGCTCGTTTCCCCATTACAGTTCTAACATAATCTTCACAGTTTGTTAGCTAATAGCAGGTAGCAGATAGAAACTCATTCACCTAAATATAAAACCTGTAAAAATATGTTTGCATACAATTATGCAAAATCGGTACATGGGTGATTTGAAATAGTTAGCAAAATTAAAATAATGTATTTGAACAGGGTAGCATAAGGTTTAGTACAAATTATGGTGGAACATTTGGAAACGTTTTAAAATTACACCTTATAAATTACAGTTAGTACTCAATGATAAAATTGTACGTACAAGTTTTTGGCAGGAGATGCAACATTGTCTGTTTAAACTAATTTTCCGTAAAGAATGCACGTTTCACATTAGTGTAAAGTTAATAGACATTATGTACGATTATGGGGAACGGAGCCCAAGAGAGACTGTACAGCATATACGTAAAGTGAACGTGTTTTGCACATCTTTGAAAATGTTTACAGGCCGTTCTTCTTATCAGTAACCGTCATATAAACTTCATGGCGCTCACCCGGAAAACAAATGAGTATATACTAGTTAAATGGAAAATATTTATGCCTCTACGTCTAAATATTTGCTATGTGCACAGTATTTGCAATTTTAAATTTTTTCTATTTTCAAAGTTATTAAAATTATGTTAGTTATCTGTTTGTTTAAATTGACTTACCTCCGATTTCCAAGTCTTTTGGGGCTTTTCCGTTTGCACTTTTTACATCTCCGTCTGGAATCAAAACAGCTGTTAGAATCAAAGTATTGGGCCTGCTGGGTGTAGCAGGGAGAAGTAATATTATACATATAGTATGTGCATTGTTAACTGTAAACGTGCAATTATTATACTAGATTACGCTTGTATTTCAAATAAAATTTCACAATGGCATGTCAAAGCAATAGATGTATAAACCACTTTGGACTGGGTAGATTATTCAATTAGGTAGTTTATATGATATAATATTCAAAGTTTTAGGATTATTCCTTTTAGGCCTTTACTATTAATATTTTGTACAATCATTTCGTGTTTAGAAGCACGAAATCATGTCCATCTAGTCCCGGAAAACCTGACCGGAATTTTTGACCTGGCTTTTTAAAGACACCTACCTTCAAACCTAGATGTAAATTGCATATTGCCTTTTTCGGTTAACGATAGCTAAATAATAATCAGACCATCACTCTAAGCTAAAGCATTGCTGGTGCGAGTAAAGCAAATTTATTTTGCAATTTGTGACTGTAACAGATTTGCTTCGACCTAAAGTTTACGCTATGCGTTTTGTTTTATCTTGGGAATTAAAAGACTATTCGCTACGCTCACAGTCACGTTTTGTCTGTGGCCTCAGATTTAGTTAGTCTCTCAACTCTATGAGTTATGAGGCTGTGAGTTGCTAGCGAAGGTTTAAACCGACTTAAAACCGTTTTGGTTGTTAAAGGTATATTCGTAGGGTTGGTGATATTATAATTGAGGTGTATTTGAATTTTCATCGAAGTCAGACAAAATTGTCTATTTTTGCATTCAAACCGTCTTTAAGGGGAAAACCCACCCCCTAAAACTTCCGCCAAGAAAACGTCCGGTACTCCTTTTTTGCTGGATTTGTATCACATTTAATATAAATCGGTATAAAGAAAAAGTTGTATAAATATAAAAATAAACTTAATTTTAACTTTAATTGTGTGTGATATATTTAGCTCACCATTTTAAAAGACATAATGAAAACATAACCACATAACTGTATAAATAATTATCTATTAAAAGTGTCAATAATGTTCCAAACGTGTTTTGGGTATCAGGATTAGTGTTCATTGCATATTCCTGTGTAAGGGTTTACTCTACTGACGCCATAAATCGCTAATTTTTCTAAGAACGTTCGCTAATAAAAGATGATTACTTTTCCATCCAGGAATTGGCAACAGGAAACATTAAGTTGAATTTCCGTGGACAAATTATGTCAATTTTGAGACAGACCCATGTGCAAACATGGTGTTTATCTGTTTTCCCCGATCCGCGGTCTATATAATTATAGTACCGTGCCCCCTGCCTTTCTATGAAATATTTTCCTATGGGTGAGGAAATATGGTAATAATCATTTTATATCAAAATATAATGCAATAACCAGGTTAAAACAATTTATAAACGTGATAAAATAGACATGCTAATTTTTGAGGCTATCTGCTTTGCTAGTCGAAACACCTCATAGAATGAAACATTTTTAATATCGGTTAAATGATTTGTTAAAAGTCTTAATTTTTGATGATATTAACTATTGACGTATTTGTAGAGTGATAGTGGAACCCCACCTTTCACACATGTGTGTTTCCGCCAAATTACAAGAGAAATCATTTATGGACACGGCTGGAATTTTCCCAGCTAGAACAGTTAGCCATGGTCATAACTCTTGATCTTGAGCTCTTACTTGAAACAAATGTGTTCAAACTTCAAAACTACGTTTTAATTTTTATTCATCTAAGTAGACAATTACAACTGCTGTTTGGTAATACTCGTATTTTTTACCAAATAAGTTGATAGTGTTACCAGTGATAGTTTTACCAAATAAGTTGTCTGTAAAGATGTTTTCCCCAAAAGAAGCATTCATTTAGAGTAAGCAGAAATTTTGAAGCAGAAAATCGCATTGTGAGTGGTGCGACTAGCCTCTTAAAGCCCGTGGTTGAAAATTACCCAATTTAAGGCCTGTGGACTTAAAGCATAGCCAACAACCTTGTAAATGCCGTGGTAAAAAACTTAATCTGAGTTATGATAAGCGTAGAAAACTACAATTCAGTGCTCATCCTTAATATGCGACTTAATAGATGATAAATAATATGGCTCAAAATTAATTTATCATTGAGCTAAGCTATTGAGTGAATTAGGTATTATACTTAAATACTCCATATTTTAAACATCCAAAAGCCACATCAATTATAGCTACCTTCAAAACGATCAAAACTAAAATCAAGGTAGTATCGGTACAGCTTTAGGTAAAAATATTTTAGTTAGGTCCAGGCGAAACTTTAGTTTTTACAAGTTGGTAATTTTGGAAGTTTCGATTGTTCACCATGAAAACACGCCTCCGCTATTTGGGAGGCAAAGTTTAGTTGTTAGTGCTTCGAGTTTGCAATTAGTATTGTAAAACAAGCAACTCGTGTCGGTTTCAACAAGAAACCTGCTGCGTCAAAGTTCCGCCTTCAAATTCTCGCATTTTCTTCGTAAATATTGCTCTTTGTTATACCGGGGAATTAAGAGCAAAATATTCTTGAACATTGCTTTAATTTAACAACAAAAAGCTTAACTCATTAAAAAAGTCAGCTATAAAGGTTTATATTATAGTCCTTCGAACGAATTCACTATTATTAAAATCTAAGCACGATTTGGTGTTGATGTGTTAATGTATGGAATAAACAATAAATTTGTTCTGTACTACATATTACTGTATATTATATTCACCTAGACCAATAGGATTTCATGTTATTCCATAGTCTAAAACCCTTAAATGACTTTTCAAGGGAACAGTTTGAGATGTACATCGACTATTGTTATCAATATTTCCTGTGTGTAATTCAGTAACACAAAAAACTACTGCTCTCATTTGAAAAGGTTTGAAAATTATACTTTAACCATTTAAGTCAGAAAAGCTAATAAAGTGCACGGTAAATTAAAGTGATGTTTATTGTTTATGAACTTGGTCCAAAATCTTAAATTATATTCATTCCCATTTACAATATACTATCTTTTACAAAATATTCCTTTTTGCAAATCGTTCTAATTTCACTTTAAATTATTATAATAACTAGTTCTATATAATTACATAAATATGAAACACTTAATGTAAGCTATTAAATCAGCTTTGAATTTATACCAATGTGTAAAATTTGTTGAAAATATCATATTGTAAATCAAAACCGTTCACACAAATTTAATGTTTCAGGGAATTCTTTCCCTTCTTATCAATATTTTTCATTATATGATTTTTTATCTTACAATATTTTCAAAGCATTACCAAAATATAAAAATTACTCAAGGTTAGTTTCTCTTTGGAAGTAGTCTTCCCTGGAGGTCCCAAACACATTGATGAATACCAAAAAAAATAAATACAAATAAATATCGTCACAAATAAACATTCAGAAGAATGGGTAATTACTGTTCAGCCAGTATTATATTAAGACCACTAGTTTATAAGTAAAGTATCGAAAAACTCTTGAAATACTGTGTTAAAAAGGGTACATTTAAACCGTGCAATTATCCCGCGTATAAATCTTTACTAAGCTCCCTACATTGACCACTAAAGTAAGCGCCTTAAGCTCATAAAGCTGGCCACAATTTGCATAGTCGTCCCTTACGTCTAAGCCGGTTCAGAGCCCAATAGCTTTATCGCTATATAATTCACCGACCTTTCTTCTTCCTTACGAACCGAGCTGAGTTTTACTGTCTTTACTGTAATGGACTTTACGTACGGTTAAGTTTTATCTTTGTTTGGAATAACTGCTGAACGGTCAATAAATCATTGAGGATGTATCTTGTTAGGACATACGTTCGGAACTTTCGTTCAAAGCTCGAACGCATTGGAACAAACCAAATTTCAATTCTGGCTTACCATGAACCCTCCAAAATCATAGTATTATCTAAATAATTTAATTATTTAAACCAAGACGAATTGTTTGTGTAGTACATTATATGAGCTAGATGAATTGCTTAGCCAAAATCTAATAAATAATCTGTTTTAATGTGAATAAATTAGTTGAGGTTTAAACAAGTTTAGTATTGATGGATTTTATTTCCGGTTTCTCCATCAGTTACAGTGATCAAACTATAGTATTTTTAATGAAATGTTTAACTACGTCATAACTCGGAAAAGGTGTTGAACAAAAAACGTTCCGAGAGACATTTGAAAACAAATAGATGTAAGCAAACATAAACTTAAATGAACAACCACTTGATATAGTTTCGTTCTTGTACTTATGACATCATATGGAGCAGTTTGAGTTTGTCATTAATATACTATGAATTAATTTAGATTTTTTTAAGAGATATAGATAATTTGAGAACTATTTATTGGTCAGCAGACACTAAATGTTCAAACAAAATGTGAAGTAATGCCCAAAAGTATTTTGAGTTTCCTTATCGTTAAAGCTTCACTGAAATTACGTAATGGACACAAAACAAACAATGGCTATTTGAGGTGTAGGCCTAAGTCAACGTAACGCGTAAATACTGGTTGAAGCATAATCATTCTTGTGATGAGTTGCTACATTGTTTCATTATTAAACTGAGAAATATAACGTTTGTAACGTTATACCTCGCAAGTATATTTTACTTGAAATGTTTAGTGAACACTTTTGCACTTTATTTCATGTAACCTCAATTACAGTACATATGCCAGCAAATGGTCTGTACTGGCGTTGCCCCACATCCATATTCTGGGACGTATGACTTTACTTTATTGTTCCATTACACGACAACTTTAATATGTCTAGCTAGGTTGAGCTGGGTATACATGGTGTCCAGTAAGGGGATCAAACTTCATCAGGTAATTTGTCAGGTCATATCAAACAAAAATTGTCCTATAACACATAGACCTATCTCGCTTAGTTTTCCGGTTGTCTGTCTGTGTTTTTCACTAAATTACTTTTATCTCCGAGGCCAATAAAGTTAAAAACTGAAAACTGTGCACACTTTTTAGTACAGTAAAATCCAATATTTAAGAACATTTCACTAATTTTCACTTTTGATTTAAAAATGGCGGCCATACTAAAATTTGTAAGCTTAATAACTCAAAACCCTCAAACTGTATGATAAATAAACAAGACTAATAATACGTGGCAAATATGTTTATACACATTTTAACACTAAGTTTGTTGCTCTGAGATAGTTAATAACGGAGAAATTTAAGTTTTTCTGAGCGCACTCCTGTATTTACATATGTTTCTTAAATGTAAACGAAGGAGTTATCCAAATTTGTTGTGTTACAGCAAAAGGGAGATATTAAAGTTTTTTAAACACACCCTTTTGTTTACGTTTGAGTAATATATGTAAATAAAGGTTTATGCTCAGGAAAACTTTAATTACTCCATTGTTACTTATTGCTGGACAACAAAATATCTTATGTTAAAATGTTCATAAAAACATTTGCTACGTATTGTTATTCTTATGAATTTACCGTAAAGTTTAAGGGGTTTAAGTTAGTAAGCGTAGAAAATTTAATATGGCCGTCGTTTTTAACCTGGAAGTGAAAATTAGTCGAGTTTATTTTTAATATTTGTTTTAATTATACTAAGAAGTGTGCAAAGTGTTCAGTCTCTAACTAAATTGACTCGGGGATAAAAATTATTTATTAAAAACACAGACAGACGGAAAACTAAGCGAGATAGGCCTATGTGTCATAAGACATTTTGGTTTATTATGGCCTAACGAATTACCTGGAGAAGTTTGATCTCCTAACTACTGGACACCCTGTACGTTTTATCTCCTACGATAACGTGAAACTCCCGGCTTTTCACATTGGTGGTTTCGTCGGATGATTTTAAAACAATCCATGTCTAAGGAGAAGTTAGATTTCGGTCATTATTAATTTAGTTACTTATAATATTTTCAAGTAAAAACTGTAAGCAATTTTGATGACAGTACTTTTATTTCGATGTCAAACTTACAAATGTTTGTATATCTTTCCTGGAAATGAAAGAATGTGTTTTATGTCATTGATCAGGTTTTCTATCCATGGTTCGCTAATATGTTCTACTTATGAATATGAACATTTGATAAAGTCTGAATATGACAAAACACAATTTAACAATTTGTTGACACGTCAATAAAATTTTTAAATGACAACGAAAAGTCCGAATTCTTACCATATTTAGTGGTAATCCGGAAACTCGTACAGTTAATTACGTGTTTGGAAGCAAACTTATGAAATTCGAGTTTATCGTGAAAACTTCATTCCTTGCTTTAGGCGCTTGGAGGGCTGATTCCGTTTGTTAATCTGTTCTGCCAAATTTTAATGATAACGTTAAAATTTATGCCGTAAATTGATTTGATACGTTTTTAATGCACAGGTTCAATTTGTGCATTGTAGGATATTCAAGCGGGTTGGTCAGGGAAATCATGTTATTAGTTATGTAGTAGCAAAAACATATTTTCCATAAAAATGGATCTTGCAATATATAGGGTGTCCAGTAATTACGGGATCAAACTTCACCAGGTGATTTGTTAGGTCATAATAAACAAAATATTTCCTATAACACATAGGCCAATCTCGCTAAGTTTTCCATCTGTCTGTGTTTTTCACTAAATAATTTTAATCTCCTAGCTCAATTAAGTTATAAACTAAAAGCTTTGCACACTCATTAAAAACAATATATAAAACATAAATTTGAATAATTTTCACTTCCGGTTTAAAAATGGCGGCCATATAAAATTTTTTAAGTTTTTATTTAAAACCCTTAAACTTTATTATAAATACTCAAGAATGATAATACGTAGGCTATGTGGCAAATCTTTTGAGACCAGTGTTGTGATGCAACAAGTAATAACGGATATATTTAAGTTTTCCTGGACACACTCCTCTATTTAGATTTAAAAAACAAATTTAAATAAGTAATTTAACTTTAGTTACTCGTTTGTTACTTATCGCAGCACAACAAACTTGGTTTTAAAATGTTTATAAAACATTTTCCACATATTGTTGTTCTTTTGTATTTACTATAAAGTTTAAGGATTTTGAGTTATTAAGCTGAAAAAATGTAATATGGCCGCTATTTTTAAACTGAAAGTGAAAATTAGTCAAATGTATTTTTAAATGTGGTTTTAGTTAGGCTATACTAAAGAGTTTGCAACGCTTTTAGTTTACTACTTAATTGACCACGAAGATAAAATTATTTAATGAAAAACACAGACAGACAGACAGATGAAAACTAAGCGAATGGCCTTTATGTTACAAGAAATTTTTCGATTATTATGACCTAAAATAACCTGGTGAAGTTTGATCCCGTAATAACTGGACGCCTTGTATATTTCATCCCACTAACAATTTGGATAAACTATAAGCTCCTGTAGTTATTCTTCTGCCGTGCTGCTGCCCTCTTCCTTAAAATTCGGATGTATTGATTAAAGAATTGATAGCTACAATATGTACACCCCTGCAATGTAATAACTTATTGGAAATAAAACCATTCGTCTTAATTGTTACTCAAAACTACAACTACTACAAAGAGCGCAGTTGCATGCACAAAAGTGTATGACCGAAAATTCAGTAAATTCAGTTATACGCGTTTGCAAAGTCAAGTCTTGAGATTCAACCTTGTCTCAAATGGTCTCTATTAGTGGCAATTTGGTTTACGATGGACTGATTAGAAGACTAAAGCTGTACAGTAGATACAAGAGGATGTGAAATTAGGTCATCATGGACGGGCAGGGGACGACTGTCAAATTACAACAACACAGCCCTTGTTTGTCAGGACTATATACAATACAGGGTTCTACAAAAGAATGTCTTACTTTCATACGATTTTACTTCATTAATAGCGTTAGTTAACATAAATCAAATACTGGTAAAAGAGCACTTTTTAAAGTTTGTCTTCTTTGGTATACTTCTATAAATGCTCATTATTTCCTCTCCTGACTGCTCGGCAAAAATCTAGCCGATGATAAAATGCGTCTTATACATCGTGAAGAAATTATTGATTTATGAAATTGACTGTAGCTCTGATACGGTTCCGCTGGTCAACTAGATTATTGGCAGTAGGGTACGTAAACTTTCTCCTTAACATAGACCCACAAGAAAAGTACCGACAAAATCACAAATCTACGACAAAACTCGAGCTGAACTGAACTGACTGGCTTGTTGAAAACTCAAGAACGCAAAATATCTTGTGTTGAAGGGCAGCCATCTTGTTGAAAATTACAAGCTGAAATGAGCTCTTAATGCATGTAAACAAAACTTTGGTACTTCATCTTTTCAACTATATGTAAATTATTCATAAAGCGCTACTCAAAATCATAAAACTACAGAACTATGAAAGTATGACATTCTTTTTTATGACCACTCTATATTATCCTAGTACGACTGATATTTTCTTTAGTGCTTTCCGTCCTTTGTTGCTTGAAATCAAAATTTTGTATGCTATCAACGAGCTGATGAAAAAAAACTGTTAAGAAAAAACTGTACCTTTTAAAAGCTAAGATAGTAGAGGATAATGGCTAAGTCATAGAAAGGGTCTTGTATTTTAATAAAAGCATGAAATATTGGTTTTGTGATATTTATACATTTAATTTCACTACTTTCCAATATTAGCCGACCTTCATCCTTTGACTACTTGAAATATATTCTAATGTGCTATATTCTGATATTCATGAATATTCTAGACTATTGGAAACATCGGCTTATTCTACGGTTTGATACAATTTTAGCAGTATTTTGTTTTGAAAGTTTGCATACGTTTAATTAAATAGACTACCTGATGTGGTTAAAAGAAAGTATTTTTGTACTTCAGTTTAGTTCTGCAGTGATTCAAAGTTGACCCTGGTCTGAAAAATGTACGTAAAACTTATTCTTTTGGCTTATCGCCTTTCTAAGAAATACAAATTGGTTATGAAAACTAAAACATGTACTACGCAACGCATCTAAACAAAAATTACCCAATGTGAATTCGAATTTCATTTTTGATTTGCTTTTATAGCCGCTGTTCGAATCCAACTGTTTAAATTTATCTTAATAGCTTTTCATTCCGAGAGTAGAACATGGCTACACTAAAACGTAATTATATCACTATTGACTGGGACTCGTGGCGTGGTCCTGTAATCCAGCATCATGGATGTCAGGTTTTGAAGATTATATAGGTCTAAAGCGGCTCAGATAGTCTCAGTGATCATCTGATGGTACCCGCATTAACTCCCACCATCGTTTAGACATATCAGACCATCACCTGCGTGGTTCGGAAGTCACGTTAAGCCGTTGGTCCTTGTATTTCCATAGGTCATTGGGCATCAATGACCCATTCTAAGAGTCGGCCTGAGTTTGTAACTCATTACTACCACTCGTCACACTCATCCTTCACCACATATTTGGCCTCATGAGAGTGGTCGGCATCTCAAATAGTGATACAGTGCTATTTTCTACAAAGACGATACTGACAAATAACTTAAGGACTATGAACACTCTTATGTGATTACCTGAAGTCCTCACCTATTTGTTTCTTGGTCGCCGAGTCTCCTTCTACCATCCTACGTTTCAGCGGCGGCTTCCTCTTCTTGCGGCTCGGGCTCGGCAGCAACTCTGTCAGCTCTGTGTCGTGATGACGGTAGCCTGCAACAAACATTCGAAACGTTCTTAGAACAAGTTGTTTAAAACCTTTTTGTTGGATATCAGTGTTAATATGTGTAAATAAATAAATATTACATATGCATTTTGTGCCAGACGCATAATTAATGTTAACTCGTTTTAATATACAGTACTAAAAATTGTTTCTTATTTTTTTAGGTCATGTGACGATGCATGTGACTTTGTAGTATTGTTTTATTTTCATTTCAGGCTACACTACCTTGTGAGTAAAATCTTTTACGATGTCATAACATGAGGCAGTACCAGTATTAGCGAAAGATATTTTGGTAAGTTTTTGCCGACGTGCAGGACTTGTTTTAGTACAAAATTTGAATGGAACAGTAAAAGAAGACTTAACGACGATACGAAAAATACTCGCATGAAAACAGTACTATCAAAATGTCTAATTGCACTATCTCTTAGCAAGGTTAAAACCTCATGGCGAACTCTAATAGGATAAGGAGTTAGGTGAAAGCGTACAGCGTTTAATTGTTTCAACTTTTATTTTTAACTATTGTTAGTAG
The DNA here is from genome assembly GCA_018831715.1 of Matsumurasca onukii. NCBI lineage: Eukaryota > Metazoa > Arthropoda > Insecta > Hemiptera > Cicadellidae > Matsumurasca > Matsumurasca onukii. The sequence goes on from CM032062.1 coordinate 39,545,958, forward strand.
CTGTTGCTTATCGCAGGTGTTCTCCTTAAAGTAGAAGGTAAAAGTACAATACACATTATATTTTAGAACATTTAAATAACTGGTCCTTTTCATATTACTCATTTTGATCTGCTTGTTTAGTCGTATTGAGAATTGTAAATTATGTGCCAATATTCTTTAATGTAAGTATTAAGCGTTAAAGTTGTTTCTAACATGTAATACAAGAAGAAATGGTTGTAAATATTCAACAGTGACTAATGACTACGGTGTAAGAACTATATATCCGGATATCTCTCAATAGTAGGCCTACATTTATTTAACGAGACGAATCAATAAAATTATAACGGATCGTTAATACTCTAGAAAACCACATGCATGAGTAAATACATACAGTTTTCAATTTACAAATCTATGTTATTTGATTCTTAACATTCACGTGTGAATTTGTGTAATTATAGTAAAGTTTAAAAATTGTAGTGGAACATACAAATGTTTTTAGATATTAGATATTATTTAATTTGCTAAATTTTGTATTGTACCATTTTGTTTGCTGAACGAACTGCTGAAAAGTATTCAAAACAGTAGTATACAAAAAGTATTCTAGTCAAACTTCTATAAGAGTTCTATAAGAGTACTATTAAGAGTTGCGATCGGTGTGGTAAAAGCATGTAATTTAATCAATGTTTGACTTTATTTGGAATTACCTGAGTAATTGGGTCATTTCTATTTCACTTATTATAGAAATGGTGGCTGCTGAACGGTGGTGACCAGAAAGAAATAAGCATATCTTTTTTATGATTCTTGAGATGTTTTATTTCTGTTTGCTGCAATATGATCAGAGGCAGTGTGTGTGTGCAAAATTCAAAGGAGTGACGTATAACTCAGTACTCCTGTATATATTTAGTAAATAGTTTGATCTAACTGATCAAGTATGACTTGTTGTCTAGATGTAACTTTACCGGTAATGGAAAGCCATTATGTTAAACAGAAGTACAAGGCTGAGTATGTGGAACTGTTATGCAATCATGTAGATGTCATGCAATGATTGCATTAATTATGTACTAATGTGCTAATGCACTGAACCACTGTAGCCAGTCAGCAGGCTCTCCAGCAATTCACAGCCTAATTAAACATTAATCGCTGCACCTACAATAATCTAGAAACAATAATCTAACCCATGCAGCCTTTGATGAATTTATACGTATTGTATATATTCCGTGGTGTATCCCTTAATTTTCAGAAACATTTATTCGGCCTTTTATTAGGTTCAGTCAAAAGCTCAGGAGTTTTGATGAAAACGATCCATCAAGGTGAGTGTCGAATTGATTGCTACGTTATAACGTTTTTTACTAAAGAATATCTCACGCTAGATTTCATCCAAAGTAAATTCCAATGTTTTCGAAAAATATGTTAAAAAACTAGTTGTATTGGAAGAAGACGGATGATAACCTACTAAAATAATATAGATAATAAGTTTGACTAATTAGTATTAGTAGTTTTGCAGTTCACACTCTTCCTAAAAGTTGTGTTAAAATCTCAAGTTTTGTACTTTGTGACTAGCTAATCCAAAACTGTTTAGTTTCATTAGTTTTTTTGTTTTAGTCTTCTTATGTAACATTTAGCTCAATAGTTGGATATCAGTTAATTTTTTTCGTTTGTTTTATTTCATAGATGGTTCTATTATTTTCCTGGTATACGTTTAATCTGTGTTTATAATTTTTAAATTTGTGTTTAAGCTTCATAAAATTTAGTACTTTTATCTCAGTGACTCCACCCGATAGGGTGTAGATCTCAATTTGTCCAAAGATTATTTTAATGTTTTCGTATTCTTCTTCGTGCACTTCTTTAATGTTTTGGTAATGATTTTTAAACTTTTGACTGTTTTCATTTATAATATATTTATGTTAAAGAAACCCCAACTATTTCGGGGTTTTGATCAGTTTGCAGTTAAACAATATTTTTCTCGTGTTGATATATTTAATTTGATACATCCCTCTATGTTTATTTGTTTTAATTATGATACTTCATATTATGTTTTACGAGTTATTACAATACCTTCCTATAGTTTTAAAAATACTTTAGAAACAAGTACTCCGGTTAGTTAGGCCAATTTTGCCTATTGCTGTTAAATACAGTATTTCCTGATCGTATATATTTAATCTTTAAAATTTTCACTTATTCTATTTAAAATACTAAGAAACTACAACTGGGTCATTCAACTTTTGAGTAAAACTTATCATGAAATTAATTTTTACCGGTATTTATTTTGTATCAGAAAACAGCTTCTCATTTGAATTTTAAATTAATAAAATCCAAGAATACATTACAATCAAATTGTGTAAAAAATATATATTCATACACTTTTAATTGTATTGTTTGATTTACATCTTTATCAATTTATTTTGTAGTTTTCAAATACAACTTAAGTAATCAACTAAAGCCTGGAATTACCTATTTACTCGTAGCACAAAAAGGCACCCACCACACTTGTTGCTTTCTTTAACCATTTTTGTTTCAGCCCTTCAATTCAAGTCAAGAAAGACTCATACCACATACAGTTCAGTTTCTTTTGAAATTTTATATACATTGAAAATAGACTCACCAATACAGCTTCAAGGAGCTATACTCTGCCACCTCCTAGCCCGGACCGTGTATAACTGTGCACTACTCACAACACAAGTAGCAGGCACGAGCACACAAGAACTTGAGGACTCAGATAACAAGATGCCTTGTCCTTAACACTCTTACGATAGTATAAGCAACAGTTTGTGCTAACCTGCTTCCTGTTTGGCAACGTTTCCTTTTCTAGGTGAGATTAGCGACAAGGTTCTGAGGAAGAGGAAGGGTTCAGGGAAGTCTCAAGTGTGATTCGTAAATTTCTGTAATCATTCAAAATTGACTTCTCCAAACCTAATTTGCACTTTAATATTTTCTTGGCTGATATCGTAATAGTCACGTGTTTAAAACAAACAAAACTTGTTTAACCACCTATATCAATTGTTAGAAATAGAGTATTGGTTCTGGTTATGTAATCCGTCAAAAGGGATCAAGTAGTATCGAGTATCATCAAAATATACTTAATGTACCAAAGTGTGACGATTTATCAATACGTAATATGTAAATTACTATTATCTTGTAATGCCCGTTAGTTTCGAGCATTTTCTCCAACCCACTAGGTTGCACTTTTCAAATTCAAGGTTTATAGATTTTGCCTTCTTCTGACTAAACTTTGACTTATTCGTTTTCAACAACAACGTTGTTCACCCTGGTCGTATGTTAGTGTAACTAGGCTCTAACTCATTCCCAGTTGTCATTTAACCGACAAACCTATCAATTCGTACATAAACTTTCACCTTACATTTGAAAGCTTGTTAACAAAGGTTACATTTGTTCCGTCTGTGAACTATGAGTCAGGTTTATTCAACTCACATAGACTAGTGTGTAATACTGCCATAGGACAAATTATGCATGAAATTTTGGTATTTTCTATACTTTATACGAAATTACCTGCAAGTAACGGCCTGTGTTTTAAGCCTTTTCATATCTAAACTTTCGGATTTACAAGCAACCTCAGAAATTTAGAATTATAAAGTATCACAAAAATTATAGTTTTCGTCCCAAAGACCTAGGCAACTTTTGATTACACTACATGCTTTAGGTCCATGAAATAAAGATTTTTTTTACTATAAAAGAAACCAGATATAAATTATTTAAAAAATGCATTACACTTTTATTACAACCCTTGGTTCTTTCCCTCGGCCTTCGACTTCAATATTACACATACAATGTGCAACTTGTTAAAGTTTAAAGTATTCAAACACATTTAGTAATGCAGGGCTAATATAAATGGATTAAACGGGGCTAAATACTTTACATATTAATGTTCTCACTAGGCTGGATAGAAAGGCAGAGATCTCTGATTTAATAGTTAATCGTTCATTGAACTAGGGTTAGGGGTACACCCTGCCTGGTTACGTATCATTATGAGTGAATACTTCAAGACTTAAAGGTTGATTATAGAATATATGTACTCGTGTGAATAATTTAGACCAATATTAAATCAGAAAATCAGAAAGTCGTGGAGAAGACGTAAAACTCGGTATGTCATTAATGTATTACATTGCTGGTATTTTTTTCGGACATCGATTTCGTTACTTCACTCTGAAGTTAGGAGTCACTGTTATTTCCCTGAGGCTTCGATTTCAGTACTTTTCCGCATAGCTACAACCCTTGGTTCTTTCCCTCGGCCTTCGACTTCAATATTACACTGCTCATTTACACATCAAAGTTCGTTCTTACAACCTTTCTTTGACATCGGTATTTCGTCAAATCAATAGAAATTGTTATATTTATCCTTGGACTCAACCACTGTATATGGTTGAGTCTCCATCCTTCGGCCTCGAAATTTCAAAACAAAAAGTAATTAGAAATCATCGTTCTTTCCCTTGGCCTTCAGCCTCAATATTTCACCATAAAGTCACAAATCACTTGTTATTTCTTCTTTCTTTTGGTTCCTACATTTCACCACTTAGGCTAATTACAAATCATCACCATTTTCTCTGTATTTTACCCAAATAACTGCACCTTCTCTCGCCCTTCTGCACTCCTATACAACCCTTCATAAATAAACCTCCCTTGTAGGCCTAGTGTAATGGAACCAACGAGTGAAACTGTTCACAACCATCACTGTATGGATTTTTTACCAATCGCTCTTCTATTCCATTGTGATCGGCGCGCCACGATCGTAAACAATCTGATTAATTGAGCGATTCGCACAATGTGGTTTAATTATAGGTTATAAAAGAGGCTGTTGGCTACAGCTGTGCGAACCACTTGACAACAATTGAGAGGTCAATCAGCTGATCGTACATCAACAGCTGACTGACACTGGTATTGTTGCGAAACACAACCACCACTACACTCATCCACTTGTCTAACTCATCTGTGCGGATAGTCCACGGCCTCCGCATCTCACCCAGTTTTCAACACCAATTTCTATTGTTCTAAGTTGGGTTAATGAAAGGGATCCTTCAAGAAATACCATTTTTATTGTCAACCTATGTAGTTTGTTCATCCATATTCTCAATTATCGTTTACTTATATTGTTTAATTTGTTATGACGTCGTAGGAACTATTTAAGTCTAACTTAGACTATGGGGGACCTTGCAAAATAATGAATAGGAATACCAACTCTATTAGTGAACCAGGTGTTGCAACTGGTTTGGTACGTGAATTTGTCAAAATAAATCGGTGTGATTGAATTAAATTAGATGTGATTAAGCGCGTTCTTAGATGCAGTATAATAAATGACTCTATTTGTTTTTGTGGTTTCCGTTGCACTATATCTACGAATCCGTTTAATTCGCTAGTTTAAAAACTTTGTTGGAAAGCTTGATGAGATGAAACACATGCTTTGAAATATCAAATTTATGTGGCTCACACTTCGTTCGATCAGAATGAGTATTTTTTATTTTACAGTTGTCAGTGAAAGTTCAATATTCTAATTATTAGTTTAAAGCCATTATTTAGAACCAACATTTGCAAAATCTGTTTTTCAATATCTAAAGTTTTGGCCATAATCTGCCAATTTTATGGCCTTTGAAGAAGTTGTTCCTGTATTAAATGCTACAGTATAAATGTTTAAAAAATTAAACTGCTTTTCCCCGAGATTTCTTTTTAAATTTTCTTTAATTATTTTGATAAATATAAGTTTTTAAACACATTTTATGGTAAATAACTTTAAGCCTAACATAGGTTCGCAAAGAGGAGGAAAGGGGCTAGCAGAATCACTACACTTGCCATAGACATTTTCAAATTTTATTTAACTTGTCATGTATAAAAGTCAACAGATAAATTAATTATTATGAACTCCTACCAGGGACTATGTAATCTTATACCTTATCGCTACGAAAGTAATTCTTTGGGAATGTCTGTCCAAAACATTCCGTAATTTGCTTTATTTGTTTCATTGGCATTCTCTCATCTCTACTTTTAGACATGCTGTCAAGATGTTTTTAGTTTTATTTTATCGGTTTCATTTTCTCTTTTTATGTGTAAGGATTGTAGTACAGTTACAATCAACAGTAAACCAATGTGATGAATAATATTTACAGATACACATTGTAAACAAACAAATTAACCAAACCTTGAAACAATTAATTCTGTTATTTACAAGTTTTTATAGCTACCGTTTTAAAGCATAATGTGTCATTGCCTGGTGTTTGAAAGTATCCAGACCTATCAGAAAATTAGATTATGCGAAAATAAAAGAAAAGGAATTTAACTCACAATAACGTACCGCTTCCCCAAAGTTGAGAAAATGCATTGCCCATAAAAGAGATGCTGCACAATTCACGCTTGTACTACATCAAAACTGACAGCGTGAAAGACTTATCAGAGAACGTGCCACGAGTTGTCTGGTATAATGTATTCTCCTGTTTGAAATAGATATGACTTATCTTAACATTGAAGTCACGGAAAATAACCGTCAATATTATACGTTTAAATCGTTTCACTTGTTGACGCTAGGGCGTAGGTTTTACAGGAAGGTTTTACAGTGATCTAACTTGCCCTTCGGGTTCGCTCCCCAGTCGCCCTGCGACCTCGTATTTTGGGGTAATTCACTACGCTTATGTCCCTAAGACCAATTTGCTTCACCCACTGGTTTTTAAGGACAAATAATTTTGGAATATGTAACTGTAACAACCAGAGAAAATATATTGGAACATTGATTAAAGTTCAAACAGACGGTACCAAATAACCACTTTCTTTAATGTAATGTGACTTTCTGTTCGTTTTTCTTAAATTATAATATTTCTTTCATACACACACATACATATAATATGTCTGGGTGGTTGATAAGTACCGTAACTAAGAGCCCAAACACAGCGAAAAGTTGAATTTTCAACAATTTAACTTCAAACTGATCTAGCAAAGAAACCGTCAGAGGTGGAAAAAAGTATTAAATATAAAAGAAAATTGCCGTAGACAATTTGTTTTCACACTGATGATTTCGCATCAGATTGAAGATCCGAGCAACTGTTTTGTCGCTATGATGCAAAATATCGGCTAAGTACAAGGGCAGATTTGCAGACGCCATCTTTCTCGGCCACCAGTTTGTCAGAGCCTTAAAAAATGTTTTCAGATTTTTTCCGAAGGTTTCACACCAAGAGCTTCAAAATGAGTATATGGTTGAGGGAGGTATAGCATGTTGGAAAGTGCCGAAACATTTACTCAGTCATTCACCTGTACAACCGGCTTTACAGTGTTTTAATTAATTAATTTCTTTTCAAGTTGAGGACATCAAAGAAAGATTTGACTTAACATCTCAATTGCCTTTAAGTACGGTATTCATCGAATTTTCAAAATATTAATTAAAGAAACACAATGAATTTAAAGTTTATTTGATCAAACAGTTCTTTTTCATGTATATGATGAGTAAAACAACCTATCAGGTAAAATCTGCGACCATCTTAAATACTAAACGTTGAACGAAAAGTCTTAAAAGGTTAAAGTGTAGATTGTGATTGTTGTAAACAAGGGGCTTGATAAAATCAACTGACGCAGCCCGAGTTTGCCGTCGAAATAAGAGCTTAAGGAATGCGTTGTTTATAATTCCAAAATTAACAACTTTATATTTCTCGAAAGTAGAAGAGATGTTCTACTCTTGTATGGAGTCAGAAGGATCAAGAATATAGATCGATCTTATTCTGAGTTTGGTCCAAGTTCTGACCCAACCTGTCCCCCTAAACTCAAAATGGTAGGGTTGAGGTAAAACTAATATGAAACTGATTTTAGAAGGCCTCATGAACTAAGATGAATGTCTGAAACTAGACATCTCTCTTTCCAGTAACACAGTTGGCAATATAAATTAATATTGTATATTTTCAGAACGTTGTTGAAATGTCTTTTAGTCTGATCTAATTAAATAAATTAACCCAGTACCTCAAGATAAAAGGTTATTCTTATCTCTGACAAAAATTAAGTCAACATTTGCTTTGTGATAGTTTATTTCTAGTCAACATTAAAGTCCAAGACAAGTGATTATTGAGCGATTATGTAGAAAGAACACCACTAAAGTTAAGTAACGTCATATCGCAAATACAACGTATGGCAAGATACGAACAAGAACAAAGGGTAAAAATTAACAAGACAAGAACAAAGACAAATTTGCACAATTCGAACTTGGTATAAATTAACCCTGTCATATCAGGAATATTCGACAAAATGTAACTTTAAAACTTGACAAATGGAATGGATAGCACAATACTACATTTTGAAACTGCATTGTATTTTTAACCTGTGAAAGTACAAACTACAAAGGGGTATTAATGGTGTAAAGTGTGGGTCTCATTAGTTGAATCAGAAACGTGACAGGCATACAAGTACAAGTACAGGCAATTATAGAGTACATACTTACGAGTCGTCCAAATTTGTTTACATGTTATAGTACTTCAATCTTATCCTCTGTGTATATAGTAATCTGTGGCTGCTACCTACTTACCATCTCTTCTACAGTTCTATCGCGAGTTTATGAGTTTGTAATAGATTTTACCAGTACTTAGGAAATGTCATAATCATTTAATTTGAAGCTAAAATCTATTTTTGTATATTTTAACTGCATTAGAACAAAAAACAAACACTTAGGCTACTTTCAAATTTATCTTGAATGTAGATCGCAATTACGAAAGTGTCAACATCTCCATTAATTGGCTCTTTATTATGCGTATATTCAAACGAGTACAATGACTTTTTCCGGGTGTTTTCCAGATCTTTCAAACTGACATCATTCAAGAATAATTTTCTCCCAGTAAGTATGTGCTATGTTTGAGTCCGTAAACTTAGTGGGGGCATCTTTTAGAGTCTTCGGTAAGTTTTGGTAAGACCATAGATCCTCCAAAAATCCGTAAGTTCTTTGATAAAACAAAAGAGCTGTACCTAAATAACAACATGACTAGTCTGTTGAATTACAACAGCACTCGTCCTGGAATAATTTCGAACCTTTCTGTATGCGCAAGCAAGTAGCATTGTTTGGCCATGGCCTGAGTGGAAAGTGCGAAGTGCGAAGCTACGTCACAGGGAGAGACCGCTAATGGTCAAGTTCGCTAATCACTTTAGACTCACCGTCACCGCCAACTGTTCAATGTACCACCGTCATGTGGGAATACCGACACACGACCAAAACAAACACAGGACCTTCCATATACACACTGGGAACAAGGCTGTGTAATTATAATTCCAAGGACTGTTGAATGGCAAATGAATTTCAACAAATATTTTTAGTTCGTATTTAATATTGTTGGTTCCATAAGAATTCAAAATGTACAACTCTACTACTTGTGTTATTGTTGTTCAGCTCAAATTGGGCAAAGAAAACTTACCATGCTTCTTGTCGAGTTCGTATTACGTGAGGTAAAACAAAAAATACTATGTACAAGATATGTAACATTCTCGCATAACCGAAATCAACAAATGCTGTTGTTACCTGAAGAGTTCTCACAGTACTTCTTTTGCCTTTGGACTCTCATTTAAATAATATCAGAGCAGTGTCGAACTTTAAGCTCTTTAGTGTCTTATAATAGGTCATAACTTTAAAGTTGTCTCGATAGTCTTGAATCAAAAAGGAAACAACAAAGGGTAGTACACAATAATGGCTTTGTTCTTTTGTCAGTTAAATTACCTCAAAGTGTTACTGTCACTAAATTTCAAACGGGTTTGATATTTTCACTTGGTTAAAGGTAAATAGCGTAAGACTAACACTCTGTCTTTGGTTAGATTCTTTGGTCTTTACCAACAAATTCTGTAAAATTAGATATGGCTGTGTTCACATTATATTATCTACCACATGTCCTAAATACTTATCAGTGTTATTATTACTTGTACAATCTTCTATTCCACCTGATTTGCACTAACGGCCCTGATGGAACTGGCATTGATGCAGACAAAGTCGTGTTTGAGAGTCTGTTGCGTTTTTACGCTACTGTGGCGAAATAAATTATGAATTTCAAGGCTGAAACGCGGAGCGGTGACATTATCGATACGATACGCATAACCGTCAGCAATAAACTTGTAACCAACTTAAACATTGTAATGTATTAACCCGTTCTATATGTTATGGTCATAATGAATGACGATGAGATTTTATTGGTAATTATTAGAAAATTATAACAGAAACAAATGGATTCAATTAGAAAATTGCCAAAAGTAAACTTGATTCTTTGCCTTTGAAACTAACCTAGGCTAATAGTTGAATGTACAAACCATGCTACGATATATATTGTGTTCGTGTTATTAGTAATTTATACTAATGTAGACAGGCTATTGATAATATTGCATGTGCATTCTACTTTCCATTTTACATGGACACTTTCCAACTTGAAAACTTTAACCCGGTTATGTTGGTAGTCGTTGGTCTAATATTACTCATGTCTCGATGGTAAAATATCTTAACTTGCAATTATTTAGATGTAGTTTTTTTATGTAATAAAATGTTTTCATCGTTAGTGAGGCAATGTAACCATGTAATTCCATGTAAAATGGTAAGTAGAATACACATGCAATATTATCAATAGTACCTATGTGTGACATATTTAAGCAATTTAAGACAGGGAAAACAATAACTACGTAACTTACTAGCTGTCGAACTGAATTTACTTTCCAAAATGCGTTGTATTGAGTTTTAGCTGTAATTATTTATATGCTGTATTTTTTATTCTAACTGCAAAGGTACAATTTAAATAGTAAAGCTATTCTACATAACCATTATAAGTTGGTAACAATGACTAATAAAAATACGATGCTTTTATCTTAATCTTGAGCAATGGATAGGAAGTCCAATAGGATGTCAAGATACGATTTGATATGTTTGAACCCATAAAGCCAAGGGCTACTTCATCTTATAAATAAATTATTTATTCTAGCACAAATATGTAGACCTACAATGAATAAAAGACTCTGGTATCACACTGACCGCTATCAAGTATAGTGGCCAGCGATAACAAACAAAATGAACAATCTAACTTGTAGAGTCCAGCCTTATCAGTAAACTGTCTGTTAAACCACACTCTGCATGTGACGTCTGCTTATCACTACACGCTACTTAATTTAACATTATAGAAATCAAAGATAACTTTCTATTTAAGCTAATAAATCTACAACTTAAACATTATTTATTACTAAAGAAATTTGAAGACAAAAAGTATTAGGACCGAACCGGGACTTGAATCCGGGTCTCTCATTTGCCGGTTGTTTATGCTGACTACACCATCCAGCTCTATAACTATTTATGCCTTCAAATTTATAGAAGTACTTAAATCTGAATGTTGATCTGAATCATGTTTTTGTCTAATAGTGACTTTAAATGAATAAGCTGGAAATATTACAAACCTAATTTAAATATTATGTCCAAATAGTTTTGTCTTAAATTGTCGTTAGTAATAAAATAACAATTTAGCGTATTATCTATTATTTTAAACATTATTTAGTATACCTAGTTTTTCCTAGTTTATACGTCCTAATTTTCCCTCGGCTCCGGACTGTTTAGATCTGCATCACCGAGCCAACGCTATTTGCTTCTCTCTCTGCCCGAACCAATCAGACCCATCATTTGATTATGTTTACTTGTTGTCCCTCTCTTATTCGTACTCAATTCCCTTGCAGCTAATGAAGCATTCACTCAGGCAAGACTCACTGCTTACTTGTGGGCATCTTGCGACCGAACATCCATCTCTTGATCTTGCGCAGAAGTGAGGTACGTTCCCGAAGTTTGCGGTAGGTGCCGATAAGACGACCCCCCATGTTACACCCGCGAACACCGCACTGTCACTAAGCGTTATCACTGTTATCAGCACAGTGACAGGTATACAGCCGATATAAAACCCTGCCTCCCTGGCTGCTGTACCATATGGGTCCATATTACACAGCTATCAGTATCTCAGTGTTTTGGCTGTCGGTGTGAAAGACGAATTTTTCTTTTGTTTTATTGGCCAACATTTGTGGGCCTTAATTATAAAAGTTGGACTTAATTATAAAAAGGGGTTATTTATATATTGGTTTCAAGATTGTCATTTATTTGACGTGGGCTTCAATCAAAGCTCAATCGTCTCTACGCTTATAGTAAATTTAGTCAAAACAGGTCGTGAACATTCCTGTTTTCCTTAATTTGAGTAGTAATGTATTGTGAGAACATTTAGGGAATTATCCCCAGTTTTTACCTGACTTGTTCTCTTTTCGTGGAAAATTTGAGTAATTCCTTTTCTTGTTCATTATTCTCAAAACTCCTCATGCAAAATAAACTAAGACGGATTGCCTTCTAGCCTACTCGTGCGTTATGGGTTAAATAGTCTCGAGACACTTAGTTGGAATTTAAAATAGTTAGTTATCAGTTTGGTTGTCACCTTTGCATGATAATTAAGCTCACTGATTGTTTGTAATTTGTCATGCACTTAATTTTCTATTGTTTAAAAACAAACATAATTTTTGAATGGGTAGACAAATAAATAAATTAATAAATAATAAAAATGTTTTGTTTTGAAGCGTTTTTATTTACATTGATTTACAGGACAACTCAAGTCACACCGAACACAGTGTCCCTGAAAGGAAGTAATTAAACCTTTTCAAACCGTATTCAACTACAGTGACCGATGTTTACTTTTGGTTATTTACGAACATAATAATGCGGATGCTACGCATAAAGACATTTTATTGACAACCAAGGTACAATACAACACAACACAATGCGACAATGAATGATAATAGGGTGCACAAATGTCATGTGGAACTCTTTCAATAAAAAAGCAATTGTTATTAGAATTTTTCAACTATGCCTAACTATCAATATTTTTTATGAATTACAAGTTCTCGTATACAACGTGTAACTGTTCGTTGCATTATTGAGGATAGTTAAATGTCTTTGCATTTGTCATGTGTGATGCAAAATCATACTGTAATTTAATATAATATTCGAGTTAATATTTGAACTATTTCGGAACTTCCGTGTGAACCAAAACGTTTAAGTAGGAAATGTGTTCATAAAAAGTGTAGAGTTTCTGAGTACAAGGACCAACGGCTTAACGTGATTGACTACCAAAGGTAACAGGTTATCAAGACTATCTAAGCCGCTTAGACCTATATCTTACCTGACCTCCATGGTGGATTGGAATGTCAGTAGAATATCCTGTTCACATGCAACGCTCTAATTGAAATGATATTAATGAACATGAGCCGGGTTAAACGCTGGAGGAAGTTTAATACTTAGCCGGTAATATCTGAGTGAGACGTTTATATTGTAGTGTCTTGATAAAATGTGTTTATTCGTGAACTAACATTTTCAGCTAAGATAAATATATTAGCTAGTTTATTACAACTTTCTCCTTGTGGTTGGACAACGAGTACAGCAGATAGTTAATTAAATTTTCATTTTCTGTAAACAAAACCGTGATCCATCGAGATGGTCTTGTAACAAATATCCCTATGTAAATAAATTTATATTTAAAGTAAATAAATCAAATAGACTAATGTTTTTTTTTTCAACTGTAATGAAACATTTGCTTTGAGCAATACCTTTCAGAAACAGAAGTATTAAATATTATTGAATTTTTCAAATTATTCTATTCAGTCTCCTGAGTAAAAGGAATTACTTCAACAAAGGCACATTTCCTTAGGGGAGTTGCTGACTGATCACCTCAATTCCTATTCACTTAATCTTTAATTCACTTCATGGAATTTCAATTTTAGTTTCCAATTTAACTCTTCTAACTTTAATACAACTAGTTCATCACTTTATTGTAAAGTTCAATTGAATCAACTTCAAATCTGTTGGCTGTGTGTGGTCCAATCTTATTGAACTTTTATGCATCAATGAGAATTTTCTCAGTTGATTCGTTATATCAATGATTACTAATCTATTGAGTAGATTAGTAATCATTGGTTATATTCACTCTAAGTGAAGTGTGTGTTGGTATTACTGTACGTACATTGTGTACTATGCACATGTATTCACACGCCTGCCAGTTGTCCGAGTTTTCATGGGCGCTCGAGCGTAGAGAATAGCCCCGGATTGTACCTGGTCAAGGACAGGACACGTCAGGAAACCTTCGAGTCTACTACTAAATACATGCTATACTCGGGCTACGGAGGGAATCCAACTGTGTCAAGTGTAACTGTCTAGAAAACAAGACAGATTTGAACAGATTGAAGTTCAAAACTGTTTTAATACTGAGTGTTTGATTAGTAAATAGTCTATTCGTATTGAGAACTGAGTTTTTTTGTAGATATATAAATATAAGATAAGAAATAATAGGACATAAGAAAGTAAAACTGTGGTTTTAAAAATCTGATCTAGAAAGGATAGGAAGTATCTTTACGCATTGTTTCTCGCAAGACGGGCAATGATGGAAGCTTCACAGCACTTCAAAGATGCACGTTTAAACATGTTTAACAGAACTCTCCGTTGTCTTACTTCACAAAAAGATGTCACGTGGATTTGGAGTTAGGTTAGGACTTCAAGCTTGGCACTCATAAGATCCACTTCTGACCATCCACTTGTTTGGAAAACGCGCGCACGTTGAGCAAATGTTTACATCTTCGTGCAAGTGTAGTTTAAAATACCTCCGGATGTTCTGTAGGTATTCATGAAACAAGTTTGACAACATATTTTGGTATAGGGAAATTCAGAAAATTTACAATATTACGAATCTGAAGATAAAAACATGCTAGACCGTTTTGACAAGCAAGCAGCTGATGAGCATGAGTGGACGATCTTGTGGTTGGTCAGTTTCAAGACTAAAATTAAACCTCATGTAGCTCCTCATTTTGTGCTGGGCTAAAAACTAATTCCCAAGTTCCAACTTTGATGGGGCCTGAAAACAGAACCGTAAAATTCCAAGAATCGTTCTTGTCCTTTGTTGGAGGCTGTATTTAAAACCAAATGCAGCACACATAAGTTCCAATTCATAAAACTCATCACAACGTATTGTCATTTTTCAAATGTAAACTGTCCAGCTTTGATCCCACACACGTAGCAACCGACAAATGTAACTACCCGTTTGTGAAACTCACGGACGACATTCAACCTACACAGCGATTAGAATGTGCAGTTTGGGGTCAAATATAGGCGGAAAGTTGCAAATCAGGTGGCTTGAGAAGACTTAGTGTGTGCAGCCGCGACGTACCAAGATTGACACTCTGAGCGGCTGCGACACTCATCCAATTGAGAGGCCATCTTTGATCAGCCGCAGCAGCCAGGCAGTCATTCAGCTCGCTCTAGCAGAGCTGTGTAGTGTGTGTGTGTGTGTGTGTAGATGTTGGTCTGAACAGGCTTCGTTTATACAATTATCCAAATGAAAAGAGCTCTAAATACTAAGTAATGAACCTTTTAAGGCTGAAAATCGCCATAATGTTTAACGGAATATTTAAAGCTCGGTTTGGTTATTTTCATGGTAGACTTTCTTGGTTTTGGAAAGCTCCACTTTTAAGGATGATTCTGGCAGTTAATTAAAGATTTGCTTAAAAATTCTATGTAAAGGAGCATTTTTATGGGATTATTAATTTGCTAACATTATTCGGACGTACGTTAAAATCAAAAACAAAACACCCAAACATGACTAATTACTTCCCTTACTTGAAGTGCCAAATTTCTTTTAAACATTTTCAGCCATACACAAAAGTTATAAGAGGCGGCCGGATAGAGTAACCATGGGTCCAACTCTAAATACCGCTTGTAAAAAGTAGTAATAACTGCAAACATTGCTTCAAGCTAGTTGTGATACTTCAATTTGGAAATATTTACGCTGCTAGCATACTTATCGAGACTGCATATAAACTACTAATACCTTCAACATATTATTGTACTTCGAAATTTAAAGCTTCATGTTGTATAAGAACATTTAACTTAAAATGTCGAAATTCGTGTTTTGCTTTTAAATGCAACTACACTTTTTTCTTGTATATACTAAAAAGCCGTTTTACTTTATTATTGTGCACTAGCTGACCCGACAGACTGTTCTGACAGATAACCTATTTATCAGCTATGTGCTTTGTTTTAAAATAGACATAATGTAAAACCTACAAAATTCATTGACATTGATTTTTATTTCCATAAAATAATATACAAAAATTACGAAACTACTAATTAAATTGGTAAATCGAGTAGAGCCATTTCCAACAAAACTGGATTTATTTGTATACCGTATATTAAGATTACCCTTCTTAAAACGTTATGTGCACACTTTTCCCATTTTAAAATCAATATACCGTTAAAACGTCCTGCGGGCTATGTCCGGCCGCGAATTTTGTGACGACAAACAGTAGATGTCTCACTTATGCCAACTAAATTTCTTGGAAGTGAACGATATAATTTAAAAAACAAACATCTGTATTAATAAAAAGAAATCTTTCGATCAGCTGTTAAAGTAAATTCAAGATTTGGCATTTGAAGACGACATTTTATTTCAAAGACGAATTACTGAAGAGTTGGTTTTCTAGTGATTGTTTCTACGACTTAGGTATAATTCAGCACGACTTTTAAAGATTACTCGTATATGGTTTTTTTAATACTAGTTCAGTTTACTTGTTTATTTTATGTTTTATAGACTCCCTCAAAAATAAAGGGTTCTAACTAATAAAATAAACGTTGGATGAGCTTTAGTCACTTTCTTAATAACAGAAATATTAAATATCTGTGTGTTGATGTGTTTCCCATCGTCAGTAGTGAACTCATTCACGTTTTGACTTTAATTACTCTGCATTGCAATCTTCATGATTATTTAATTATCCATATATCAATATATATTTATTTATCATTTATCAATATATTATTTATTGTGATATCTACGAGTACTAGCATGAAAGTTGTTGTCTAGGAAACCACTGCGAAGGATGGCTGCTGAAGGCTCGCGCACTAAGGTTAAGGACTCGTCTCCTCCTGAGTGACCTTGGCCTTGAGTACGACTACAATACACTATTTATTGCTTGTCACCAGTCAATGATGAATGTAATGACTATGTCTCGTGCCTGACTCGAGCTATGCTAGCATTTTACACCTCTCGTAACCACCCGTGATTGCTTATTGTAAACTCCAAAACAGACGCCCATTTTCCTCAAATCAGTATTCGCAGTTCCAAGTAGTAAAGACAATCAGTTGAGCCTGTGCGCAAGTAGTTGTTTGTTTACTTTGAGATTGATTTATTGTACTTCTGATTAGTCGTTGTTTTATTGCTGACTCCAGAGTGCAGCATCATCAAGCTCTGATCGCTACAGGCTGTTGATATTTTACATACACTTTTGTAACGATTTCCACAAGTGAAAGCACCTCGTGAGTAAGGAATTTGAAAACTGTATAATTCGTATAACTTAAGGGTGCCTAGTAGGAGCGGTAAAAAATGACCAATCAGTATTAAGTAATAAGTAGTAGCCTGACCAATCACTGTTATTATGGGCGTAGAAAATTATATGTTTCCGAATGGCTAGGAACTACAAACCTCGTGTTAACTTTGAACGCGTGCCTTTTATTCCCTTTTACGAGGAGGAGTCATGTGATGAACCTCTTTGAATTAAATAATGTTTATTTAATGTGGAGCAATTGTTATCACATCACTTGGAAGCAAAATTTAAATAGTTCTAAAAGTACCGTATTTTAACTTTATTCGAGGAGGTAGTTCTAAAATCTATAAGAAATTCGACAAACCGGCTTATAAGCGCGCCTCAGCCATATATTGCCTGGCCTATTATTTAAGACTTTCCAACTTATAACCTTGATAACGACCCGGTTTCAAAAACTCCAAACCACAATATGACCCTCCTCCGGTACCCCCTTTACTCAGATTGGACGTTGGTAATTTTAATGAAAATCTTGCACTTAATTACTTTATTATTATTATTGTAGAAATCTGCAAAACTTCGGTCTTTGTGCGCGCATTTTTAAAATTCTGTGTTACAGTTACCAATAAAGTTATCGTATCTCCATTTAAGCTTGAATACCTAAACGTCTACTAAAGTTTGAAATAGAGAGTCGGGAATTAGTCTTATTGATTAGTCGTATTCGTGTACAATGTTATTGAAACAGGTATGTTAGATAAGTAGAGGGCTGACTGCCAACAGCTGTTTGTAATAACAGCTGTGATTGGTAATTGTGACATAATTGTTGCTGTTAGAATAGTCTCAGTCTCGGGACTTCATTTCGTAAGTCAACATTGTAATTGTCCGTTACACTGTTATATCTTAAACCTGAAATTACCGAAAATATCAATACTACGAGATATTTTTAACAAATCATACATGGTATTTTTTTGCGACTGTTCAAACTTTTACACCTTAGAGATTATTATATTAACAAAATCATTTTTATGAACTATAAGAGAAGTAATACACACAGTAGCACGTGTTGGAAAAAGGAAAATGATGACGTCTTTCTTCACGAAACATGCCGTAAAATTATATATAGGCTAAAGTAAGCAATTAAGATATTCTAAAAAACCACAGTTGCAAGACATACATTTGAAAATGTTTAATGTAAATTAATTTATTGTATAACATAGTTAAACCAGTACCTTTCATTGAAAACTAATAACCTAACGAAAATAAACCAGTTAAACAGTAGCTTTTCCTTCTAACGGAATTATTTTACAACAATTTAAGAAGCTTAAAGCTTCTTATTTAACATTGGAAATAAGAAACTATTAAGCTCTAAGTTCTAGCGATATTCCATCCTATATCCATCCTATATATTTATATGATTTTTCATAATTGTGTATTATACTAGAAAAGACTGGTAGTACGGGCAGAATTAAATGACGATGCCCCTGAAACGCTGCAATGATGAATAGTGTTCAATGATAGGTAGGTTTACTATCAAACGTTCTACAAATTGGTTTGAATTAGAACATAAAGCAAATATTATATTTAATTGTTTATGTTTCCTGATAAGGATTTTTACTTTCATGGTTTTGCCTCAGGATTACTCATTAATGATGACAGGTTTATCAATGACTATGAGAGTACTCATGTTATGCTACGGGATTTACAAACAGAATGTTCGTCATTAATATTACTGACATATGTGTAAACAAATTCAATGTTAGTGTTGTTTGAAATGTTTTCCACACACACAGTGAGTTTGTCATTATTAACAAAATTTAATTTCTGCCCAGTGCCTTGAATGTCAAAGCGAAGAAATTCTGAGGTAGTGTTCTCCAATATTTAACCCCTCAAAAACCTACCTACGTTTTGAATTTTAGAAATCCTCTCTTACTGAGTGCTTATACTATAAAGTCAAGTGTTCATAAAAGAAAAGTTTCTAGGCCTTGTACTTTTAGCTCAGCAATGACAAGTGGTAAGGCACCGGTTTGTATCGAAGCCCCTATTAAGTAACGTAAGTCATGTTAACTACAGTAAACATTTCCTGAGCCCTGTACCTGTTAACTCACAGCTGGGTTGTCTTGATAGAGTATCCAAGGCCAGCTTCCTATCTGGCCGCACCAAATGTCGAGGAACTTGTTCAATACAAGAGATTGTATTCACGTGCTAAGCCGGACCTTGGACTTAACCTAGACACTGATAAGCAGATAACACTGCATTCTGACACACAACAATAGCATATGCACACTGCCCATCAGATTCACTGTTACGATTACATAACAGCTGTAACCTCGCCACCTCGACAATTGTGTATGTGTTTGTGTATTTTATGTTTGCGTTTTAATACGAGGTTAATATACCTTGGATTTGTTGTCGTCTACTAACATAGTTTGTGGCAATGTCATAAAAACTGTGTTTCATTGATTCTGACAAGGCCAGAAATAGTGACGTGCCACATGGGGTTAACGTAGATTAATTATTGGGGTGAAAAGTATTTATCCGTCGAAATTAATTGTTTTAATATATAAATACCTAAATAGATTTGAAGCTTTTTGGATGGAAGTAATAATAACTCATTTATTTCTGATTATACTAACATTTACAACTGTATTTTTACAATAACAAAATGTATTTCCCCTGGTAAGACTCATCTAGCCAAAGTAAGAAATGCGCGATATTGTAGAAATTGACTTGGACTCGTGGCGTGGTCCTGTAATCCAGCTTTGGAGGTAGGATGATGATGTCTAAAGCGGCTCAGATAGTTCAGTGATCATCTGATGATTCCACATCAACTCCCACCATCGTTTAGTATCAGACCATCACCTGCGTGGTTCGGAATTAAGCCGTTGGTCCTTGTATTTCCATTGGACAATGTGATATTAATTAATGACCCATTCTAAGGAAGATTCCCATTGACTACACCTCATAACTCATTACTACCACTCATCAAACTCATCCTTCACCACATATTTGCCTTAAATATGCCCCCATGAGAGTGGTCGGCATTTCAAATAGTGATTTAGTGAGTGATATAAATGAAGTGTTTAACTAGTTTTGAATTATACATCCCAGTATTTCTAATTTGTTCAAAAGAACGATCTGGTTTAAAACGATAACGCTGTTGTATTTTAATGGTGCTATATAGTATTACAGACTATGGTTGACGACTCTACCACAATTTACCGACATTGTTCTAAGTAATCCGGGTGAATTCGACAGTAGACTATCCATAAATGTACTTCAAAATGTTTGGATTTCAAAACGCGTACATGCAAGAATATCTGGTGCCAAGTCGAAAATGGTTGTTAGCGGATTTTGACGAATAAACATGGTTTTAGTTTTGGAATCAAAGCTTACATTGCTCTGTGGCTCTATAAGGCCATAGGACCTCAACTGTCTATGGGTACTATGGACAAACTCAGAGCACAGTTATAATCAAATCCACCACCATACAGAGGCTGGCTTGTCTACTGGTTACGGGGCCTTTCATAAGCAGTCCTACCACGACTCTTGAAGTCATGCTTGGTCTCCTCCCCTTAGACATTTTCATCAAAGCAGAAGCAAGGAAGTCTGCGTATCGGTTGATGGCTGCTAACCAATGGAGGGAAGGTAGGTCCAGAGTAGGGCATAGCACCATCATTCAAATAATATCCTGTAATCCGGTTCTAAACATGACAACAGATGTTATGTGTAGAGAAACCGCCTACAGCAAACCTTTTCTGTAACTTTCCACTCCAGAGAGGGGTGGACAGCAGGAACAATCTCTCATGTAGCCAGAGGCAGCCTTATCTGGTACACAGACGGCTCCCTCATGAAAGGCAAATCTGGGTTTGGAGTATACAACCCTTTACCTAGAACTGCTCTCAGCTCAAGTCTAGGAGAGTTCTGTACTATATTCCAAGCCGAAATCTTCGCAATTTTGGCCACAGCCAATTTGAGCCTAGCAAATGGCTATCGTGACAGACATATTGTAATACTGTCAGATAGCCAAGCTGCCCTTAAAGCGCTCGACAATACGGCTTTTACATCTAAGTTGGTCTGGGAATGCTTTCAAGCCCTCAGCGCTTTCGCATCACGCAACTTTGTTCAACTCAGCTGGGTACCTGGTCACATGGGTATACCTGGAAATGAGAATGCAGACAGACTGGCCAAGGAGGGTGCTTGCACACCTTACATCGGGCCGGAACCTGTGTGTGGCGTGAGCAAAACAACTGCTTTCCACGCCATCCATCTTTGGTCCAGAAAGGAGCACTGTCGACGCTGGCAAAGCTATTCTGGTCAGACTTTGGGCAGGAAACTTGTCAGAGACTCAAGCAATCACTTTACCAATTGAAACAATATGGTGAGATTGAGTCGGAGTCAAGTAAAAGCAAGTAACTGCTCTCATAAACACTGGACACGGCCATTTACAGGAAACATCTCCACACTATTGGCATTTACACCGAGGTTCTGGAGTGCAATGGCTGACTATTTAAAGTGTTTGAGCTGACGGCCAAATCTTCACAGGTTCTATTCATATCTCATTGCTCACTTGGGACTTTAAGGCTTACCAGGATCATAGGTCAAGAAGGGCTACTAAACTTTGAGGAAATATATTCTAAAATGTCTTCCTATTAAATATTATTTTTATATTAGACACCAGAGTCGGAATCAAGTGGACTGAGGGACTATTGGACCGAGGCTCTGGAAAATCTGGAAGGAAACTTTTGGATCTCATTGAAGGTACTGATCTAGGTCTTCCATTCTAACGGACCAGGGGTGCACAATAAGCCTCGGTTGACGTGCTAGGAATAATAAGTCCTCATATATAGCACACCTAATCAAATCTAATCTAATCTAGTTTTGGAACAGTTCTCCCAAAATCATACAAGGGCTGATCAAACAGTATCAGTACTGATTATGTAGCGTGAGAAAACAGCGACATACAACACTGTGGTTTGCAGCAATGCATTCTCTGACTTATCAGTAACACAGCGGGGGTTTTGGATCTATTCTATCTTCACTCAAACAAAAATAAACCAGTTTTATTTGAGACATGTTTTTAATCTGGCGATTTTTGGTTCATGAAAATTAATGTGAAAGAAGATCAAATTGTTTGTATTAAAACCTTTACTGAAACGTTTCACATGTTACAATAGGCTTTTAATGAAGCATTTTTAACCAGCTGTCAGGTTTACATGAGTGCTACAAGAGTTTTAGAGATGACCGAACATCAACAGAAGATGATCCTCGTTCCGGACCCCTTCCACATCGGTCAATGATGATCAAGTTGCTAATGTGAATGAACTCGTGTGATTAAACTTTTGCTGTCAACTTGTGAAATGACAAAAGTTTTAATATTTTATTAAGTTCATGTTAAAATATTTTAACTGAAAAACTTCAAATGCGTCAAGAGTTGTGGCAAAGTCCATTCAAGACTGACGTGGAAAGGCGACGGAACGAGGATAATGTTCTTTTGATGTTCGGGCATCTTTAAAACTCTTGTAGCACTCATGAAACGTCATAGGGTTTTAAAAAAATGCTTCTTTAAAAGCCTCTTGTAACATGTGAAAGGTTTCAGTAAAGGTTTTGTTTAATTTCACACAAACACGTTGATCTTCTTTCACATTAATTTTCATGAACCAAAAATCGCCAGAATTAAAAGACATGTCTTAAATAAAACTGGTTTATTTTTGTTTGAGTGAGGATAGGATTGATCCAAAACCCCCGCTGTGTTAATGATGAGTCAGAGAATGCAATACGGGTTTTGGAATAAGATATAAAATACAATAGTAATATAAAGACAACAGTTTAGAGACATTCAAAATAAAACATAGTAGTATAAAATAGTAAAAGAATTGTTGTAGGTCGCTACATAATCAGTCCTGATACTTTTTGATCATCCCACATATGCCATACGACATGTAAGGATGCACCAAGCCAAAGTAAGCAGTTCTTAAAATTTCTAGTGTACAATACTTGAATAAATTTGTTAAAAAATTTGCTAGATCCAATTTTTTTTCTCAATAAATCAATTATTTACATAGAAATCGCAGGTAGTGTAGGAAGTAGCAGGGGTCGGGGCTTGACCGGTTTCCCCTACTATGTGTATGTATACATTACTGATGCTGCACATTAGCTGTCAGTCCCGCTATGTAATTAATTCAACTTCAATAGTAGCACAGGGAACGATTATTGTACTCTAATGAATGGCTTGTTTGATTAGATCGTCAAATGTATATTGGTGCTGGCTGGGATCGTTTTAAAACTCAGTTACGATTTCAATATTTAAACTTTTAATGAACATCGTTTCAATAAAGTTCAACTAAAAGCAGAAACGTTGAAACTGTCAAATTTAGCATTAGCATAGTAGTTTTCGGCACATGTGACGGTTGTTTTGTTAACGTCACTACAGTCAACAAAAATAGTAAATTCGTTAGCTACGTATGATTAGAATTCATATATCTTCTAACTCTAATTATTATGCAAGGTTACGTTCGGGAAAATTGTATGCTTTTGTTCGAAGTTTAATTTAAAAGAAACATTTGTTACAGTTAGATATGGTGGAACCTCCATGACAAGTTCTCATTCTCAAGTTTAATCATGAGCCAAACACGGTTCTCTCCTCACCTATAATACGATAGTCCGTACCATGGTGTAATAATACTTATTACAATATAATACTTATTACACCATGGTCCGTACTATTTTATTCTTACAGATGGTTTAGCATTGGCTTGCAGCTTTAACTTTAGTTGAGATTTAAGGACTAAGGAATTTTAAGTTTACGCTGTACTCGTTTTGTAATCATTAAAATTTGTATAACTGGTCAAGAATGTGTTCTTTAATCTTCACTCGTGTCAAAGCTATTTGACAAACACTGTCTAAAAGCGTCAAAGTAAAGAGGTACGCAAACACTGGATATGTGAGGAACTCTTCTCTTTATGCTTGTACTGATCGTTAACATAATTAATGATGTTTTGCCATCTTCAAGCCAGCTGAGTCACTTTAGGCCTAGCTCTTGACACGTTACACGACCTTCAACTCTCACAAGTCTGCAAATCTTCAGGAAAACCAACCAGTAGAAATCGCAGTATTCTCCGTAGATAGACTCAGCTGGTAGTTTGCGCAAGGTGGTAGTTGATCACGTCATATCATGACTGGTTTTAGTTGAGAGTTTATCACTACTAATCATCTTGTTCGCGATGTACAATTCGATTTTTAACCTGAAAAACGTTCAGTAAGAATGTCACGCTTAGAAATGTGAAAATTATCGCAAATGTCATGAGGCTGGAATGGCAAGTTTCCAGCCAACACCTACGTCAGTTTGAGAAAATAGCTGATAAGGTTTAACCTATTTACAAATCAGTTCTGTTTCTCTCAATTTGTCAATCAAAAAGTAATATTATGGTACGTTTTGATGTGTTTTGGTGAATGACAAGTTTAGCCGAGACTAGTTTCGTTACAATGTTGGTGTAATGTACAAAGCGCACAATGTTCTCACGAACTGGATTTATCCTGTAAAGTAACCTCCTCGTTGTGAGGTGGGAACTTGGTATAAATGCAGGAAGTTGGTTTTAATGACCACTGCTTCAACCTACAACAATATCATTGTACATCCTTTGCGAAATTGGCTCGTAAACCTTTGCCCACTGCCAGTATATCATCCTCAGAATAACTGATATCCATACATCTTCATTCACGGGAGCGGACCTTGTGGCGGGTTGGAATCGTGCGCGACTCCGGAGCTCATCACTCCGCTGGCGCGGGTTCGATCCCCGCAGTTACCACTTACATTTGTAAATGTGACTATATGGTAACGCTAGGTAAAGGTCGAGGTTGAGTGGTAGAGAGGACTATGTAGTCCTAATTTTGCCCCGTTAAACAAGACAAACTTTACTTTTTTTTATTCGGGTAAGTAGATACAGTACCGAGGGTACATTAACCGAGAATAAGTTAGGTAAGTTGGACAGCTCTTATTCAGTAAGTTTTGTCCGCACTATATCGGCTTTTACCACAAAGGTTTTGAATTTTTAGTAAAATATCAAGGCCAAAGTACGTGAAACAGTTACGTGACAGTTGCGAAGAGTTTATCATTAAATTGTCCCTCTACAATTGCCCATCTCAATCTTACTACGGTACGTATCAATATCAGTATTATTTATTGTTATTATTAGCGAACTTCTTTTGGGAAAATGATATATTCCAAGACGTCAGCATGGTAAGACCATAGAATAAGCATAATCTTGAAATTACACCGATTCCAACTGAACTAATGTAATGTTTGGTACTAATGTTTCTTTTCTAAATATCTTAGTCACATTCGTTAGTTAGCAAGCTCGGTAAACTGGAACGGCCCTTTTGGGTGAAGTTTTCGCAAAAAAACTGTTTTAATTATCAACAGTAAGTTCCATACTATTTTGCTGAAATTTAAAATGAATATGTATTCAAATTTTATTCACCAATATGCCAAAAATTATAAAAATGCATTTAGTAGTTTCAAAATGGCGGCAAAAAGGGGGTGGAGTTTTCGCTATAAAAATGCTATCATTTGTCCGATTTTGATGAAATCTGAAATTAACTTGTATTTGAAAACTTGTATTTGTAAATTGTATCAGTGGTCTTCAGATCAGATAACCTCACAATTAAATACGTCAACGAAATTCCGTGTCCTTACTCGTTATTGTTTGTTAGTGAAAGATTCAGATCAACCAATGATAATTAACAAATTTTAATTGACACCCACTTCTGCCCCGGTAGGAGATTTTTTGTAATTATATACAAAAAGTGGTCTTATTTCTTTAAAATAGCTGCTAAAGCAGTGATTTTTCGCTATAGGCCTAATAGCACAATGAGTAGACCAATTTTAGTAAAATTTAAAATGCATTTCTTTTCAAAATTATAGTCAAACTTGGAACAAGAGAAGATGTAAGGCCAAAGCTGAAGGCCATGGGCGAGGATGTGAGCGGAGTGAACAGTCTCGTAACGCCTTGATCGTACAAATGGCAAAGCGAGGCTGAAAGGTCGAAGCGACGAAGCTGGGAGCGTAGCAAACTAGAGTTACAATTTGCGAATTAAAGTAACTAATTGCAAAGGAAATTCACTTCACTCATCCCAGCGGCGCTTTAGGACCCTAGCCGCGTGTCGGCCTGGTTATTTTAAAACAGAGAATTGGTGGGATTCTCAATTTTATGAACACAAATTTGGTTAGGTGCAGGTTAGTCTGAGTTATGATAAATGGCTAGGCTGTTAGAATTATAACATTAAAATTATTCGGGGTGGTTCACAAAACGCCTTGTAAGAGCGTCATTCAATCCACAATGTAGTTAAAGTATGGTAAAGTATGACTAGACAGAAGTATTTTATCAGTCTGTATAACATAAGAAAGATTATAAGCATTGAAAACAAAATGATTTGTATGCCTTTCTAAGAGTTGAGTACGATTCAATTATAATAGCAATGACATGCAGTACAGGTTCTTCAAAACTATATTTATATTTCAAATACTGTAAGTATTCTGAGAACAATATCAATAGTGCTCAATACTGTTGACATTCATTATTTACCTACTATCAGATTTGTATGGTTATAGCCAGTCATGTAAAAAAGGATAAAAGTTCTAAACCAAACAGTTGTCTTTCTTGTCTAGTTCGACGTTGTGTAATACTAGGTAAAACATGCCATAACCAAATTATTTGTAAAGAGGTTAAACAAAAAATATAGTAGATTACGTTCTCTTACATCTTATTTCAACCCTGAAAAAGAAAGGAAAATTATGTTCGACTAAATGAGAGGTTTTCTGGGGTAAGGACGTTTTTGGGCATTTTCAAATACAAATACGCGGTCTATTGTGGTACTTCATTTTAAAGGTTTCAGTTTTAGGAACACTTTGCTACAAACTTGTATCTTCGTTTTTGAGAACAAGGTAGGAACTTTCTCAATGTAGACTAGATTTGCAGGGTAAACTTCGCTGTAGCATCTTTAATAAATTTAGGATGGCCTAAATCAATAGGTCTCACAAGATTTAGGTGGTGACTAAGATGGAAAGTCAATGGTGATATACTTTCCATAAAGTGTAAAACGTGTAATTTTGAGAATTCAAATAAAAAGTTAAAATTAAAAGTTGTGTTCTCAAAAAATTTTTTAATTCGTTTTCTTAAATATTTTGGATTTAGTTATAATGTAAAAAATATTTATGCACTTGTAGAAAAGAAACTACCTATCCGTTAGAAATAACATCATTTTAAAGTCTTATAAACAAATTTGTACTGTGTTGTAATGTTTTACTTTAAACACTTATAAATAAAGAGTTGACTTTAAATCCTTCACAATAAGATTTGAATGAACATTTTTAACTGTCAATATTATTAACATTATTACAAAAAAATATATAATAAAAGTACCGTATATACTTTTTGTTTTATAAAAGAAGGCAAAGTAGCCACCTTAAACCCATCAACTGATCCAACCCGGTCAAAAAATAGAGAGTTTTTGTAATTAAAAATTAAGGGGTTTGGAGATCGTTCGAGATTACTGTATTAATTCAAACTAACATCTTCTTTACACCGTTAGAAGTTGCGAATAAAATACATTTAAAATGTTAATATACACACTATAGCTAATTACAAATCAAGACTCATTACTCTAAAAATTGAATTACAAAACTTACTGGAAAATGTGTACTACAAATTAAATTTATACAGTATTGGTTTTTTTTTAATTATTTTGACGGTTATTTAGAATATTTTGTTCTTTATCTGCTAACTGTTTTATTCCCCGCTAATTTAAAAGTGTTTGTTGGCTCCACATTTTACATTACCACTTTACATTAAATATATTTTACATTAACACTTTACATGTTCAATAGTTTTCAACCTACGCTACACATTCCATAGTAGGCCACCACCTTCATTGTATCGAGTTACTCGAACAAAACACTAAGTCATTCATCCTAATGTATACTCATAGATAGATGGTACAGGCATGTGCTTTCATGCAATATGCTGTATGCTTCCTGGTGTGTTGTTGTTGTTTACCGGTAAGCTAGCCTCGTCACAGAAACATCAAAGGATGAGGCTGTGAGTTGAAGGACCCGATTGTGGGTCAAGTACTTAAACATTTCCTGAAGTTCTGCGCAGGCGCATGTATACATACAGTATCACTTTCATGTTATCACTGTAAAGTCGTGTGCGGTGTATCCAAGGTCGTCAGGCAAAACATAACTACACTCCTCCTAATCTGGATTGCTGGCTTACATTTCTGAACTTTTGGCCCACACTATATTTACGTCAAAAGACTAAATGGGTTACTTTTCGCCTTTCAGTGCAGCTTGTTTCTCTCAAACTCCCAAAATGGCTTTTGATATTTATGTTATTAGCCCAATAACTCTAAAGAAAACCTAAATTTGTAAATATTGTTCAATAACAGCTATTTGTGTGGAAATACTTTGCAAAAGACCTATACTAAACTGGTTCTGCACTTATTTATGAATTGTGCTCCTATACGAATCCCAGGATTTGTGTGATAGAATAGTTGTGCTAGGGTGGACATAACATATTGTATATAAGTGTATCTGTATACAAGGTAATTTGAAACTGTTTTTGGAGGCTCGCAGACCCTTTACAAGCATTTTTTTTTTTTTTTTTCAAAAAACTGCTATGTATACAAATAAAAACATAAACTGCATACAACTGCTGATAAATTTGAGAAAGACAAACTATCGTCAAACTAAGAATTATTAAAAACTTATTTACCGTTTGAAAATAGCGATTACAAATGTGGAGTTTTCGCATTAAAAGCTGAATAAGTAGTGCGATTTTAATAAAATGTTAAGGTGCTTACCTTTCCTTTTATGATTTAACACTTGCAGTTAAAACACGTAAGGCAGAGGCCAGAGGCCGAAGTAAAATTGTGAGCGTAGCGAATTAGAGTAACAAACTGTAACGCTTTAGCTCTTACTTGTAGGTAGTAGGCTTTTTTATGCGAGTCAGTCTGCGGTTTCAAACCGTTTTCAAGCAACAGACTATTTAATATTAGTTTAAATATACAGGGTGCTCAGTAGTTACAGAACATCCCGTATATCACTTTGATATACCGAAACGACATATTATTGGGCGTAGCAGTTGGACTACATGCTTGTATACACTTCTATCGGCTGTTTTACTTGAAATAGTTAGCCTATTGCTTTTCAACTTGAGTGACTCATGATACAGAGTTCAAAAGTTAGAGATAAGGGTTCATGTTGTCAGTTTCCGTATATCACGGTCAAGATTAGTCCGGCTCGTATCTGCAGGAACAATGTGGATTGTGAGTGCACAAGCTGTGTTATCTGACAACGTTCCTTGTAGTGTATTAGCCTACAGCTGTGTGTCATAACTGTACACACAATGTCTCGGACAAATCAGACAACTACAAATAGTTAAACAAACTGGTGAACATAGCTGTAGCATTACTCAAGATTGTTCCTTCATAATGTAAAACAATAATTGACGACAAAACTATACAAAAATCAAAGAGTTTGAAATAAATTATAGTTCTTTATTTTAAATAATTGTACTTTTTTATATGAGGTCAATCATTGTTCCACGATAGTACAGGTAAAAGGTGTACGATGGACAAAAATTATTCATAATAGAAACCTTGCAAATTTTGATTATCATAAAGATTGTTTGAAAAATGTTCCGATTTCTGTTCCTGGGGCTGCTCCTATAGGAGGGAAAAGGTCAAACTGGGCTCTTGAGAAAAGTCTATAACAAAATGTGCCCGGTAAAGATGTTGCAAAAACACTAGCTTTAGTTTGAATCGCCGCTATAGGTCTGACCTGATAAAATCAGGAAAAATGCAAAAAGCTTGAAAGTTAAGCTAAAATTATCAAATGTGCATACAAGTTTTGAAAATTAATACTTTTAAGTAACCAACAAAAATGGTATAGTTTTAACTATTATGGTAATTTTAAGACCTTGGCTCCCTTTTCAACCCCTAAGAGGGGAGATACAGAGGTTAAAAGATTGCATGATGTGATGCGGAAAGTTTTCCAGATATCCTGTTAGCTATCATTCTTAAGTTCTTGATTTCTGATCTTCAAGCGTAAACCCCTGTAACTCTCTTCTAACGGTCTGAAAATGATCGGTCAATGTATCTGTTTACTGAAACATCAATGTCGATTCTAAAGTAAATTTTCTAACTCAAAATATTTTAGAAGATCTTGCCTAATTAAAAAATGTAAAAATTCGGTATTTTTAGACTTTTTGAAAACACACTAAAATCGTAGTATCGAAAGTGTCGTGGTATCAACCAGCCTAGATTTGCGTGTAAAACCATGAAACAATACAGAAAGTCTTCTAATGTGAGCGGCGTGTATGCATTGCAAACCCTTGTAGATACTAATAAGCGCGCGTACAAAGTTGACAAGTGGTTTTGTGTAGCGATGGGAGGGCGTCGTTGTTACGCTCATGAACTACATTGAGGGGCCAGACTACATCGTCATTTCTAATCTCGATACTGATTAGCCCCCATAAAAGGTACTACACCCCAACATGTGGGCATTTATTCGTATAAACATTAACTACACATTTAAAACAATGTTCCCATTTTAAACGTACCTTGCAATTGAGATAATGTATTTCAGGCAACCTTGTTACCAACCTGACTGACAAAAAGTGACAGAGCCATCTCAGACCACTACATACAAAAAGTCATGGTTAGTGGTTAAGAGCTATAAAACGTGATAATATTAGAGACACTAGACCAGCAAACATTGCCCTATTCAAAATCTTGCTCTCGCAATAAAGATAGTTTTCTAAATTCTGAAGATCCCGTGGAAGTACAATTTCTAAAACAATTTCAATTTATACGTGAGATGTCTCTCAAAATAATGCAACCAAAATCGATTAAAAAAACGTCTATACGGTTTATTCTGATTTCGACAGATAAATTAAATTTGTGCTACGAAATTTAAAAACACACAGGAATCTAGAGTTCAAATAATTGTTTCTAAATTACAAACGAATCTTCAGAAAAGTCATCAACGATGCGAAAGCTTATGGTCTGACTAAATAAAGCACTAATCATAACGAAAGGGTTTTAATAATACTAAGAACCATAATGAGCAATTAATGTCCGCAAAGAATTGTCCTGTCTGAAAGACTTTTCGGTGTCAGAATTAATGCCAAATATTAACTTTTGAGAACGTGGAAGTTGCAATACCCTTCACGTTACACGCAATAGAATATCTATTTATTTATTCTAGGGTCAGCCTAAATTCCGTGGCGACGATTGACGAAAGGGTCTGCAAGAGGCCAACATACGCCGACTGCACTTTAAAGCTAAAATTAAGAGTTTACAATCACCAAGGAAATAAATCATCTACACGCGAATAGAGCGTATATTTTTTCAATATTTGTACCTACCAAGCCTACAACTAAGAATTAAAAACAAATAAAATGAAGTTATTGAAGTCGATTTGTATAAATAGTATAACACATAATATCTTTCTTGATAAGTATCAAAAATTGAGTTCTACTATATATATGAGTACAAGATAGCTCTATACTCTCTTTTTTACCTTCACTCTCTATAACAAATCTTCTAGTCAATAATATCATGTATGTAAACTTTAATTTTTTTTTAATATGAAAAACGTACCCGCGTAACCTCTGCAAGTTTCTCCGTTTCACAATTAGTTAAAAAAAATGCCCGTTCTTACTTGCGCGGTCCGTGTGTTCCTTCTGCTGACGAACTTAGGCTTTCCTGCGGTGTTCACTTGTGGACCCTCAACTAAAATATTGGTATATTTAGTACTCACCCTGTAGCTCACGGCTGTAGCTAATCCGGCGGATCTAGTAAGGAAGCACTGAGAGCAGATCGCGAAGGCACTGACTGGCACTGAACCCACTGACTGAAGCACAGATCTCGGACTCACTGGACACACGCCTTCCCCCACTCCTGCCCCTGGTGGTCCTCACCAATTGAACCACAAAAGAACCGTACAAACTGATCTATTAATTAATCACAATTAACCATGGACTATTTACCCGGCTTTGTGCAAAACAGTTTGATTAACCAGTGGGAACCGGATCGCCTGCCTGATCTACATCAACTACTGTAGTGTCCAGACTCTACTGCAGTATCTACTAATGCGCTTGTTTACGTTGTCCTATGTAAACACTGTTAGCGCGCCGAGCTCGCCAGGAACCTACGTCACTGATTCAGCATCTGACTAAGATATGTGCTGAGTCTATGTTTGTGTACTGAGACGCAAAAGGAAGTTGTAGCTTCCAGGAACAACTTATGAATGGAACTACGCATATTTCTCGTACCGGAAGTCGGAACTCCTTTCTCAACGTGACCTACAAAGAAAAATTGTGACGGTTTACGGCACAGTAATGAAAGCGAACATTATCGTCTTTGAATATCCTGGGTTTTGTTTTATTACTCAGTCAGTACATGTACACTTTGCCAACAGACAATGATAGTTTTTGTTTATTCAGGCATGCACGGTAACTCGCCGATTGCCGCAATGAATTCAGTGTAAAATAACTGAACGAATAAAAAAACAAAACATGAAATAAAATATGACTTATTGAGCTCCTTGTCTTACTGGAAATTCTCGTGGTGCCCAGAAAGATTGTGTTTTAACTCCATTTTGTACACTTAAAACGCATAATTTCGAAAGAAACGCTCCATACGCATGTAGCTTTAAAGCTAATGTAAATTCTTAATCTTAACTTTAGTGTTGGAGTATTTTGGATGATTGCAGACGCGCAGCTGAGGCGAACCATCAAGTTATTCTCCAAATACCTGATCAGCAATCAAGTCCAATAATAACGACATCATTTTATTAATTACCTTTTTGTAGAGCACTTTTATCGAATAATTTTGCTGTCGATTTGGATTGTAGACAGATTTTACAAACAACAGCCCCAACAGACCAACACACATCACGCAAACGAAAACTGCTTTTATTATACGATTTTTAAGATAACTCGATATTATATCACCGTAACCAACACGTGAACCAAAAACCAACAAACCTCGAACAAACAAATCGAAATTGTAGTGAAAATGTTTTAGGGATATTTCAAAGAGAATTAAATACATGTCAAACTACTTTTAAAGGTTGCCTATATTTATGTATGAAACCTAAAAGCTAATTTATTAAATACCTAGTGAAATCTGAAAGCCACATGTGTGGACCGAGACGAGGTTTGAACCCAGATCCCTCAATAGCCAGACAGTTAAAACCTACCTATTTCAAGATGAAATAAAGTAGTATAGTAAATATAGTCATATATAAAAGTGGAACCAGAAAATAAAAGCGAATACAATCAGCAAATTGTCGTTATAAACACGTTTTTAGCTAAAGAAGAGGAAAGGGTTAGGGACAAAAATATCATTAATTCTTTTTTTAACATTTTGTCCCTAACCATTTCCTCTCCATGAGCTATAAAATGTTTTCATAACGACAATGTTCTAATTATGTTCCCTTTTATTTTCTTGTTTTATTTTTTTACATTTATTTACTGTGTTAGCCATTTCACGACTTCAAGATCGGCGATACAAGTTAGTTACAATGAAAATGTTTTTAAACACCCAGTTGTAGCCTAGTTGTTTCTTAATCAAATACTGTGACGATAACTTGTAGGGAATAAAACTTTTAAATAAAAGTAAAGTTGATAACATTTTTGTGAACCACACGGCTCTCCGATTTTCAAGTTAAATTATCATAAAGTATTATTATCATTACAAAAAGGTCACTATTTTTAACAAGACA
The DNA here is from genome assembly GCA_018831715.1 of Matsumurasca onukii. NCBI lineage: Eukaryota > Metazoa > Arthropoda > Insecta > Hemiptera > Cicadellidae > Matsumurasca > Matsumurasca onukii. The sequence continues at coordinate 39,580,039 of CM032062.1, forward strand.
TTTGGATCGATCAAGACAGCGATCATGCTGGAAGTTGTATAAATGGTAGGCCTACTCATGGGCCTACTTACCTAGGTACAAAGTTATTTCGAGCTTTAAGAAAGTTTTTAAGTAATTTTGGAGATAAGAGTTGCAAAAACCTAAAATAGCAACAAAAAAAGCGGTTTTTTTTCGAAAAAATTAATTTGTTGTTTTGTATTTTTTAGCCCTTTTCCTGAGTGTGTAACACCCTTTTCCATATACCCTTAAGGAAACTAATAAAAAACTCATCCACCCAAAACTATAATGGGGTATGAAAAATCAATACCGAAACAAACCCGTAAAAATGAATTTACAACAGCCCAAATAAACGCACAGTACAGTTCGTTAAGGGTAGCATGGCCGGTGACCTTGAGATTTCCTGCTAGCCGCTTATGGCCTTATAGCCCATCTCACCGGCCATGCTAAACCTGACGAACTGTATTTGCAGTTGCCATATTTGTAGGGGTCTAAGCTACGTTTCATCTTGCCCCATTTAATGTTTTCTACACTGGCTTCTATAAAGTATTCCAGAAGCAGCAGTATTGATGGTTGTAAGCTATTATAACAGATAAAATTAAGGGATGTACAAAAAAGTAAAATAAGAGCCCACACTGTTTAAGAGGTGTAAAAACTGTTATCAATCGTTTGGAAAGAAATATGTTTGTGGTTAGATGGGTTCGATTTGGTGATGGACAAAGGTGACAGTAACAGTGGTAACATATTGGACAATAACAAAAGTATAATGGTTGGGCGAACCATTGATGGGGCGATAACCCAGTTTGTGATGACGTGTCTACACCGTTACAGCTGTTACCGTACTGTACTGGTCACAGGTAAACACAGTTTCCATCACCATTTCAATCCAGTAATATCCACTTCAGCTTAGCTCCAGTTCCCATCTCGCGTTCGTCTGTTTTGTTATACCTACATAAAATAAACATTTGATATATTTGCTCTAACAACGGCGTTCGAGGAAAAAATCATTTCAAAGATCTTTATGTAGCAAGGAACAACTATTCCGATGCTTGTTTAATCTTGATGATTTATTTGTTCCATGATTTTAATCATCAGTACAAAATGTCAACTGTGGCTGCTGTAAACCAGAGGGACAGTTATAGCTGTGTTTTTAAATCTATGTGTTTTGACTGGGACTCGTGGCGTGGTCCTGTAATCCACCTTCATGGAGGTCAGGTTTTGAGGATGATATAGCTCTAAAGCGGCTCAGATAGTCTTAGTGATCGTCTGATGATACCCGCATCAACTCCCACCATCGTTTAGACATATCAGACCATCACCTGCGTGGTTCGGAAGTCACGTTAAGCCGTTGGTCCTTGTATTTCCATTGGTATTAATTAATGACCCATTCTAAGGAAGAGTCGGCCTTAGTTTGTAACAAGACTACACCTCATAACTCATAAAATATTATTACTACTACTCATCACACTCATTCTTCACCACATATTCGCCTTAAAATACCCTCATGAGAGTGGTCGGCATCTCAAATAGTGATTTAGTGATATATCAATAAATCTAATGAGTTTTAAATCATATTAACTTTAAATGTTTTACATTATAAACGTAAATTAACTATCAATGCTATTTGCATCGTGATAAAAAGTATCGTTCATTACTCGTCCATAACTCAGCTGTTCCTCGAACGTTAATTATCTTGATCTCCTAGCAAAAAGGTTCACTTTAGAACCAAGTGATGAAATAATATGCCTTTTTTTTGCAATTTCACTCTAATAAAAACAGCTGCTTTAGACATAATGTATAGACGAGCTAAAGTTACATTTAACTACCGGAAAAATAAACGTTTGTTTTGAATTTTGATTATCATTTACTCCTCAGGGAGAAAGATATTATTTTGATGGCATTTATATTGCAGAGTCAGTCGCTGTTTCAACAAGTTTACAGTGTACACTAACATTGTAAAACATTGAATGGTCTACAAAATGTACGAATCCCTCATTGATTGTGTTTAGGCATTTAGTCCCGATATGTTTAATTAAGTAAAACACGTAGGCTTACTACTGCATTTTCAAGCTATTAAAAAAATTAGAAAGGCAATCAGCAAGTACACATAACTAATATACAGGGTGTCCCATAAGTAAAGTGCCAGACTCTGGGAAAAGGTTATATGGGTCAAAATAAACAGAAAATTAAGAATAAAGCTTTTCAAAATGCTTAGTTAATCAGATATTTGCCATTTTATATTTTTCACTGATTATTTATTATCTCCCACACCATTTATCGGATTTGACTCAAACTTAACATAAATTTGTATCTAAGTAAGACCATTTATGGATAAATTTACCAGGATGAAATAACTTATCATTTTAAAACGGTGGCTATTTTATGGTACTTTTAGGGCATTTTTGGCGTTACACCTTAAATATCGAATAAACGGTGAGTTTGACGATAAAATGTAAAGAATAACGTTTTGTAGTAAATTTTACTACCTATCTATTGCCACCAAGGTCTTAAAATTTTTGGGAAACAACGAAGCTTTAGGGAAACTCTGGATGAAAACAGACAACTTTCCACCTTATTATCTTGATGTTTGCCACGGTTTTCACTGTAACTTTGTTGATTCTTAGTCGATATTTTTTACCTTGGTGTCGATAAGTAGTAAAATTTGCTACAAAACGGTATTCTCTACATTTATCGTAAAGCTCGCCGTTTATTCGCTATTTAAGGTGATACTCCAAAAATACCCTAAAAATAACATAAAATAGCCACCGTTTTAAAATGATAAATTAGATCATGCTGGTTATGTTTTCGATTAATGGTCTTACTTAGATACAAATGTATGGTAAGTTTGAGTCAAATCCGATAAGTGGTGTGGGAGATGATAAATAATTAGTGACAAATATAAAATGGCAATATCTGGTTAGCTAAGCATTTTCGGAAAAGTTTTATTCTTTATTTTCTCTTAATTTGACCCATATAACCCTTTCATAGAGTCTGGTACTTATGGGACACCCTGAATAAATCGAAGAAATTAGTATTAAAGAAATAACTAAAGGACATACAATAACAGCCGACATAGTTTCAAGGTGTGAATTTGGATAGTTTAAAGTTTGAGGTTGGATGCTGCGTGTTCAGCATGTAACTTGCAATCCGCCAGTCTGCTTGGTCCTGCGGCTCTCGTTTTTAGACCCAACACTACACATTGTTTTACCCAATTTAAATATCACAGAAACAAATTTAATTTTAATCTGGTGAGACAATGGACACGGTTTTAGCTTCGATGTATTGAACAACAGTTTACATCCACCATTTTGAATTAAGAGCTTAATTAAAACTAGTCTTACACATACTTGGTGTTGTCGAGGCCCAAGTGCAGATACATTTAATTAAATGAATTGGTCCATAAATGCGGCCGAAACTGTTAGAAACATACAAACTCACGACGAAATGCTAAACCATAGCTGTTCTCTCCGCTCGGGCAATTGTTAAATCATGAACCGTCGTTCACTCAGTTAAATGTACCAGAAATGAATAAAATATTTAGGTTTTGTATTTTTAATTTAAAACTGCATAGCAGTAATAATAGTGTAAAATGTAGACTAGACGCAGCAATGCACATCCATATCAATCCACTGCGGCTGATGGCAAAGAATCGAAATGTCCATGTTGTGAAAACATGTTGAGACGAGAATATGTGTGAAATGTTTGAATCAACAAAGTTGTTGACAGTGATGTTCTACGTACAACGGCGAGCTTGTCCTCGCTGATTTCAACCCACAAACAAGATGTTTGTCTGTAAGACTACTTGGCACTTACTTGTAGGTGGTTTGAGTGGCTTGTGGGTTTTTTTTGTTTTAAAACAGATGATATGACGTATAACCGAGGAGGTAGGCCGAAGGAGAAAATTATTACAATACAGTACTTATGCTGCGGCGAACAGCCCAGGCGACAAGGCAGTAGATAGAAGAAAACTGAACTAGGGATGCTCTCTATACAGTAGAGCATCAAGATTTGGCTCTTGATTTTAAACGTGACTACTTGGGCGCGTTACGAAGCTCTCACCATAGAATAAGTATAACAGTATATGCTTATTCTATGCTCTCACCGTACCCCGGCATGTGCATGCTCCCTAAATCCACTGACTTTACGAGGCTGTTCGCTACGCGCATACGGGATGCTTTTATACTTGTTTTGCTTTATGACTCCGACCCTCTTAGAGGGTATTTTAAGGTTAATATGTAATGATGGTGAGTGTTTTGATGCAAAGCCAATAGGAAGAAAGATAGGTATCGACTCAAGTTGCAAAAGCAAACTCCACTACCTTTCAGGACACTGGCATTATCATTGGTAAAACTGTGTTATATCGTGTTTTAATTCTGTATTGGACTAAGGTGAAAATTAAACACCAACAGTCATGCATATTTCAAATAATATTTCAGTGGAATTGGTTACAATTATTATTTTATAGAAACATACGCCGTCCATCTTCTGACGTCAGTGGTCCAATCCGTTCACGGTAAATACGAGCGTCATTCAGTAAGGAACGTTTGCTTATCACGGCCAGTGCAGATGCTTTGCCATTACGGTATTCTTACCTGATAACTGCACACCTTGGTAGGGTTTGGGCTGAGTTTTGTTGTACTAACATGCGTTATACATAGTTCTACAACGGTTTTGGTTTGCAGCGCCAAATTTAACACCCGCCAAACGTAAAATTACTACCGTTATTGGTTCTTTTGATACCCAGCAGAATTTTTTTATAAATTGTATGATAAAATTATGGTTTTATATAATGACATTGTAATAATCACTTATTCCATTAGCCAAAACTACTTCTGGCAGAAAATAACTTTGCAAACGATAAAAAACCGATACAGAAGTGAAATTTTAACTTTAAGGTTTTTGCGGCAGATTTTCAACCATTTAGTTGGACAGGGTTAGTAACTTAAATATTGTACCCTGTTAGAATTTTGTTATGAATAAATAGGTTGGGTGATGAAAACAGGATAGGTAAGTTAATATTCCTTAAGCAGGCTGTGGGGAGGTAAATTATTTATGTGTTTAGTTATACGTTATAAACCATTATCATATACAGGGTGAGTTTTATATGTCCCTCCATCCTGAACTTTTGAAAGAAAACCTTTTGAAAAACCCTTTGTGGAATGTTTTTATAGGGTCCTGAAGTTTCTTTTGGCGTACTTTTCGTTACCCACACAATTGGATGTAGCAGAAAGTTTTGAAGTTATTACTGAGCAATGTGAGTAGATAAGGTGACTGTGTTCGGTTAAAAAGTAAACCAACTGATAAAACAAAATATAAAGAAATTTTTAAATAATTAAAAAGAAGGGGACTGTACCCCAATATGTAAGCATGATGTCAAGGGAATGCTACTAGAGGTTTGGGGTAGGCAGGTTTGGAAGTGAAAACATTATATACCGTAAGAGAAATTATTTAGTTTTAGACCTGAGAATGAGTCACATACAAACTTGAACAAACAAATTTACGTTTTCAAACTGTCAAAACCTATACAATAATTTTGTTTGTGTCACAAGGATACTTAAGTCTGTAGCACTGCAAAGGATGTATTGAAAATTGGCTATTGTATACATTATTAGATGCAATGAAACTATTATACATTTATTGTAAATTATTCAATCTTCAAATTGCTTGATCTTTGTGCAAATTTCCCAACTTAGCTAGTGGCAAACCGTTCCCAACTATTGAAGTGAATTGTTTTACTATGATCTTTGTCTTTACAGATATTCCACATAACATTATGCCTACTAAAATGTACAACAGCAAATTTACAAGACATCCTTTGAAGGGCTACAGGCTTTTTGTCCAAGTGATGTAGACGTCATGCTAAGCCTTTGGTTGTAATAAAAACTAAGAAAACTGAACGAAACTTATATTAGACATGTACAAACTACACAGAAAACAAGGCAGATTCAATCAAAAGTTATCTTTTTTCCTTGAAAACTGGCAATAGATGGAACTTTCTTTTTAGCCTCCCAAGAAGGGTGCAGTTTTTCTGGTTTCACTTCTTGTATTGGTTCCTGAAGAGCTTTCCTTCTTTCCTTTCTGTTTCCTAGAACCAATGGTCTCCTTTCATTGGTTGACGTCTTCTCAAAGTTATTGCTGAAAGGCTTTTGGAATTGATTTTTCCCAAAATCACCAGTTTTGCTCCATTTTTCACTTGTTCCTTTGTTCTTCCATCTGTTATTTTTCAAATTGCTAAATGATTTTTCTTTAGTTGGAATGTAATCATCATTTCTGTTGTTCCATTTTGATTTGTTATAATTGCCTGAGATTTCCACTGGAACTTGACTAGTAAGATATTCCTCATTGGTTGTTGTAACAAAAAATGAGTCAACAACTTTAGGTTGGGTTTTCTGTGATGGCGGTTTTTGTCTTTGAGTTTCAGAACCAGAAACATCACTGTTGAGCTTCATTTTTTTCGGTAATGATGTTGTTGATTTATATGTTGTTTCTCCAATTGATGTTCTAGGGCCTTTAGTTTTAGTGGAAGAGTCTATTTTCTTTTCTGCTACTGACTCCTCGTCTGTCTCAATATCTGATGGTTCACTTTGAAGCTTATCTTCATCACCACTTTCTGATTTACTTTGAAGCCTTTCTTCATCACCACTTTCTGATTCACTTTGAAGCCTATCTTCACCACCACTTTCTGCTTCACTTTCCTCGTTCATGCTCACTTCATCATTGCTGTTAGTTACACTATCATCATGTTCGCTTGCATCTTCATCTACACTTGCTTCTTCATCTACATCTTCATTTCCACTATCCAAATCTTCACACTCAGAATCAGTAGATTTTTTTTTAATGTTGCTGCTTTATTCGTGTCCTTAATATCCAAGTTTAATTTGCGCTTCTTCTTCTGTTTTAAAAGTGCCTGAACTGTCTTCATGGAATCAGGAAACTTTTTTCTGAATTCTTCTACGTTAGATTGAACAAATCTGTTGGTGGCAACTGTTGCTATCGCTTGAGTCTTTAGGGGAATTTTCGGCTGAAAAATACAGAGAACGAGTTAGTCTTACATTTTGTACTGTTTATGAGTCTAAAGATAAACAATGGATTAATGGAGTACAATGGAGTATCAATAAAACCCCATAATGCATGGAGATTTGCTCATCCAGTATATTTAGGATAAAATCTGGATTAGCAAAAATTCTAAATTATTAATAATGTTGAAAAAAAGCAGCTTGAAGAAATCACATAGAATCGTGCTGATACTAGAAGCCATACATGCATCATGAAATGGCTGTTGCTGAGGGTCTTATAAATCACATGTGGCACGGAGCATTCTACCTTAAGTCCAAAATAGATTACTTAGGGGCTTTATTAATCTTTGAACAAATGATTTCAACTTAATGAAATGAAAATAATCTTTATTCACATATTGTACAAAATAAAAATGAATGGTGTCAAACAATTCTTAATTACAAGTATAAAGATAAGGAGAGAGAAAGATAGGCACAGTTTAACAGAAAAACTCACTGATTGAATATAAAGGTCTAGTCAAAAAGTATTTTTTAAGATTGTTTTTAATTGTATTAAATTTGAAGTGTTTTTAAATAATTTTGGTAAAGCATTTGGTTCCTATATATGTTCCTTTTTTCTTCAAAAAATCTTAATCTATGTGATGGTATTGAAAAATTATTTCTGTTTCTAGTAAAATATTGATGAAAATCACCAATCGATGAGATAGAGTCTTTGGTTTGGACGGTTTTATGCGCTTCTTATGTCAAGCAGTTCCTAATTTAACATTTCCTACTAGCTGTAGGCAAAATTCCACTGTTACAGATAACCCAAGACATTAGTTGAAATACATTCCTCCATAACTGCAGTTCTGGACTGTGGTTTTACTATGGACAATTGTGAGTCTTTGACTATGAAATAAATAAGAGGTAAAAAGGATGGTACTGAAGTATGTTTTACTGAAACAAGACAGATATGTGTATATAGTACATTTATTAGGTCTATATTATACATATTCCATTTTTACCATCAATTTTGACTTGGCAGTCAGCTGATGACCCTCAACTAAATTGCAGATGCATACAGTTGCCTCATCAATCAGTCAACTCAGTTTTGATTTGCAGGATTTTATTTAAACTGTAAAGGTCCAGTTCTCAGTCGTTTCACAAGCTTAATACAAGTTTCTACCAACTGTCAGTTTTACAAGTTATTAAACATTTTGGACTAAACATTTCTTTCAGTAGTGAAACTAAATATACACAGCTAGCTCTCTCCTAATGTAGGGCCAGACAATGAGATTTTCTGTATGACACTAAATGACCTGTTTATTCTCCAGAGCAGAAAATACCTTGATTCATCCTGCACAAAGTTTGGAATACTCTGCAGAAAAGGTGAGGTAAACTTACATCTGATAAAATGTTCTGAACAGGCTGTGCATTACTCAGGGCAAACTTGCTGATTTCATCCACTTCATATTCCTGGAAGAAGATAAAGAATGTTTAGTTTTTTAATCTTTAGTGCCTCAAAAAGCTGTTGAAAGGCACACGCTTGGATACAAATTTGTGCACTTTTGTCTTTTGGATTTTTCAGGATGCATTGATAGCTTTAAAATGTTAAATAATTCTAGTTAACAAATACCGTTAATCTAACTACACTAGAGTCCAGCTGATCTGAACTAATTCAGATCAGACGCTGTTAGTGTTCAGATTAGCAAAAGTTTTTGGCATATATTGGTGCATTTATTATATATTGACTTTACATGGTCATATATTGACTTTGAGCGACTAATATTTTGTATTGAAGCGGCAGGATAGAGTAGCCGCAGGTCCAACTCAGAGTACCGCTTATTACGTGGGGTAAAATCTTACAACGTTTTAAGCAAGTTAACTTACTTCAATGTGAAAACTTTGTCTCTGGAAGCATTGATCTATTGATGCTGCTTGATGTAAACACAAACAATTTTATTTTTGTCATCAAATCAATTTTTTACTTTTGAACTAAAAACTGGATTTTTTCATAAGAACTTAGTTGAAATTGAAAGGTTTTACAGACGGTTTTACATTTAGGACGTCAGATGATGTGGAGTATCATTGATTTTAGGACGTAACTAATGCTACGTCAGTAATAAAATAGTAATTTAAAAATGTTTAAATGTCCCAAAAATGCAATTGTAAATGTCAGGTATAAAATATTTGTTTATATATTATGTTTATTATTATTTTTTTGTTGATTGACCATCGAAAATTTCGGTATTTGTGGATATCTTATTGCATTTTATATTACATTTTAAAATTATACATTTTTTATTACATTAACGTTAATAAAAATATAATACTTGAATTCGACGTTGATAAGTCAGTAATTGATATATTTTATAATTTGATACATTAACCTAACTTAATTTTTCTTTCTTATACGCAGCAGCACTAATAACACCATGCTTCCAGAGAAATATTTTCCACATTTAAGTTCATTAATCTACCTAAAACACTGTTGCAAATTTTCCCATGTTAAATTCCCAACGTTCCTATTTGGACACATGGCCAGGCTCTATCCGGCCGCCTCTTAAATCGATACGAAGAAAATACTTGTAAAAATTTATGTATGTCCTGTATGTCCGCTGCATTACTCTGCAATAATAAACAGCGTAGAACTAACGTACGCAGATATGACAGGCAGTACACAAATGGCTGTGGCAGTAGACTTACATGCGTAACAGAAGGACACTGACCTTTCCACCCTAACCCCTACGCCTGGGCCTACACAGTACAGTTATCCGTTCTAAACACAAACGTTGACTCACCGTGTCATACTGTCAGTGTGTTTTGTTCAAAGCTATTTCTCGAGCATATACCTGCGTGTATAGTGTGTAATTGCAAGAGCTGGTTTGTTATTAAACACATACAGTATGACATAACTTAGAAAACCAGTTTTATTTATTTTACCAACTCAACAATGTTATAATTTTTCCCTTTGGCAGTGTTTGGATTAAAGGTGGATTTTCAGATTAAAGAGGCTTGGGTTAGTGGGACTCGTGTATCAGAATTATCATAAATTTTACAAATGTACTTTGATTTGAATTTACTTTGTTTGCACTTAGACTTCTTGATCAAAGTTACAAATATTAACTTGAGCACAATCATACATTAATAAGCAGTTGAAAGCTCAGGAAAAGATTAAACTATTCGATATCTATAAGCCAGGTTGGTGTTTTCACAAGGTGTTTACTAGTTTTCAAATCTAAACACACTAATTTTTAATTTTTTTAGATTTTTTGTGAGGTGTTTGTAGAATTGCAAACTATTGCTATTGTCCAGAAACCTATTACACTGTTTACCGTTTAAAAAACTATTTACTAAATTAAGCATTTGTTTTCTAAGCACTCATATAATTTAAGTGAAATACCGTGTTACTTGCTTTTTAGATTTAAAAACAGATAGTTTGTATGTATAAGCCTTCCGCAGCGCGCGCCTCCCCGAGTCACACGAGGACGCGCGAGTTGTATTTTATCCAACAGGTGTTGTTTATGGGTTTAATAGTTTTAAAACACATCAAATCATTAAAACAAACCTTTATAGATACCTTTTATACTAAATCAACCTATTTACTAAGACAATAGAGTACAGGAAGTGAGTCACACGAGGTCGCGTGCGTTGTATTTCATACAACAGTTGTTATTTGTTTGTTTAACTGTTTTAAAGCACGTTAAATCGTTGAAACTACTTTTTATGCCCAGAACAAATTGGGCATCATCTTCTATACCTAATTCGTCCCTCACATTCACCTTCTATTTCACTTTCATCTGAAAGATAATTGTTTTCAATTACGTCACTGAATTCAGTTTCATTTCCACACCTGTGCGCATCAAAATGCGTGCGTTTTCTCCCAAACTATCATTGAGAACACTGTCAATCTCACTCATATTAATTCTGTCCGACATTGTAAACACAATTGCACACAATAAAAAAAAAAACACAAAGCAGCGAAGCAGCCCAAAAGCACTGCGGAGAAGCGCGTCTTGGCGTTGTATAAAAGTACAACAGTCGCGACGCGTGTCACTTGCAACTGGCTCTACTACTGACTGACCTTGTCCAGAGTGACAGGCGTCTAGAGAGGGGTTGGGGGGAACATAGTGGAAGAATACATCAGAGTAGCCAACCCTCAAACTCGAAATCACGACTGCTAGACGAAAAATCACACCACTGATGTACTTTATACAACAAGCGCGCGTCACGGAAGGATAGCTGCTTTAAACTACATTTTTCACCAAATTTGATAAAAACTTTCCTTTTGTAAATATATTGGTTGAGTTCGTTAACCAGTAAAATCGGATAACTGGAACCCCCTTTTGGAAGGGACTTTTCCCCAAAGAGGGTTTAATGATCTAAACACAGTAACTTTCGTCAGACTTTGATGAGATTTAAAAGAAATATGCATTTTGGTTCTATACATTAATATACAAAAATTATAAAAATCCATCAAGTCGTTTCACAGTCTTGTACACTCGTCGTAATAGAACATTAAACTGAGGCCGTGAGTGGGTCCAATTGTGGAATAACAAACTGCAAAGGAAACTCAGTTCACTCATGCCAGCGGCTCTTTAGTGCTTAGCTGCGTGTCGGCCTGGTTTAATTTAATAGACAATCATACATGAAAAAAAAATACTTTAAACCATAATAACATTTCTCACCTTTACATACTTTATCTTTTTCACAAATTTTTCAGCTTTAGCTTCAAACAATGTCTTCTTATTATCAACAGCCTTGCTTCCTCTTAGCTTTTTTATACTTTTGGTCCATTTATTGATTGTGTGAACAACGGCACGTCTAGTATCTTTCCTCATCAACACCACCTAATATATTGACAAAGATTATATTTAAAAATTATGACATTATCTAGTATTTAGACAATAGACAATATTCTTTATTTACATATTCATGGAGAACAGTACATGCGTCAAAATGGTTTTAAGAAAAAATATGTTATACAATGCAATATATGTAATGCAATATAATGTAGTCGTCATTTATATTTATATTTATGAAACAATTTTATTTTGTTTAAATAAGTGCAATAAGATATCAGGAGCTGTTATTCATTCTTATCTCACCAGACAAAATTATCAGTTTAGAAATGAATACCACAGACTCCAAATGTCACAAAATCTACCTCAATATGCAGGAATAAAATTATTCAATAATCTTCCACACACTTTATAACTAAAAAAGGTGAATGTTAATTTTAAAAAATTACTTAATAAAGCATACTACACCATAGATGAATTTCTGATTTCTTCTGGCGCCTTTGAATAATTTAGTTCTATTATATTAGTATAAATTAGGCCTTATTTGTTAACAGTGGTTTTACTTTGGTGAATTGGTTTTGTTTTGTTGTTGTTTTTAGTTTCTGTATTACTACTATTGTCAACACAAAATATTTTGTAATAATGACAATAAAAATGTTATGTTATGTTAAAGAATCACTTAGACAGTACAAACGACCAAAGAACCATTGACTGGTATTTACTTCAAAAATTGATTCTAAACTATAAAATACAAAAACAAAAATAATAACAATTTGGAAAACTTCTTGTTCAGCCAAAACAAAAATATATAATTATTCTTTTTTCAATTTGACTATAGCTTAAAGGAAGTTTTTTTGGAATAGTCATTTTACACAATCTATATATAGGTACACTTTACTCTACAGCTATTCAATTTGATACTATCATAAATTTTAAAACTAATCGTTTGCAAATGTCATATTATATACTATTTATTCTAAATATAATTATATATAAGCTAATAAAGCTAAAAGGAATCAAATGAAATTTATTTAACGACAAAACATAGTTTAGTAATTAAAAATAACAAATCAATAATTTAGTGCAATTATCTTGGAAACAAATAAACCAATTTTAAAATTGAAATAAACACAAATAATTGAATATAACCAACTATAAAAGCTTTTCATTGGATTATTTGTGTTTATTTCAAGTTTAAAATTATAAATCCAATAAGGAGTTCAACTAGATGTATATATGTTTTACATAGAGACACGATTTTCATGTAGAAATTCCATTACATTATAAAACCATATTTTATTATTTTTTTATAAATTTACATGTATACTTTCAGTATACTCTCCATTTAGTGTAATGCATTTGTCCATTCGATGCTCCTATGGTTTAAAGCACCCTCATACCCCTTAGTCTAAATGGCTGCGCTCCATCCTCGTTTGCCTTTACACTACTTCATTTTCGATCTTAACGGTGGTGATATTTTATGTAATTTTTTAGTCTAGGGAACATAAAAAAGTGGCGGTGGAGCAAGATTTGGTGAGTATGGGTCGTGGGGAAGGTGGTCATACTGGAATTGGCCAAAACTAGCGCTAAGATGGCTACGATGGGCAGGCGCATTGTCATGATGAAGAGAACCAATCTCCATATTACCATTGGGTCTAGGTGTGTTGAAATTAGCTAAACTGGTCTTCCATGGTCTTTTGCAATGCGGTTTTTCTGAACAATTTCTCCAGTCCGAGAGTTTGAAGGTCATCCAGGACGAGCTTGTCTTCAATCGACAGGGTGCCATCTTGAATTTGGGAAAAATACTACGTTACACTCTGGTTTTGCCAAAACAAGGTCTTTGTAAGCTGTTTTAATAATTACAACCGTTTCTGGCGTTCTCTTTACTGAGAAAAAAGGAAAACTTCACTGCTGAACTTTGTTCATTTAATTACACCATCAAACAAAACGAGGCAGACCAAAACTACTTTTGAAAAAAGCACACAGCAGCTCTCTCTTCACTCCCTCTGACCAAAGTGAGTGATCTGAACTCAAGAATAGTTGCTTTCATCACCTAGCAGCCAAAATTCAAACTAAGCTCCCCACCTCGCCATCGAATCCGATTCTCGATACTTTTGGGTACCCCCTCGTAATGTAAATGAAGTACTTATGAGGCAATTTGTGTACATTGTTGGCATTGTAGACTCTAGGCTTTTTGAAAATACGATTAGATTATTGTAATAAATCAAGAAATTAAACTATACATTTCTTAACATTTTGAAGGAGGTATGTCATGGTCGTATAAATAAGAACATGGAAATTCAACTCAACGGAGTCACTAAAACATTTCATGCTCTTTAAAACAAAGTGTATTTAACTAAAATCCAATGAAAATTGTAAAGGAGAGGTGTCTCAAGTTTTACATTGTTCTTATTGGATAAAAAATCAGGTTATTAATACTGCACACTCCTAAACATTAGCATCTGCAATTGAAATGTTGCACTGTGTTATGGTGAATCAGTTACAATGGTCGGTTTTGTCAGTCCTTTGTTGTCCTTTATGCATTTATCTGTGTTCTTTTTCACATTCGAACAAAAACAACAATTCGTTCCAAATTTGTTGACAAAAAATTAGATGAATTTTGACAATGTATATTTTTATTCCATTTTCTGACTTACACAGACTATGACTTAGGGCCGTTTTTTCAATTGCCTGGTTAGCAGCTGGTTAAATAACCACCGGTTAAGTTGTTTACAGTCTGCAATTTTTACACTTTCACTCAACGTTCAAAGTATTTAAATGAATTATTTGAAGATCTTTCATGCAATAAAAGTATAGTTTTACCATTTTATTGAATTTAACATGTACACATTATGCTAATATAGCTAAATACAAACTGTAACACTGAAATGCAAAATCAAAACAGACAAAGTAAAACTTAACCTAAAAAATATCCAGCTTTTCTATTGGTTGGCTCCCTGTCCTAATTTTAACCGCTGGTTAAGGCTGAATTGAAAAACGGCCCATAATTTTCTCTGAATCAAAACTATTGTTAACAATATTGTTATAAAACTGGACTTGCTTGGCTTTTTAGGTAGATCACACCTACAGAAAGCTATTGGATTCACCTTTATACCACTTAAAATAGGAGATGCATACTTGCTTTAATATGATTAATAATGAATATAACTTTACCTGATTATTTAAGGTCATTTTGTCGAGCTTTAGACCACTCTTGTTTTTGGAATCATCTTCTTTGTCTTCTTCCTGTTCACTGTCATCGCTACTGTCAGAATCTGATTGTTGGTTACGTCTCAGCTGTGAAATGCGGCTTGACAGAGGTTTGTGAGAAGAAATTCTAGCTTTCATTCGCACGTCATTTGGCAGCCGTTTCTAAAGGTTTGTCACATTTTAAAAATATTGTTATAATAGGTACTGTAAAGTATAAGGTAAAGTTTTACTTATTTAACGAGGCAAATTTAGGACTACAACGTCCTTTAACTACCACTCAACCTCAGTCTTTACCTAGCCTGTGCGCAAAGCCGCAAGTCACAGGTACTGTATCAACATTGATAACAAACTACTGAAACAAATCAACTAGACAATATTATGCTAGCATTTGGGCAAATAAAACAATAGTTTTTAAAACTGGAACAAAGTTTATTTTTCTATCAATAATTGTGTGCTTGTAAAGTTATTAATCTGAACATAATTTCAAAAATAACTTCACACTGATCCAATAATTCAAAATATATACTGTCTGAAAATGTATTCCATTTATGTCTGGTAAACTGTTACAGTAGGAAGTCGATAATCCGAACGTCAATTATCCGAAAACGTCAAAAGTCCAAACACCTTTTCGGGAAGAAAATGCCAAAAATATGTTTTTGTCAAATACGATTTAAATATTACTACGGATGGACACCAGAACATTTTTAGCGAGATTAAAATATAAGTGTGTTTGGAACTGGGCGCTCCATATGCAACAATAAGTTGTTTACATGCAGCGTAGTGGTGACTCACCATAACAGTCCACAGGTGTGTTTTGTACATAGTGGGTGACTCTTGCAGTGTATTGGGGCAGCGACCTACAAGAGCTATTTTGCTTCGCCCTACCCCCATCCGTCCTCCTTTTCTAGCAACAACAGCAACACACTAGTCTGCACCCTGCCATAACAAACAGTGACAGGTCGTGTTTACACTAGGTACGGTGTACAGTTTAGTCCATTTTTATTGTTTCGGCTTGTAATCACGTGTATTGTGAGAGTTTCTCCCAACGTCAACGAAATTGAAAAGGAAACATGTTTGCCTTACAATTCAAAATAAATTTAAGATGTTCTATAGGTCATGTATAAATTTGCAGTTAACCTATTTAAATAGAATAAAATAACAAAATTAAAGCACACACGTCTTTTTTTGCCTTTTGTTTGAAAATCCAAACAATTTGAAAATCTGAACTACCCTTGGTCCCAATTAGTTCGGATTATCGAAGTCCTACTGTATTTTACTTTATTTATTTCTTTTAAAGCAAGTTAAATTATTTTATTACTAAAAAACTTACATTTGCAGCAACCGCCATTAGGTTTTTGTCCGTTGAGAGTGCATATCTTATGATTGTTTCCACAGATAGTTCCTAAAAGAATCCAACATGTTTTAAAATTAAAAATCATAAAAACAAAAAATGTGAACACAACCAACTTAATTAAGGTTTATACTATCCATTTGTAGGCGATTGACATTGAGGAAGTTTTCCGATAGGTGAAATATCACTGGCTAGTGAATATCAACAAATATAAATACTCAACCAGTCATGATAAAATCTAATTAAACTAACTTATTTAAACTAACATATTCTAACAATGGCAACAGGACACACAATTCTAGGTTTTACCCAAAGCTTATCATAAACTGTGCAAGTATTTAACAAGCAAAACTATCTCAATTAGGGTAGCAGCTGTGGTGGTCCGGTAAGCTGTCCTCTAGAGTGTATTTTTGGCAAGCACTCGATCACACCTTCATATTCAACATAAGTGCGGCCCAGCACTCTCCAGTGCGTGAGCAGTGAGTAACTAAATCGATAGTTTATGACACTCGTTCTGACTGGGGAAGTCTGTTCTTGCACCCTTAAAGCTTACCTTCAATAGTTTTAAGTCTGCTTTAATTTTTCCAAGCCTTTTCAACAGAAGTGCTTTTTTTGTGTCTGTCTCTTCTTTTTTTACTTCAGCTTTAAATCTATCAACAGATTTCAATAGTTTTACTTTAAGTGCTTCTTTTGTTCGCTCTGCTGGTTTACTCAACCGCTTAACCTAAAACAGATGTTAGATGTTGAAAAGTCAAAAATCTTTAATACACAAAGAGAGAGAATATTCTTTTTGTTTTCAAAACTAAACATACATGATTTACCTTATACCAAGACTTTCTTTTCACTTAAAACATTTCCTTTCAAGCACGTTTCAGAGAAGGAAATTTTAAGGGTCATGTGAGGTATTGTTTTAAGTTTTATGGTTTTTAACATGATGAGTCAGTAAATACTACTTTCAGGTCAAAAGAATCCCTCACTAGATATATTTCATTGGTTTAAAGGCGTAAAAATGGTTATTTTAAGAACAGAAAGTAGGTTGTACTCAAAACATCAATGTCTAATGGGCTTTAGCAAGTTAGGTGTCTTTTTATATGTTTTCTGGCATGCTGAGTACAATAAAAGCCATATTGTGTTGATATAACACCTGATAAAATATATTCACCAGGCTTTATTACAATAAATGGTAATTTTGATATACAACAAGAAGTAGTGTGGCCAGAGAAGGGTCTATCGGTTATGGCCATGCCAGGTATAATTTCATAAGTTTTTTGTATAATTGATTGATTAAAAGCCATTTAAGCTTAATATCAATTAAATCATTCACAAACAAGAATGGAAAGGTTTTAAAGAATAAATATAATTGTTTTTCAACTTGTTGTGCCATAGAAACATCTAGATCTTTTGTTAAATAGTTCAATTAATCTAAGATAATTTTTAATAGACTTTTAAAAAATTGTGTAATTATACAAAAAGAAGGGTAAGGAAAGATATTTTGCTTACCAAAGTTGAAAGTGAAAGTGAAATTTAAGCAGGAAGTAGCACAGCGAGAAGTAGCTATGACTGATCAACAATCTGACCTTTTGCCTCATACAGACTGCATGTGAAGTCCCTTCAGGGACATGCACAAGTGAAGGACAACGAGCTAAGGATCCAAAAAAGAAGAAGAATCTGAATCTCCCGAAAAATTAAGTTTTCACATTGCATGAAAAGTAGAAACAGAGGCAAAGAAGAGGCTACCTGCTTGCAATCAAGACTTCCAACAGAGCCTTCAATATTGAGCACCACGACTTGCATAGCTGAGTCCAACATTCTGCAACCAAGCTCCCGGGTGATGCCATCAACAACTAGCACCACATTACACTAGAACCATCCGGACTTAACCATAATAGACCAGGAACAAGTCAGGAGTCTCCGACACACCCGACAATGCAAGATGTACTCGGTCTACAGTCTGGGAAGGAGACAACAACGATTACATCTGCTCCGAAAGAAGTTGTGCCTCTTTCGAACGTCCAAACCCAACACGCAACTACCCAAACTGATGTCAGCCTCGGCCTACAGGAAGAAGCATAATTTTATGGTCTTCAAGACATCGGACAGCCATCTTTAGCAACAAGCGAGCCTGCTCTTCACGCAGTGAAGACCACCAACACCGGGGCCGGGAGCCAGCATAGAAGACCTGAACCTGGTAAGCCGCCTGTAACAGCTAAAAGTCTTCAACCCGATGTGAATATTGAAGAATTTTTAAACCACTTTATCGCCGAGCAAAGTAAACATCCTGTAATAAGTGTGAGTGACTCAAATGTCATATGCTCCTCCACAAATAGTGGTCATGTTTTTTGTCCTTGGGAAACAAACAAACCTGCAGCCACTCAACAACCTACTGACAATAGTACTTTTTTAGAAATGAGCACCAGGAAGAAAAACAAAAATAAAACTACACAGAGAAGCAGAGTATTCCTAAATTCATCCCTAAACAAGTGCTAATTTTCCATCAAAACGTAGATCGACTTTCAAATAAGATCGAAAGGCTTAATCATTATCTGGGATCATCACAGCCTGATTTAGTGGTTCTGACTGAGCATGGCCTAGACGATCAAAAGATTGCCAGGACCCATTTTGTCAACTACAATCTGGTCACGTCATTTTGTAGAAAGCATCATCTGAAAGGCGGGTGGCCATCTACTTTCATAAGTGCTTTGGAAACAAAGTTGAAAAAGATTGAAATAGATGACCATTGTGTGGAGTTATGTTGTGAGATGGCCAGCATTAGAATAACACTTAATGGAGGTAAATCCCTATACATACTTGGTGTTTACCGCCTCAGGAACTGTCCTTGAAGAAGCCATTACCCGGATGACAAATGTCCTGGACACTTTTCCAAGAAGTATCGTTGATTTGTATGGTTAGTGACCTTAACGTTGATAGTCTCAACGAATCTAAAGCTAAAAGAAAAGGCAATAAATGAACTTTTGCATCTTTTAATATGCATAGAGTAGTTTTGCCACTGCTTAGAGAATCACTTGCACATCTCAATCATCTATTGACGTAGTCTGCAGTAATCTTCATCCAACTAAAGTTAACGTCGTAGTGGTTAATGAGCACATCTCAGACCACACAGGGCAACTCTCGTTAGACATACCATCCAAGACCAAACACAGCCAAGCTCTTTCCATTGAGAAATCAAAAAGCGCAATCTTTGGCAGCTAAAAATACAATTGGCGGAAGAATCGTGGATCCAACCCTTCAGAAGGACGATGTAAATGAAGCATTCTCAGGAATGATGCATAGTCTTACTGCTTTTGGATGCAACATGTCCCTACAAAACAACTCGATCTAAGCGACCAAGAGGACATGCAATTGACCGGACGTGAAAATGCAAGACTGATTTCCTTCAAGCTCAGAACAGATTTTTGACTACTGGAAGTGATCTTGACAAGCTTGAAGCTAATCATGAAAAGAAATGGCACGATTTGAGGTTGAAAGCTTCCAGACGGATGGCAATAACACTTAATAGCCCAGGCTTCTAACAAAAGCAAGGCCATGTGGAGCATCGCTTAATGCAGAGAGAAAGCGCATGAGGAGCCAAAGGAAATCACGTGGAAGCTGTTAGTGAATGACAAATTAATCACGAGTCCCAATATGGTAGCTGAATGTTTCAGCGAGAATTTTACATCTATTGCTGACCAAACACTAAAAGCAAACAACTCACAGAAAACCAATTACCACTTATTCAAGCCAGACGCTGAAAACTTACTTTTTCATTCCTTCAGCGACTACTGAAGAGGTCGAGCTATCATCCTAAATCTAAAGCCTTCATCCTTTACCGGGTCGACGACATTTCCTCCAGACTTGTAAAGTTCTGTGAAGAGAACTTTGCTACCCTCTTACTACAATTATCAATAAGTCTCTAAGTCAAGCTGTTGACCCCACCAACCTAAAGATTGCTAGAGTGTATCCACTCCATAAGAAGGGCAAAAGGAGGATGTGGGAACTATAGACCAATATCCTGGTTCCTACTTTTCTGAGGTGCTGGAAAAGGTAGTACTGATCGTCTGCAAAAGCATCTCTGCCAGAACGATTTAGTACCTAAGGGACAACATGGGTTTTAACCGGGCAGGTCTACAATCACTGCAGCAACGGAAATTGTAGAGCACATCGTGGATTCCTTGGAGAATGGGAAAACAGTCAGCGCAGCCTTCTTAGACCTTAGCAAGGCGTTTGATTGCCTCACCACCAGCTCATTATGGAAAAACTTCGAACATTCAGCATCGAGGGTACTGCACTAGAATTGTTCAAATCTTACCTCACCAGCAGGCGTCGTCAACTAGTTGAAATCAGTAATACAATCAAAGGGAAAACTAGCACAATCAAGTCAGAACTCATGGACATCTCTAGAGGTGTCCCTCAAGGTCCGTGCTGGGCGGTCCTTTTGCGCTATTTTCTGCTGATCTGCCTATGTACATGAGTATTTACAGTCATACTGTAATGTTTGCAGATGACTCAGTACTTCTGACCAGAGATAGGAATCTCAGGCGTTGGAGATAAACAACTTCATCTCGATCAGTAAAGCCATGGAGTACTGTGCCAATAACGACCTTGCTTTCAATGAGAGTAAAACTTCGCAGGTCATCTTTGGAAAGCATAAAATGACATCACTTGTCCCCTTGACATTCAGCCAACTGAGTTCACAAAACATCTTGGACTGATTCTGGACCAAGAGCTTCAGCTGGGACGTCCATGTCAGTCAGCTCTGTCAAAGGCTTAGCTCTTCAATATTTGCACTGAGAAGAATTGACAGCGTTGCAACTTCGGCCTTCACGCTAGCAGCATATCGTGCACTTGTAGAATCTCACATCAGATATGGGATAACCCTCTGAGGGAACTCCACCAAAGAAAACATCCAGCGAGTCTTTGATCTTCAGAAGCACGCAATTAGCGCAACACGCTACTACCCGTTACCACCGGCCAACTCTCCCGACATAGATAATTTTACGATAACTAGTCCACAGAGGAGCAAACATACCCAAGGCAGCATAAAATAGCTCAAAGCAAAGACAAAATTATTTAAAATATTCCACATCGTGTTAAATCAGTTTTAGCTCATGAAATCATAATTCACTCTTCTAGACAAATACCAAATATTTTTATTTAAACAATAAAAGTGCTGGATTAAATCTAATAATACGAATTCTCCCAGGTTAGGGTTATGCTTAACCAGGCTAGACTAAACATCACCGTTAATAAATACTAACTAACTTACCAGTTTTTCTAAATGCTCGGATGACAATAGACTATTCTGACTTTTTAGTCCCATTCTGTCGATTATTCTAAAATTAATACACCAACAATATTTATTTCTAGGTCATTTCAATACTAAGCCTACTGGTACTGTAATTTAGCGACCATACATAAACAGTCAAACATAACCTTTTCATTTTTGACCACATTGGTTTTGACTTTTGACGTTTCAATTTTGATATTTGCAGGCATGTCCATAGAGTAACTAAATACTTGCTATTTGTCCCAAAGATAAAGTTATTAGTTTACGTACTCGTATGTACTATAGTAAGCAATTTTCATAAATATGTCAAGTGACTCTGCATTATAGGTCTAAAGCGGCTCAGATAGTCTCAGTGATTATCTGATGATACCCGCATCAACTCCCACCATCGTTTAGACATATCAGACCATCACCTGCGTGGTTCGGAAGTCACGTTAAGCCGTTGGTCCTTGTATTTCCATTGGCCATTGGGCTATTAATTAATGACCCATTCTAAGGAAGAGTCGGCCTTAGTTTGTAACAAGACTACACCTCATAACTCATTACTACCACTCATCACACTCATCCTTCACCACATATTTGCCTTAAAATACCCTCATGAGAGTGGTCGGCCTCTCAAATAGTGATTTAGCGATTAATCAATTATTACTTTCTTCAACTAGATGATCTCGAAAACTTTCATTACTTCATTGCAAGCATGATGATGCACTTACGTTTTTGGTATATTTGTTAAAGACGCTTTGAAATACAAGTTTGGACATCGATGGAAAGGACCTATTATGTGGCCTCCAAGTAGCCCAAAACTGACGCTTTGCGAATTTTGTTGTTGTGGGGGTATGGGAAGAACATTGTATATAAAACCAAAACATTTTTTTTATTTTGAAACCTTAAGAGGCCCCTGTACTTGATCCGAGGCCGGGTGCCGCGAGTGCCGCTTATAACATGGGACAAACTCTTAACACTGTGGTTTCACAAAGCCCTGACACAAATTGAGAAAAGTGCCACTGTTGGATTAAATAACTAACTCCTCCAATGCAAACAAACCATTTTAAAAGTTTGTAGCTGTAAATTTCGATTTTTTAGAATGTATTTACGAAATCGAGTTTCTTATGGGAAAATCGATTTCGATGTATAAATAAACAAAGATATTTGTTCATTTATACATCGTAGTTCTAGGCCAAATTTAAGTCACTTGAAAATGGAATAATTTCTGAAACTAGTCGTGTAAAATTAAAATATTTTCAGGGTACTTCCATGTTTTATTATGAATTCTAATAATTTAACAAGTAACCCTTTAGTGAACTCGTCCTTTCAAATCTTATAAACTAATATAGCCTAATTTACATTGTTTTAAATTTATTAATATGGAAATAGCCTCCCTCATGGGTAAAATTACCTGTAATTTTATGTATGTATATACATGTTATGTAATATGTATGTGTACTGTATTACACATTCTTTTAAAGAGAAATGTTCTGTTTTTAAGTGACATAAAACAGTACATTTTATTATCAGAGATTAGTCAAATTTTGAAATGAATATGTATTTTTAATGTTAACAATAAATTACCAAAATTTTTGAACAATTTTACATCCGTAGAGTTTCAGTATTTGGATTTAAAACTTATATGGTTTATTTATTTATTTTTATTTATTTTACATGCTTACAATACAGATTAATAATCCAATTACATTGTAGTGTTATAATACAATTATTTTTAACCCTTAAGTAGGCGCGCCTAAGTAAGTAGGCTGTAGGACCCCTATTTTGAAACATGCATAGATGTGTAACAAAAATAGTTTTTTTAATAAAATTAGATTTGTACCATCAGTTAATGTTTTCTGTGTCATGTGACGTTGAAATATTGACAAGTAAGGGTTGGACAGCTTCTTTTGTAGATAGTGACACGTTTCTTGTTCCTTTAGCAAAATGAAAGGGTTTGGGAAAAAAATTGAAAAAGTAACATACAGTTAATTATTTTGCGTTTTGTTGCCCTTTGTTGTTTAGTTAGGTCTACAAGGTTGCAAAACAATATTATTACAAATTATTTTGCACAAAATTGGGAATTGAAATATTTTTCAACTTTGGAACGACATTACCGAGAAATAGTACAATACTTGTTAACCAAAACTAGTCCAAATATCAGAAATATGATAGTTAGAAGGTACTGAAATGGTCAGAACGATCAAACTACTCCTAAACTCAAATATTTCACAAAACTACTACCTGGGGGTCTGTCAGGCCCCACGCCTACTTAAGGGTTAAAACCAGCAAGCAAGTAGTCTTTCTTTATGCTCTTTCCCTTTATCAGACTTAAAATTGACATGCACACTAAATAATATATAATTAACAGCGGATATAAAAATAAATTTATATTACAAAGAGTTAACAGTTATAAATAGACCACAGGACATTTACTTGACATCAATAATTTATTCATGCACTAAATTTAGACAGTGAATATAATTTAACAGACAATCAATATAGACATGCAAATAAATAAACTATATGCAATTCAATTGTACTCACTCCCACCGGACTAAGGCACTCAAGCGTTCCTGGGCTGGACGCCAGCCTTCATATAAAAGGCAGCCGGCTTTTCGCCAGCATGATAAGCTTTTCACTTATCATGAATAGCCAAGGACCGGAGAAGCGAGCCCAAAGCCAACAAATCAAAAACTACTACAATCACGAGTAAAGTAAACAGTTTGGAACCATCCTTCTAAAATGTATCAAGGTTGATACATGTATCCACAGTTTGAAATGTATCCACATCTTGAGGCAGAGAATTATATAAGTGCATCATTGGTGAATTTGCACCCAAAACAGAATGAGAAAAATAAGGAGTAAAATTGTTATTGTGCCATTAACACAGTTTTGCCATTGTGGTTGACTCAAAAGTTCTAGTTGTATTTTAATCCATAAAGTTGATTCATAATGGCTGTCAAAAAGTGATTTCGCTATAACAGCAGAATGAGTAGTCCAATGTGAATAAAATTTAAATGATTTTTTCCTTTCACATTATGTAGCAAAACTTGCAGTAAGTCTGAAGCTGAAACGAGGCTGTAAGCAAAGCAAAGAGTCTCCTGCACTCGTGTCTCGTAATAATAAAGGATGCAAAGCGGATGTCGAAGCAAGGATATCAGAGTAGAGAACAGCCTCTTAACTCCTATGGTACACGTAATAAAAACCGGAATTCAGTAAAAATAAGTAAATAAGTAGCAATTTATATTGGGTGTTTTCTGCACTAAACCAATATATACAATTATTTTGGATAAAAACTAGTGCTTCTAATTTGGTAATGTCAAGATCTTTTAATAACTAGCTACATGCATTTTCAACTTGACTACCTCACAACAATAATTAGCATCTTCCAATCTTGAGATGAGGACTCTGCGCTACCTTGATGACGTCATGTTTCAAAACCCTCAAAGGTACCGGAGTTGTACCAATGGAATCCAAATTCAGCGCTACATTTCCTTATAAGATCAGCAGAAAAAATTCTATAAGCTCAATTTTGTTACCTACCCTTGGCGGACACTTTACACAAGTTTTTTCTGAGTTATGTCAAAGAGACACAGTACGGTATACAATTTCTGAATAAAGAATTATATTCTATCAATTTAATAAACAAACCACTTTCAAAGTGAAATTGGTTAAATGAAATAATATCAATCCATTCAAGTTGATGGACATTAATTTTGATATAAACTTGTTAAAAGATAAGATATGCAGTGAAGAAATTGCAATCAAAGTCAAATTTAAATAGTCAACAATTTCACAGTTGATGTTTTAAACTGTATTGAATACTTGTTTGATGTAAAGGGTCAGAAAAGTCCATTTTCATTAACAATCATGCGTGTAGTAACTTTAACACTCCTCTTTATGTTTGGTGCTGCCTCAACTTTAGCCCGGGAAAATGAACTGAAAATTAATGTTTTAGTAGACAATTTGATTTCAGATGTAGTTCAAAGTCTGGTGCAATCTCAATCACAAACCCAGCCAATTCCAGATTTAGAGAAACATTTCAAAGTACTTCTAGTGAAAGGAGGAGTAAAGGCCACAAGAGGAGTTTTCAGCGATTTGTCAACCCTTCAGAGGATCGGAGATGCAACTTTGGCTCTTCATTCCGACCAGCTTCCATCAAGCTTACTCGGCCTGGCAAATATGGAGTTGTACTTTGAGCACTGCCGGGCTTGGCTAGGAGATTTAAGCACATCAGAGAAGATTGCTTTCTACATAGAGAACAATTCACTGGAAGTGGACATAACTCTGCAAATCCAAGGTAGCAGCTGCACTACAACACTGGACAGTGTAAGTTTGACACAGTTTCACGACATCAAGGTGGACCTCAAGAGTCTGGGCGTTATTAAGTATGTTGCCGCCCACATTGTTGACTGGATTATCGATGAATTTGATGGTAAAATTAGACGTTCAGTTGAAGCCCAGCTGCACGATGTCATAGCACAAGAGCTGTACAAAATTGATTTTTGTTCACTGCTGTAGACGGTAAAATTTATAGAATAAAAGAATATTGATTAAATTTTTAAGGTGTTTTAATGAAACCTAAGTACGAGTAAATTTGTAAAGGGTATTTGTCTATTGTAGAGATAAACTTAACTTTTTTGGCTTAAGCAAAGCCGTTAGTAGATAGGAGGCACTCAAAGATATTGTTGTGGGGATCTAAAAAATATATGCAGGTTTTCACTCACAAAATAATTATGTTAAGTGAATATGGAATGAGTGTGAAATCATGGAAGTATGACAGAGTGTAAATGTTTCATTACATGTTATTGTCATTATCAAATTTTTTGGAAAAATGAGATATTTATGATGTTAGTCGATGATATTACATTTTCCATTATAAAGTAAACATTTATGGCCTGATTTGTGTGGGTCAAAATCTAATTTGTATAATATTTTGTAAAAATCAATGTCAAACAGAATTGTAATACACTTATCGATAATAGATAGTGGATATTGTCCAAAAAGATTGTTGTCTCTACAGTAAATAAACGTACACCTGCATGTACACAGTTATAAAGTTAACTCATCGGAATTTGCTTTAGTTACATAGAGCTGCTGTGTAAAAGGTAAAGGTAAAGTTTGTCTTGTTTAACGAGGCGAAGTTAGGACTACAAAGTCCTCTCTACCACTCAACCTCGAAACGTGTACAGGAACGTTTTTAACTAGTACATTTTTGAGAGGATAACATTTGGTATCCCTTCGTCTTTGAAGATTTTTAAAGAATGTACATTTAAAAATAAAAAGCTTACATAGAAACTGTGAGAGAAAATCTTAAGCTAGAAACAGTGCAAAATGAAAAATAATTTTGACTGCAACGTAGCGTTCTTAGAATGAGTGCATCTGTTGCCACTTTACAACACTTTCGGGTAGGGCTTCTGAAATATGGTTTGTTTAACAAATATCCAAAAATATACTTAATCAGGCTAATATATTGTAATTTTGTTACACTAAGTCTATACAATTCATTTGAAAGTTTAGCCTACAAGTCTAAATCTTCGCTATTTCGTCCTTTACTTCCAAATTTGTTTTACTACAAAGCTGAGGTTGAAGCAACGTTTTGAAACCCTCAAAGGCACAGAGTTGGTACCTGTTGGATTCAAAAATCATATACGCTTGAATTCGTTCCCCACCCTCGGTGGACACTTAAAGTACGTTTTTTCTAAGTTAATTCATTGCTATACAGTACAGTATACAATTCTGAACAAAGACATATAATTCATCAGTTCAATAAACAAACCACTTTAAAAGTGTTTACTCATAAAATTGAGGTAATTGCAACTTTGACAGCGCCTATTGAAGACTTTTTTGCGCCATTGTCATAAAATTGTGTCTCAAGGTGAAATTGGTTAAAAGAAATAATGTCAATCAATTCAAGTTGATAGGCGTTAGCTTTGATATAAACTTGTTAGAAGATAAGATATGCAGTGAAAAAATTGCAATCAAAGTCAAATTTAAATAGTCAACATTTTTACAGTACAGTAGTTCTTTTAATCTATCTGTATTGAATACTTGTTTGGTGTAAAGATTCAGAAAAGTCCATTTTTGTTAACAACCATGCGTTTAATAACTTTAACACTCCTCTTTATGTTCGGTGCTGCCTCAACCTTAGCCCGGGAAAATGAAATGAAAATTAATGTTTTAGTAGACAATTTGATTTCAGATGTAGTTCAAAGTCTGGTGCAATCTCAATCACAAACCCAGCCAATTCCAGATTTAGAGAAACATTTCAAAGTACTTCTAGTGAAAGGAGGAGTAAAGGCCACAAGAGGAGTTTTCAGCGATTTGTCAACCCTTCAGAGGATCGGAGATGCAACTTTGGCTCTTCATTCCGACCACGCTTCCATCAAGTTAACTCTCGGCCTGGCAAATATGGAGTTGTATTTCGAGCACTGCCGGGCTTGGCTAGGAGATTTAAGCACATCAGAGAAGATTGCTTTCTACATAGAGAACAATTCACTGGAAGTGGACATAACTCTGCAAATCCAAGGTAGCAGCTGCACTACAACACTGGACAGTGTAAGTTTGACACAGTTTCACGACATCAAGGTGGACCTCAAGAGTCTGGGCTTCATAAGGTATGTTGCTGCCCACCTTGTTGACTGGATTATCGATGAATTCGACGGTAAAATCAGACGTGCAGTTGAAGCCCAGCTGCACGATGTTATAGCACAAGAGTTGTATCAAATTGATTTTTGTTCACTGCTGTAGACAAATGTATAGAATAAAAGAATATTGATTGAATCTTTAAGGTGTTTTAATGAAACCTAAGCCAGGGTGGGTGTTAATAAAAAACGGTTTGATTTTAATTTGTCTCAATTATTAAGTTTTTAGAGATAGAGACTTCTAATTTTCATCATATGTTTTTTCCTTACACGAGACGCGTAATCACACACCAAAGAACCTACACTCAAACTGAAGAGGAAGAATGTAGCTAACAGCTGCACGCACGCTTGTAGTGGTGAGGGGTATGCGCGGCGCGTGATGTACAATCGTTCTTTACTTTCTGGATGACCCTCGTAACATCCTCAAAATACCAAAGCGGGCTCTAAAAACAACTGGAACGGCGGAAATAACTATGACTCTCACAAGGTAACCAACACTTATAAGGAGAAGATGGTGAGCTAACAGGCAAACTAAATGGTTTTTCTAAGGATATATAGGACAATTTTTTTGTTTACTTCAAATTTGCAGTTTTATTCAAATATACAAACAGCTATGTTAGAATGTTAGAATCAGAATCAAACATTCTTATTTCACATTGTACAATACATACAAAAATAGTGTCATATCTAATGTACTAGGAACAAAAACAAATACAGTAGGCGCTTCGCGAGCGGACCTCGCCGACGGTTCGGGATGGTCGGACCACCCTCAATAAAAAATTTAAATAAACGAAAAACATATATTTTTGTTACATACAGTATTTTTTAACATCAACGTTAAATGCTAGTAATTTAAACAATATTTAATGACAATATAGTGCACTAACGTCGAGCTACGCAGAAACGCAACTGAGTTCTGAGTTTGCGAATCGATGCTGGGGTTGTCAGGATACACCGCGCAGACTGGAGCAGGGAGTGAGTGGATCGATAATGTCAGGCCATCTACTGCGCACCGGCGAGTCACCCCTCCCCGCCCCTGCACTGTCACAAATGTAAACAACAGTGAGTCACCTGCAGCTGATTCGTGATGTGATATCTGTATTGTGATAACTTGTGTTAGTGTGTCGGGTGATTAAAGTGTGTGATTACGATGGCGGACAAAAAGCACAAGAAAATGTTCATTCGTATGGAGGAATTTTATTAAAATTAGAAACCTTTTTTACTGTAAATATGAATTGTACATAAAATTGTGAAAATACAGTATTTTGAACAAAATAAATGCATTGTTGAACGTTAAATATGTTTTTATTTCGTAAGACCTTCAGTGTGAGTACTGCCTACGAGAGTGAGTGGTTTTAAGGTGTGTGGCTCAGCCAAACACGTCAGTAACCGATCTGGACCTCAAATTACGTCATCTTGAGTCTATTTTTATCAATCCTAATGCACCAGGATATGCTTATCGGTATCCCCGATCGTCCGGATTTCGACCACCCTTCCGCCACATTAGTCCGTTCTATCGAGGGTCTACTGTAACAAAAGAAGATAACAATAGAAGAACATATCCTATATTTTACTTAGAGTATTTTAAACAAATTTTACTTTAACTTGAAACAAGGTATTCGTCTAGTGAGTAATGACTTTTATTTAACAGATATTTCTTAACTGAATGTCTAAAACATTTGTTCTCTACATTACTTTTTATTAATTGTGGCAAAAGATTAAAAAACTGTGATCCCATATGAAACGCTTTTTTAGTATAAAAAGACAAATGGTGTTACGGAATGTCTATTAAATTTCTATTTCTTGTATTATAAAAGTGACAGTCGCCTCTAAGATTAAATTTGTGTAACTGATCTGATATACAAATAATACAGTCTAAAAATATTGATCATATACCGTAAGAATGTTCAATTCACAGAAGTTTTTCTTAACTGACTTTACCCAGATTTAACAAAATTCTTAATGCTTTCTTCTGCATTACCAGAATTTTATCAAGGTTTCTTTTTAAAGTGCCATTGTTTATGGCTAAACCATAGGCAAAGTGTGAGTGCACGAAGAAAGCCCCGAGGTGAAGCTCGGGTACTCTCAGCTAGTTATAAATAAATGTTACAAGCCTCATTCAGTATAATATTAGGTACTTGTTTAACCAGACAGTTTTAAATTTCCAGAGGAGATGAAAGTTATTTAGTTAACAAAATAAGCAATAAAGAATTCAAAGGGACTTTTAACTACGTCGACCTAATCCTGGAACTTTAATTTCACTATGTATGCCTTTTTAGTTAATTAATGATAAACACTCAATTTTAATAGGGACATGTGTTTGTGCTAGAAATACTACATAAAATGCATCAAATTATTTTTCTAAATTCCGTACTCCTTAAAGACTATTATACTTTGATACTTTTTACTTTGCTTCAAGTCACTGACTACTCTTTGAGGGAATTTTAAGGTGAATATGGAATCATGGTGAGTGTGATGATTGTTTTGATGGATGATGAGATGTAGTCTTGTTACAAACTAGGGCCAACTGTTCCCCAGATTGGGTCATTAATTAATAGCCCAACAACCAATGGAATGAACCAATGGCTTAACTAGATTTCCAAACCACGGGGAGTGGCCATCGTGAAAAGTTATCACTGCGCCCGGGAATCAAACCTGGGCTGATTTGGTGCGAAGCACACACTATACCACTGAGCTATGCAGGCGGAACATGTCACATCACACTTGAGTCTTCCTTAAGAATAATAAATCAATATCTATCTAAAAGATATTACTGGTTGCCAAGAAAATTCGGTAGATAAACAGTAGGCATGTGCAATTAAGGAAAGTTTAAGTCTAGTTTTAAAGAAAACTCACAATTTTTACTAGTAATCAAGTTGAGTTATTGTGGCTTAAAATTTTGTAGTTTTAATCTTCAAGTAAAAATAAGGGCATCTTTAGTTACCTGTACCATGTTTTAAACACTACCTAATTTTTTAAACAACAATTCTCTCTTAATTGATTAGTTTTTTCTAGGGTATAGTAAGCATGAGGTAAGACCCTAATTATTGCATTCAACATATTACCAAGAAAGTTGTAAACAATGAAATGAATCATTTTAACTTTATTGTATGAACACAACAATGATGTTATTTTGTTAACATGCAGGAGAGCTCACTTTCATTCCATTCTTGACAACAATTGAAAACAAAAACATATAAATTATTAAACTTACACTGTTTAGATCAAGTGATGTTAAATTAAGTACAAAAACAGTCCAACCTATACTATGGAAAGCGTCTGATATTTTCAGCTCAACTAAGAAAATAACTAATGTTTAAACTAGACAATACTCAAACTTTATTATTACTTTTAGACATTAAATATCACATTCTTTAAAAATAAAATGTATTCCTCACAAAATTGATAAACAAAATTAAATGAGGTTTAATAACAAAAATAAATATGAAACAGTGGCGGCTCGTCAGGTGAAGGGAGTGAAGGGTCACTTCACCTATGTTTTAGGAGGAAAAAATAAACTTTAACATTTAATTAATCCGTTTCCAAAGTCCGTGGATTCGCATAATAATTATTATCAACGACGACAGTGAGTGCGATATAAACTCGACAGCAACAATCGATAGTTGCCTCGATAGTCGTCACAGAAAGTGAGTATGCCTCTATGATTGCCACTGGCTGCTTCGTGTAAGACCGAATACCGTGGGTGAAGAGCAATGCGAGCCTTCACTTGACGCCTGTCTACGAGGTAGGGATGGACGCTGAGGGTCGAGGAAAGGGGCTGTGTTGCTATAGCAACGAGTGATGCTAGAAGTGTATATTCAAAACCCGTCACTTGCGTAGTCCGCCAGACAGGAGACCAGTTGACTGAGTAGTAGACCCGCGTGGCGCAAATGCTCTGTTTTAGGCCTACTTTTGCAATCACACGACCTGATGATGTACATTTTTAAAGAGTTAACAACTAATTTTAAATAGTTGTATATTATGTTTTACTGATTCATACTACAAAACAATTTTTATGCAACGATTTCTATACGTTGTCCAGTGTTCCACATAGTACGGTAGTTGTACAATGTTTCAATTTGACAAATTACTTTTTGCAACATTATAAACATTAACTTTTAACTCCCTGCTAGAACTTGCAAGCTGTAATGACTACGTTGTTAATTATTTACGTAGTTTCCTGGAGAAATAACCAATATATTTTGAATTGAATTGATTTTTAAGAATAAATATTTAAACATATTTTTCCCGTTAAATAG
This sequence comes from Matsumurasca onukii, assembly GCA_018831715.1. NCBI lineage: Eukaryota > Metazoa > Arthropoda > Insecta > Hemiptera > Cicadellidae > Matsumurasca > Matsumurasca onukii. Next base: position 39,612,566 of record CM032062.1, read on the forward strand.
TGGAGTACAGTTGATTTGCCCTTCACCTTCCTCAAGGCTCACGAGCCGCCACTGATATGAAATATGTACATAGTCACAGTTTTGCAATCTTAACAACCTAAGGTATAGACAGTAGAATCAACATGTTTTAAGTCCCCATGGGACTATGAGAATCAGGCGAAATGTCAAGAATTAAGACATATGAAATAAGTATTTTAAAAACCAACATTTTGAGACGAATCTGAATAAAACTGAAATTGTTGTGAACGCCAATGGTTTTTTAGGAGTAAACCAAGACAATGGCGTTAAATAGTAATAGACAGTTATAACATATTGTTTTGCTAAGAGTGTACACCATTGTGTATAATTTATAAATTAATGTAATCAAAGATAACAGATTTGGTAAATATCAATCAAATCAACCAACAAAAGCACTACAAAAAGTACCGACTACTGAATATTCTAAAATATTAAAGTAATTATTTTTAAGGTAGGTAATTTGTATCTCATGTACAGTAGAATCTCGACTATCCGAGTCTCCAAGCTAGTATTTAAAAAAATCAAACTATGCTATTATCAATTTATGGGCTTTACGGTATGAAGGTACCTGTCATTGCAAATCTATCTGATAGCTACTAAATCGACCAAATCAAGCTACATATACACGACTCATACTGTACGCTATAGCTGTGCGGGATCCCGGATTTCCGGTACGGGATTGAGATAATTTCCCAATCCCCTCCCTGTAGTACCGGAATTTCAGGATGGGAAGTAAAAACTGCTGGTGTTTTCCACCGAATTTGTGTTTTGTATTTCCAAGTATTGTTGTCGTGAGTGTGTACTTCTGCTGAAGATGAGATAAGGAACTAGTGGCTGAGCAGTTCTAAGTAAACAACCCCTCTCTCCCCTACTTCCGTTTTAAGTGCATTTTCAATGGAGGCAGGCAGCGATTGTTAGGTTGGCTGATAACAATCTCAGGCAGAACCAAACATCCATTTTGTACTTGTACTCCATCCTTCCAGCTTGCAATATCATATGACGTATTTTTATTGTTCTAAAACCCTTTGCAATTTACTGTAATTCAAAACTAGTATAAAAGCTCTAAAAACATTATGTGTCATCTAAAATTCATCATTGAGTAAATGAAGATGAGATAAGGAAATAACAAACAAACACTACACTGTCCTCAAATCCCAATGCCATTGTATCACTTGGATACAGAGAAAGTGCTGTGATTGGTTATGTTACCCACCCCTTATGTGGTTGCCTAGCAACAGCTAATGACGTAGTAGCCAGCTGATAAGGATGCAGCTGCCCTCACACTGAACGCGCACCTGCCTTCCCCCTCCTGCTCAAACACTGCAGCTGTTGTCTTCCCCTCTCTGCCTCCCTTTCTCTTCCCTTGTCCTTTCTACCTGTATTCTCTTTCTAGCCTTCATCCCTCATCACTGTGCACTGGTAGCTCAGCAGTCTTATTCCTTCTCTCTCACTCCTTACATTGGCAGCAATGTCATTCTGATTTACGATCCTTTTGTGATTCTACTTCCGACTCTCCCCAACTGTTATTGCAATGTTTGGGGCTTAAGTGAGTCAGTGCTATTCATAGTAAATGGGTGAGGTGGTTATGTAATAGTTGTGATGTACTTTGAGCATTTTGATTTTAAAACTGCACAGTGTTGTGAGCTACAAACAAGCGATTGATCATAAACAAAATAATTTGATTGAAGAAACTCAATATTAGTTAATATTTCTTTAATACATATGTCTATTTGCAAGCTTTTCTCGTTCCCGAATCCCAGATTTTTTGCAAAATCCCTCCTGTTCCCGTCGAAGGGTTAAAATTCTGCTCCTGCACAGCTCTAAGAGTGTATGCACTTGCCACCTGCATCTAGCGAGTATTGTCTCTATTGGCGGCTGCTACGTCGAGCCAACATGACTCATGTTTAAATTGTTCGTTTTGACATTATAATAAATACATTTTGTCACGTTTTTTTTTGTACTCTTGTCACTTTTCCTGGTAGTAGCACTTAACCTCCGTATTATCCGAGTTTTTTTCTTATCCGAGGTGGTCTTGGTCCCAATTACCTCGGATAATCGAGATTCTACTGTAATAAATATATAGAGTTTTCATAAAAAAATGGTGCAGTTTTCAACTATCTGTAAAATTTCAATGTATCAAACTTAAAAACCCAGTACGGTACAAAGATCAAGAAAAAGCACAGTGTGTGGTGTAATTCAACGAATTAAAGTCAGCAACTTTGATTTGGAATTTTGGAATTTTGGATGACTTTGAACAAAGCTGTGCTAATAGAAAAAAACATAGTTTATTGGTAAAGGCAGAATAGATTTTTTAGTGTTTCTAAGGCAAGATTGGCCGACGTTGTCAACTGTGTCATATGAGACTGGTGGCATACCCGTACTAAGACACTTCTTTGCTGATCCAGTGTAGAAGAACTGCCTATACCAACTAATAATGATTTTCTATTAGTGACTTAGCGTAGCTTTGTTAAAAATCGTCCTCAATCTATGCTGCAATAGGTCACTGACTTTAATTCACTGAACAAAACCACACAATTTGCTCTTTCTTGATCTGAAAACCTGTTAAAATAGAGAACACAACATTCAAGTTTCTTGAAAACAATGAGCACGGCTGTTTTGTAATACATGTAAACAAAACTCTTTGAGTTCTTGGATGCAATGGTACCATCCTGGGGGTTTAAATTTGTCTCATTAGAATTTCACAGGTAGTCGAAACTGCACCATTATTTTACAAAACCCTGTATCTTGTGGACAACATAAGTCTCAATTGCTAGTGTCCAGTAACCCATAAACATTTACAACACATTAAAGCATTTTTTATAGAAGTACAAACAGATTAATAATACATATTTACAATGGGGTTTGCTTTGCTCCCTTAACACAATTTACAATTTTGTATGCTCCTAAAATATACATCAGCGTTTAAACTACACAGACTTCTTTACTATAATTTCCTTTTTTTACCAGATCTTGTTAGTTTTGAGGTAGATCTTGTGTTAGGAGATGTAGTTGGTGAACCTGACAAACGTTTCGCTGGAGTTCTGCTTGACTTAGATTTGGGGGGAGTACTCACAGACACTTTTGCAGGAGTTTTATGGAGTTTTTGCACTTTTACTTGTGGAGGCTTTCCCAGGTGTTTCACTTGGTGATGTTGATGTGGTCCTTCTTGTGGTTCCTGCCTGAGTATTTTCATCATCTGGTTTAGAAGCTTTGGAAGGTGTGGCTTTTCTAGGTGTCCGGCTTGATGTTGATTTTTTAAAAGGGGTTTTAGCTGGAGGGATCTTCGGGAGTTTGAAGTCGACATCTTTAACTTTTGAAGTCTTGGACACTGGGAGATTAAACTCTTTAAAGAGTTCAGACCTGCAAAACGATGAAATAACAAATTTAGTTCAAATTGGCAAAGTAAAGAACATTTTTGATTTACAGTCAACTCCCGATTAACCGTGATCGGGTTAATTGCATTACGGATTAACCGCGACAAAGAATGAAGCGCGAAAATCAATGTATAATAAGGTATTTAAGACCTAAACAACTAAAAATGAGGATAAGACCGTTTTCAGACGTTACGACTTTTCGCCGTGTGCCAGATACGGCACAGCACGAGTGAGTTTTATTACAATACAATCATATAGAGCTGTTCTGACGTGCCGGCCATGGCGCCGCGCCGTACACGGCCGCTTGCCATTGTAATCAAACCCACTCGCGCCGGCACACGGCGAAAAGTCGTAATGTCTGAAAAGGGCCTTATCCTCATTTTTAGTTGTTTAGGTCTTTATATACTGTATATACTCGAATCTAAGACGCACTTTATTTACCATATTTTAGGCTCTAAAATAAGGGTGCGTCTTATTGTTTAAGTCTTTATATGCCTTAAGACTCGCACAATAAACTAACAAAACAACACTCAAACACAAAACACTCAAAACATCGACAAAAACATTCAGATAAGCCACGAGAGGTAGGAAACACAACAGGGTTGTATTGCATTTCCTGTTTTGAAGAGTGGAATGAAAGAATTTTTTGTGACTAGAACTAGTAGACTCAGAATTGCTTCTTATTGCACTCGTCATGTTCTCCATCCTTCTTCCCCTCCTTCCTTGTCTGTAGGTTGGTGGGTGAAAAGAAAGAAAAGAAAGGAAGCAGTAGCATACTAGCGCTTGGAAATATGGGGTGGCAAAAACATGAACTAACTGACTACAAAAAATAGTCCCTCGCCAGACCCCAGGTCCTTTGGGATGGGAGAGGGAAGACAATCGTGATGCATTCTTTGTTCTGCTTTTACTCTTGACAGCTGCAGCTGGCAATTACGTCACTAGTTGCTAAGGAGTGGTCAGGGGCCTGACAAATCATAGCCCTCTAGCTGTTGACATTATAAAAAACTGGGGTGGTCTTATACGAGGGTGTAGTTTTTTATGTATATTTAGGGCAAATTTATGGGTGCGTCTTAGATTCGCGTATGCGTGCAGCTTAGACTCGAGTATATACGGTACCTTATTATACATTAATTTTCGTTTATGCGGATTAACCGCGATTTTGCTTATCCGGGAAGCCTCAACCCGACTTTATCGCGGTTAATCAGGAGTTGACTGTATTATAAATTGAAATTAATTAAATATATAGGTAATAAAAATATTTGTTATTCAGAGTTAATTATATGTAGCTTGATATTTAAAACTAACACTCAAGGTTTCAGTATATTTCTTTTTTTAATTAGATGGCATTGAAATTGCGATTAAAGATGATGATGTGGGATATAAGGAAATTTTGAGGCCCAGCCAAGTTGTATGGCAGCAGGTTATGAAGCTTGATATACCAGCATGTGTGACTAATGGAAAAATAATGTTTTACAGCTTTTTAGTAATTAAGCTAAATTTAGGACAAAATTAAAATTGTTACCTACAAAACATCAAATGACCTGAGATGCTGAGACACATATTATTATCATAATGTCAACAATCTCCAAGCCAGTAGACATTTAAAGAAAGAAGTCTGATTTAACTCACTCAGAGTCGGAAGAGTCAGGCGTGCCGGGAATGACCAAGTCTTCAGCAGATTGAGTCATGGTTGTCATGTCTTGACTTGCATCCTCCTCTTCTGTCTCTTCTTCTTCTTCCAAATCATCATCTACCTCCTCATCATCAGACTCTTTTTCATATCGTGTACTCTCCTAAACAGTTTAAAAATACATCACAAAAAATAGCAAACAGAGCTTGAATTAAATCTGCTAAAAATCTTCAGAATTTATTTCCAAGGCAATAATTTAGAGTAATCCTGTTAATTGTCCCAATAATTTTACAGTAACATACAATTCAATATCAATCCGTATCTTCGCTTTTATCCGTATCATCGCTTCTACTGGGTTCCTGGACCACGGCAAACCCCTGTTTAGACGACTGCAGATTTTGACTGTTTTTAGCCAGTATATAATAACAAGGGTGATGTACTTGAAGCAGAATTTGGCGTCCCCTCAAACCAGAGGTGAAGCTCAGAATTTCCACAACTTATGTAATAGTGTTGAGGTGAATGTGGAGTTCAGTAGGCTGAGCAAGAGGAAGGACTGCTTCCCACTACTGGCAGTACGGATGTACAATCATCTGCCCCAACATCTGAAGACACTGGAGTCTACTGTGTTTGTGAATCGGTTGAGGATGTGGTTGGTAACCAACCCCTACTATTCCATCCGGGAATTTTTGGACTCTACAATTAACTAGCCGTGCCGCCTCTTGTATATAGTATTTTTAGTTATGTTGACGCCTTCTATCCAGCATGACTGGTCAACGAAGAAGACATCAGGTATTCAGGTAATAAATTTAATTAATATATGATGAGTTTGCTAAAAAAATGTGTTTGCAAGATGTTACAGTGGAATCTTTGATAACAGGGAATGGAACAACTTTGTTGTGTTAAGGCCTACCATGGCATATAAGTAGGTTTACAGATGTATCTTAAGAAAAAAAGTTCATGACCAATCTCAAATACACCCCTAAATGTATGTTAAAAGTTCATTAATTTAAGTAGTTAGTCATAAGGAATAAGGATGTATGTGAAAATAACCATGGGTTTCCTTACTAATTTTCTTACACTAGAGTGAAATTATTTTAATTTGTCAGAAAAGAGAAAACTAAATCTAGATAGAATTTATAATTTAAAGTAGCGATGAATCGGTCCCAAATTTTTGCCGGCTATATACTATTTAAAACCTTTTTATAACTATTTTTAATTTTTCTTTATTGTTATTCTAAAATCCCAACAAATTACATTCTATTTAATGATAAGTTCACGCACTGAAACGCCTGTGTGGTGAATTGGATCAGGATGGCGTCCGCCAGGCTTATTTTTGTATTTTTCAGGCCCACATCATTTATGGTCTTGTGTGGGGTGGAGCCCCTCATGCACAAGATATATTAATTATTTAGAAAAAGGCATTCCGCATATTTGCTAAAGCAGGTCACTTAGATCACTGTTATGAAATCTTCAAACAATCGAAAATACTTACCTTGCCTTGTTTGTTTATCATGCAATGTTTGTTATATTTAAGAAATAATATGGACAAATTTTTTTTAGAAATGAGATCCACTCATACGACATTAGATTTAAGAAACAAATAAACTTGCCTCATCATAGACTAAGCAAAAGTGAAAAAGACCCACTATATGTAGCATGTAATTTTATGAATATGTTACCTCTTAGGCTAAGACAGTTGGAGTACCCTACTTTTAAGAACAAAATCAATATGTTTTTGTTAAATCAAGCGTTTTATTCTGTAAATAACTTTTTAAACAAGCGATGGAAAGAAGAGGATTTCTTATAAGTTAATCTATGGAAACCTTGTTTATTTTGACATGCTTATGTATCCAGTGGCGGCTTCAGGGGAGGGGCCATGGGGGCCATGGCCCCCCCCGAGAGCTCCTGCAAACTTCTGATAAAAAAAGACAAGGACTTAACATTTATGAACAATAAATTGGTGTAATTTACTTATCTTAATTCACAACAACAAACCACATCAATTGGCGGTGCTCTCGCTAATGCTACCATCAATGGTGCCACCAATACCATAGAGATTAGAAGTATGAGGCATCTGGCTACCTCTATGCTTATATTATTAGTCCCTGTGGTTTGGTTGTTGGTGGGGGGGGGAGTGGCGGGAAGACGAGCAGGAGCTAACATGAAAACAGCTTTGGCTGTCTGGCGTGAGTGGCGTCTGATACACAGTACACTGCCGCCTAATGTAAATTACTTCAACGCGTGAATCGTGCAATCTCAAATCTGCGCTATTATTTTTATTTTTGAGGGTGAATTGACTTGAAATAAAGACGAAGAGGAGTTAATCTCAATAGTTGAGAGGTTTTCTCCCATACTCAGCCTAACACTGGGCTGTGGTTCTGCAGTCCAAGCTAAGTTGAACCTGTGGCGAGCCAAAATGACTTAGCCTGCACTCTGCAGTGGCGCATTCAAGGGGGGCTTCTGGGCTGTAGCTCCCCTCCACCAAAAAAACACAACAAGTAAAATTTGTCTTACTATTTTCATGTAAGAAGTATTATTTTCAAACTAAAATATTACACGCCGGGTTATGGGCATAGGCCTACTAGTTTAATTGCTTGATACAAACAATACTTAAGCCTGGTTTACATTAGTCGAGTTAGAAGGCGAGTAGACAGGCGAGCTAGCTAGGCCGAGTTTGCGGTCAAGTTCTACTCGCTCGGTTTTAGAACAGCTAGTTCACACAGCAGGGTAAAATCAACCGCTTTTTGGGCGAGTACCAGTTGTAAGATGGCCCGTGTTGAGCACAGAGAATCTCTTAGAAAATGTATAAAAGAATTTATGACTTGTTGAAGAGGTTGATGAGGCCCTAGAAGAAGAATGTAATAGAAAGAAACGTATTTGGGCGAGAGAGTGGATTCAGAGAAGAAATACTGTGGCCCGTGGGGCATCTGTTTTCTTACTATTAAAGAGCTGGTAGTTGAAGGTGACGAAGGAGTACATGTCTTTTCTTAGATTAAATCCTGAGAATTTCGAATCTGTATTAGAATTAGTCCTAAAGTTTCTAAACATGACATCCTCTTTCATGTCATAAACTATAATACCTTCGATAGCTTTTTGGCGCAAATTTTTAACTTTGTACAACGGACTAGCAACGTTCCACAAACACTCACTTTCCCTATACAATTCCACAAATTTAACAATTTCTTCCTCTGACACCTTCATTCTTAAAAAATTAAAAACTGTATAAAATGCAAAATCCGCAGTGGGGCAACACAAGTTATACGGTCACTGTCACTTGCTTGACAGGTTGACTGTTCACACAGGGTGAATAGCTGGGCGAGTCGAGTAGCAGAGAGTGGTGGGGGAAACCGAGTACTGGAGCTCGGCCTAGTGGCTGTCTCCTTGGGACAGCCACTGACTCTCCAGCTGACCTGACAGTTCTACTGCCCATCACTTTCGACTCGCCCTTTGTCTACACTGGTCATGTAGGCGACCGAGTACTAACTTCGCCTTTTCCACTCGCCTTCTAACTTCGACTAATGTAAACCAGGCTTTAACATTATTTTGTTCTTACACATTAATCGATATAGTTTTATGAAGAGTCGAAGTGGTTAATTTTTCCACTGGTAGCTACAGCCTGCCAGAGGTGCGTTTAGACACTAGTGGCAGTCTAATGCCACTAAAGCCTGGTTTACATTAGTCGAGTTGGAAGGCGAGTGTAAGAGGCGAGTTAGTACTCGGTCGTCTACATGACCAGTGTAGACAAATGGGCGAGTCGAGTGATGTAGAACTGTCAGGTCAGCTGGAGGGCGAGTTGAGTGGCTGTCCAGAGGAGACAGCCACTAGGCCGAGCTCCAGTACTCGGTTTCCCCCACCACTCCCTGCTACTCGACTCGCACAGCTATTCACCCTGTGTGAACAGTCAAGCAAGTGACAGTGACCGTGTAACTTGTGTTGCCCCATTGCGGACTTTGCATTTTATACAGTTTTAAAATTTTTTAAGAATGAAGTAGTCAGTGGAAGAAACTGTCAAATTTGTGGAATTGTATAGGGAAAGTGATTGTTTGTGGAACGTTGCTAGTCCGTTGTACAAAGATAAAAATTTGCGCCAAAAACCTATTGAAGGTATAGTTGATGACATGAAAACGGATATAGCGTCACACACTTTTGGGAGGAATTTTTATATTTCTGCCTTTGAAACTTTGAACATAATATGTTGAAGAGATCTAAAGCCGTTTCTAGTAGCCAGGAAAGACAAAGTTATTTCTAATTTTTACTTCGCTGTCTCTCATCTGGGTGTCGTTTTTAGAAATTTTAGGACCTACTAATAGAGATTCAAAATTCTCTTGAGTTTTAATTAAGAAGACACATGTACTCCTCTAATAGTAAGAAAACGGATGCGCCACGAATATTTCCTCTCTGAATCGACTCTCTCACCCAAATACGTTTCTTTCTACTCTATTTTTCTTCCAGGACCTCATCAACCTCTTCTAACACGTCATACACTCTTTTTATACATTTTTGAGAGCTTCTCTGTGCTCAACATGGGCCATTTTACAACTGTGGACTCGCCCAAAAAGTGGTTTATTTTAATCTGCTGTGTGAACTAGCTGTTCTAAAACCGAGCGAGTAGAACTTGACCGCAAACTCGGCCTAGCTAGCTCGCCTGTCAACTCGACTTCTAGCTCGACTAATGTAAACCAGCCTTAAACACGGAGGACTACACGTTTCGGTAATTTTATTCAATTGTTTACAGAATCTTTAAAAGTTTTAAAGCATGTAAAATATGTTTATTGTTGAAAATTTAGCTATGTACAGAATAATTACATCCAATTACCGGTTTATTGTGTTGAAAATAAAGTATCTATGGCTTTCAAACTAACATGACATGTTAAAGAATTACGTGCTTTTAGCGAGAAGGAGGCTGTAGCTTGGTAAATTATATAAATATAATGATATTAAAATATATATTGAAAATTAAATTTTACCCACTTTGGTTCATTTGAAACTTTGATCAAATGTTTAATTAGGCGTCTATAACTCTTTAAATACAGTGCCGCCAGAATAAACAGTACTCAAATTGAAACAGCTGTACCTTTCTTTTCGATCAGCTGTGACAGCTTTAAATTGTTGCAACGTCTTCGTGTCTATTTTGTCTTTCCCTTCTGAAGTTAGATTCGGCTGAAATGGTGTTGACAACTGCGGAAAAGACTTTTATTGTAGAACATTATTTCCGCCAATACAGAATTTGGCGTGCAGGTGGGCCAAGTTTGTTTCACACTGCACTTTGGTTTCAAGCGAATTTTCATAAATATCCGCCGAGAAATGCTGTTATGATAAGTGTTACTCAAAAATGTCGAAGAACCGGTAGTGTTTTGGCTTAGCGGAAGGGCCGCTTTGACCGCCCTACTACTGTCTGTACAAATGATATCACGGAAGAATGCTTCTTCAGGAAGAGGCATAATTGGGCCATACTTTGTTGTAGACAGTAATGGAAATCCTCTTACTGTGAATCAGGAAGGATATAGGACTATTACTACCTTAGAAGATTTTGTCGTGCCCGAAACCTGAATTAACGTTTAATTACAATGGTTCCAGCAAGATGGCGTAACCAGCCATACTGTCATTAACAACATTGCTTTTTTTAAAGAATCGTTTGGCAACCAACTCATTTTTCTTAACAACCTTTCCTTACCCAGCCCATCAAACATCACCTGATGCATACGTCTGGGGAATGTTAAAGGAGAGGATTTTTCGCGAGAATCCACCAACTAGTCAACTACGATGGTCCAACTTAAAGAAAAAATAGATATCTATGTATGATGAACATGCCACAACCTTTCTTTACGGGAATTTTGGTTCAAAATAGTGCTTTTAAAATGCAAATTACACAGCAAATACATGGCTTTTGGGATTTTTACTTTTACTTGTATAGAAATATTTATCCAATCAAGAAGATGGAACACTATGGAGTTAAGTTCTATCAATCAACTCAAACTTGGTGTAAAACAATGGCCGCATTTAAAAGTTATTCGTGAACAGACATAACATAAAAATCGCCATTTTATGCACAAGTTTGTTTAAAATTGAAATAATGTAATTACAAAGAATTTTCACTTGAAAAAAATTTGAACTTGTAATAAAAAGTTGCCCTAATAATGTAATGTATTTGACTCAGAACATGCAAAACCACTTATTTTAAGCCTGAAAATTTCAAATTTTGTCAATTTTTTCAAATTTCATAACCCCAGGCCCCGGTGCATGGCCCCTCCCCAAGCATTGCTCTGGAGCCGCCACTGTATGTATCTGTATGGAATATCTTGTGACCAATAAACTATTCTATTTAATGATTTCACTTGCACAGGTGTAACTGATAAAGAGAAGTATTGTTTATCTGACACTGACAGTTTACAATGGAGCATCGTAATATGATATGAACAGCAGCACATGATCAGCATGACTCATCGCTAAATGTTTGCGATTAATCAAAGGTCAAAACTCTTAGCTACAAGTTTTCTGCATAATAGAGGACAGTGATGAAGATTGAAACAAACAAAAACATAGCCAACACTTAGCCACAAGCGCTACGGTAAATCTTCACAGATTCCCAATAAAACCAAACCAGTTTTTATTTATATATTTTAAATTAGAAGACACTTTTTTATAGACCATTACTCCATTAGTAATTTGATTTTATACATTTTTTAATGATATGCCTTATTTACTTTATGATTTTGTATAGTAAACAAACAACAGCTGTTAAGGAGGTGTTGGGAAGCTAAAAAACTGCAAATTGCACCTTTGGCAAGAGAAATGAATCAAATTTTCTTATTTTGATCCATTTTCAAATCAAATTCGCTAATTAATTGATATCAACTAATTTGTATTGTTTCAATCTTTGCTAATCTAGTCAAACCAAACAGCGTCCAGCGCTCTGACTATTAGCTCGTAATGACACAATAAGAAACTTTGGACTTTCCAAAACAAGAATAACGGTAATTTTACTTGGATTGATGAGATTTCATACCTCAGGTATTTTCATGTATTTGGAAAGTCCCACCCAACTTTTGAGTACCGTTTTTGGGTGGATAAGAATAAAAAATTTGCATTAAAACCTGCACCAGTGCACCTAAAATATTGTTTCAGTCATCAGTTCTGGCAAGAACAAACCAAACCAATAACCAAGAACTAGAACCAACCCGTTTGGATGGGACAACTTCACAGGCCTAAAGAAGTTCCCAGAAAAAAACCAAACAAAATGAACAAAAGCTGGAGAAAAGCAAGTCTCTTTACATTTAAAGTTAAAACTGTGCCATTTTATAAGTTACTAAACAAATAAACAAAAACAAACAAAAATACAAAGCCCAAGAAAAAATGACAAATCACTAACAAGCACGTATAAAAGACAATTTGAACAAATTCGAGGAATCATAATGCTCATGTACCCCCTTGGTGGAAGAGCTTATTATTTTAAGGCCCACACTACACAAGCAGGTAAAACACAACATTTGCTGGCGACTAAACCACAGGTGAAACAGAGCCAATTAGTTAAAAGGAAAAATGCACGAGCATTTTGCTGGTCACAAGTGGACTTGTTTACAAGCTGGTCTAATGTGACTGGAGGCAGTACACCTGCAATTGGGAGAATGACGAGCCATACTACACGATGCTGCACTGTTCACCTGTCCACCATTCTTGAGTCACCTCTTCTAACAGTGTCTTCTGAACTGGGAGACGGTTTCACATCGGTGTAGAATTGAGAAAGTTGTTTACTTGCAGGTCAGACATTGATTACAAGCACAAAACCAACATGCTCATGTAGTATAAAAGAAATTTGCACACGGTTTGGCGGGCGATTGAAAGCATTTTACCTGCTCGTGTAGTATGGGCCTTAAAGGAAACCAATTCTTTGTCTTGATTTGATTGAGCATTATAAATTTCACCGTAATGAAGTTCTTTTATCTTGGTAATCTCGTACATCAAGAGATTGTGGTTACTAAGAGCCTTGTGTTAGCCATGATCTGAACTGAGGATTTTAGTACATCTAAGGTTTGTACAAAGAACTTAAATATTGAATAACGTCTAAATAATTAGTAAGTCTGACCAGAAGTTGACTCATTCGGCTGATGACTTTAGATCCCAGCGATTCCTCAGGTGGAAGAGTGTTGTCTACAGTTGATACAGTTTTGTTGCTCTCATATCGTTCTTCTAGCAAAGTCTGGAACTTTATCACTAATCGGTACAGTATCCTGTCATCTAGTGCGATCACCTAACAAATAAAAATAATTACACATTTTATATCAGTTCACATTTGAATTTTAGTTTATCAACCAAATGTAAATTGGCAAACTTAACTGATAACTCTGCCAATAGTATTTTTACTATATGAAATGTACAGTATTTCTATTTGATCCAGTTTCTAATGACATCTATTATGCATTTGAGGGAGCAATATTAAAATTGTGTTTGCAGAGACAATTTCCTCATGTAACATTACATAAGTTTGACTTTATTAGGGTGCTTTTTCACTAACTCCCTAAATTTCAAAAAACTGGCAAATTTTGTGATAAAACTTCATTTGCAAGAACAAAATAGATTAAATGTTTCACAACTGAATATTTTAAGTAACGTTCTCATTTTTAACATGCAGTTTTAGGCTCTAGAGCTTGTCAAACTTGGTATTTAGTATTAGTCTTTATAAATCTTTACCCCTCTTCATTGCATGTGTGGTGATAATTTCGGTCAACTGATTTGAGTTGAACTTTGTAGCAATTGTATTGAAGACATTCTAGCATTTGAATTTTTAAATCTTCTAATAAAACCACTATATTTTAAGAAATAATTATGTCTTGTCTAAACCTGTACAATTATTGATTTTTTAGTTAAAGCTGAATCGAGTTTCAAAGAAAATATGAGCAAGAGTAACTTTTGATTCAACATTTAACGGATAAAATATTTATCAGTTTTAATCTTACAAAGAAAAATGAGGTTACTTTCGTCACAAATACCATTTTGTTTAACACTACTTAATTTAATTAAAAAACAGACTTTTTTAGCCACTTCAGGAAGGAAACTACTTTCTACCTTTCGGGCAGTTGGCGTGTTTGAGCTGTTCCGCCGCAGAGTGCCGTCCTGGTGAGATCAAACCTTTTTTCTATTTTTAGGCTTTCTTTTGTAAATATTTCCCTACTGTCAATATTTGTCTAACAATGTAGCTGTTAATATTTCATTTTGTCTTGGCCTCTTAGGTTAAGGTTACGCTAAGTAATATTTATAATGTAGCGTAAGTTTAGGTTAAGCCCTTGAGAACGGATGGAGTTTCCCAACTGCCGAAAACGTAGAGAGTAGTTTTCTTCCTGGACTGGCCGAAAAAGTCCCGTTATTAATTAAATTATCTTCCCCACTATCATGAATTTTAAATATAGCACTACCTAATTTTAAAGAACAACTTGTATTAAAATATTGCACTTAATTCAGCAGTAGATATCTGTTTTTGGTTGGACAATTTGATAATCGAGCTACTTGTAAAGGCCTACTTTCTTCATTCTTGCCTAAAAACAGCAGGCCTCTTCAGATAAAAAATATACAATTCTCAAAATATTTTACAAAAAGCAAACATCATGTACTAATTACAGAATTGCTTGTAAAAATCATATTTGAACTATGCATTAGAACAATTTCAAGCATGGTACAGTGGCCCTATTATCGATTTAAAATCCATTTAGTAAAATAATTGTTTAACATTATTTATCCATTTAGCAAATTATTTACTAATAATAGTAGAAACTAACCTTGGTGATTCTTAGAACAAGAGCGTTCAGAATGTTATAGTCAGTTTCGATACCACAGTTTATTTCTAACATAAACAATATTTTAAAGAACAGAACACAGTTTCCAACTTCATAAGTTTTCGTCAGTATCTCTTCACAAATGCTGATGGCAATCTGGTTGTGGATGTTTGTATCCTGATAACAGAAAACGTAATCATTAATTTACTAGCAAAGTCATTCATTTTTATATGTACAAGTAGTTACAGCTTAATACTTGGCTGCCAGGTCGAACAACTGTACTGGCTTCGGTAGAAAACCCCAGGAAGAACTTTTGTCAATCTCAACCCTTCTCTTTGGCACAGGTCTCTTACCTTGGGGCGGCAAGCCCAAGCATTAACTTAGCTGTGACTACAGGTTACCCTACAAAAAGTATATTAATACTCAGATTAGTGCATTAGAAGTGATTTGTTTTGATGTTGTCTAAACACTTAAACTCAATCACAAATTTATTTTTACGTATCTGAGTAGTGAGTACCTTTTCCGCTCAGATACTTGCATCAAGGAAACCTCTCATCGGTTCTTCTTCTAAAAAGACATAATTTGCTGTCTTAACCCTACAATGTAAAATGCTGTCATATTTTGTTTTCCATTCAAATACATTTTTAAAACAAAAATTAATCCGAGTAAGTAATGTTAGCCTATTAGATTTTAATTTGGAAACTACAACCGACATACCTTCTTCATATGTTGGTTAAAGTTGGGCTTGGTGAATTCAACCATAAGACTGGCCACATTCAAGACATCGACTTCTGCCAAAGAGTCTGTCACATCTATGTAGAACAGATGTTTGACGGTGGGAATAAAGGCTTGTTGGAACAGGCTCGGGGCATGTGGACTCGTTGTAGCAAACATGGAGAAGAAAGTACCTAGAGGCTGGCGCACGTAGGGATCACTTTCTGTAAAATTGAGAACAATATTAACATTATTACTCTGGTTTAAATACACTAACAAATCTAGCCTAGAAAATAAACTAATCAAGGTAAATGAATCAAGTTGTAGGCCTACTGGATAATCATTGTTAATTATTATTCAATTTGTTACTAGGAATATCCATAAGTACAGGTCAAATAAAAAGTACTTTAGTTTTGACTTTTTTTCAACCTTGTATCATTCATTGATTTAATTTTATACAATACTAGCTGAGAGTACCCGGCCTTCGCATCAGGGTTTGGTTAACATAACTGTTTGTATATTTTAAGAAAATTACAAAATTAAAGTAAAAAAAAAAATAGTTTCCTATACTTATATCCTTAGAAAACATTTAGTTTGCCTATTAGTTCACCATCATCTCCATATAAGTGTTGGCTACCTTGTTTGAGTCATAGTTACTCCCGCCTGTTTTTAGAGCCCACTTTGGTACTTTGCAATTTGTTTTGAGGATGTTATATGGACTTCAAATGTAGCTTAGGAAACACTGCGTGATTAGCTTAACCCTCAAACAAAGTTTCATTGCCATACAGTAGTTTCAGCCGATTTTGACTTATAAGCGGTCCAAAACGCCTAAACAATGTGTTCAAAGCCCACTTTGGTCCCTTGCCATTCATTTTGTGGATGTTGTATTGATACAGAACATAGATAAAGACACACTGTGTAATAGGCTTAACCCTTAAACAAAGTTGCACCACCATAGCTTCAGCCAATTTTGAGTTATAAGCGGTCCGATGTGCCTTAAAACGTTACAGACAGACAGACAGGAATTTTTTTGACGTCAGTTTCGGTCTTTGCAATGTATATAAACACCAAATAACCAAAAACCGATAGATTCATTGCAATATACAGACAAAAGTCTTATTTTATTTAAATAGATTTGTATTGTAATTAATATTTGTACATAGGCTCATGCTTTTCTTGAGTGATTTAACTTAGAATTAGATGTTTACACTGTAAAAGTTGGTTTTAAAACTAACTATCTATATGTGTTGACATTTTGAATTACCGTATTACTAAAACAAACCCAAAAACACATGAAATATCTTGGAAACATTTTAGTTATAAGTAGTCATTCTTTTAAGTGAACAATACTTTTTTAATTTTGAACTCTGAATGTTGTTCCCTTATAAGTGGTTTTGGTTTATAATGATCCGAATGGGAGATCGGTGTTCATCAAAGGACTCACCCCAAAATAAAACTGTTCAAACATGGGTTGTTTGTGTGTTTTAAAAGTTCATTTATCATTTGATTTGATAACATAACAATGAAAAGCCAGCCTTACCAGCATCAGGGTTGTACCAAAGGAGAATTAGCTTTGACACGAGATCAGGTGATTTGATTTTTCCAGCTAACAGCATTTTACATAGTCCAACTATGGCGGTTTTCCTCATTTCCGATGACTAAAACATAAATAAATCATTTTGTATTGAGTAAACATATTACAATGTATAGTGATTGCCTCGTTTAGTTAGTTACTACAAAGTCCTCTTTACCACTCAACTTCAACGTTTAGTCACTTGACAAAAATGTTAGTGGTGACTGCAGAGTTCAAATTACAGTTGCCCATGGCACCAGCCCAACACGGGTGTTATGCCAACCATCCAGATGTTTCTTGTCCGAAAATTTCCTACTTAGAACTATTCGGAGTCTCACGAGGATCTCATCTAGGCCCCCTATTGTTCAACCTTTTTATAAATGATATTGTCTTTGTGATCCAAACAAACTGTCTGCTCTTTGCAGATGATATAAAGATCTTCACTGCTATACACTCTAGATGAGCACAAGAAGAACTTCAACTGGCCTTGACTCATATTGTTAACTGATGCACCTTTAATGCAGTGGAACTCAATATTTCAAAGTCTCTTGATATGTCCTTTAACTTAGGTGGAGTAGTGCTTCAACCTGATTATTTCATTGGCAGAAACAAACTGACTGTGGTTGATAAGGTCAGGGGGTGATGAAACCTACACTTAACCCCATTGAACACATTACCCATGACACATCAATGGCTGCTTCACTTCTCGGTCACATCAAGAGCAGTCAGTATGTCAGTTCATGTGTCAAATTATATTAAACTAATTTATTATTTAACTGTTGTTAAAACAGTTCTCATCTATTCATTGTTATAACTTTAAGATTTACATTACATTTAATTTGTTTTTAGTCAATTATCATACCATTAGTGCATTTTTTGTTGTTACATTATTACATGTACAAGCCAAACATCCTATATTATACACCATCAACTGTATTCAATTTGTAAAACTAGAGTTTGCCGTCAAAATAAATAAATTAGACAAAATATTTTTTTTACTGTTAAAATTCTCTAAATTAGAGATGTATTAAAATGTTAGAAATCTACTAACTACAACTCTAGATTATGTTTGACATGTTCCTATTCAGTCTTGAAGAACATAATATTGAGTACAATGATCACTGACAGTTCAAACTGCAAAGCCAAGATTTAGTGTTTTCTAACATTGCAAGTTTTGTTAGAAAGGCTGTACTTACTTCACTTGATAGAAGTGACATTAACAGGATTATCAAGTTGGGTTTACTTTGTTCATCTTCTTCTGAGCTCTTTCTAAATGTAACTGAAATAAATCCAAAACAAGTGTATGAGAATCAGTCCAGATCTCGAGAATTGAGACAAGAAATTTAAATTTTGATAAATTTGTTGCCTCATTTGTTGGTTCTTTTTATTATTGAGCAGTTTGCTAAGTTGTCTTGGGATGTTATTGTAATATTGAAAGTGCAATGTGTTTTGCTTTACCTGAGTCCAAACTCTCCTTTAGTTTAAGTCCTGTACACATAAATAAATATTAGTCCAGTTTTTAATTACCAAATATTAGCACCTCTAAATAACTTTGTCTATCAAATTCTCTTCAATGGGAAATGCCAATAGGCTTTTATACATTTAAATGAAGGATTGAAAGAGAAGGTAAAGGGAAGTTACAGAACAACTCTATATTTTGTTTTAATACAAACTTGTAGAGAACTTCTACTTCTCTTCTCTTAAAAAGTTTTTCTTAAAACGAAATATGGAGTTGTTCTGTAACTTTCCTTTACCTTGTATATTAAATTGTTATACTGTACTAGATTAATAACAGTAAATTTGTTTGATTTCATTCTTGTACTTTGAGTAAGGCCCTTAAGACTTGCAAGTGGAGACTGATGCAAAGAAAACATGTGTCCTTCCAAATAGCACACAATGAACTTGAAGTGATCCATTTGCAAAATTTGAAACCACGTACTCTATGGTTAAGTATCAATTTTATTTTATTGTCCTAAACTTACTAACCTATTTACAAATATATTTGTTTTGATCTTAATACATAGGCTTGAGCCCCCGGAGTCATAACTATATTCTAAGCTTCTGATATCATACCGCGTCGTAAAACTGAGACACTCAACTGTGTCACTGAGGATACCACATCACAGTATGGACGAAACGTCTGGCAACGTTAGTGTTAGTTTTACGATGCAGTATGATACCAGAAGCCTAAAATATATCTTATCTTTGTTATCAGTTATCTCTGTTTTGGTATGAAAAATTAATTATCAAACCGGAAAACTACATGTCATTATAGCATAAGAGCTTAGCCTTAATATGTAAATATAACTAAACAAATTAGATAACAAAATTAAAAAAAAAGCTTTCTTACAGGAAAATAAACCTTTTTTATATTTGATTATTTGGTATAATTATTGTAACTTTATATACCTGCATCTGGATCTTCTATTTCAAAAGTTGCTAGGTCGTAAACGTACAGAATATCAAAAACACACTTCAAACAGGTTACATTTAGATGTTCATTGGCAACCTGCAAACAATTCATGATGATGTTTAAAAGAGGATACTTCAATCTGCTTAGAGTAACTATGACTATCAGAAAATGGTAGTTACTAAGCTACTTACCCAGTATTTTCACCCAGTTGTTCACTCAAAAAGCTATTTATATAACAAATTCACTATTCCAGTTTCAGGACCTATTAAATAACAATTACCTTGTTTAGTGTGCCTGAAGATCCTGAGGCAGAGAAGATTTAAACGCTGATGCGCATTTTGGCCTCAAAAGGCCATCGTCGGAGCACCATATCACTACACTATAATTATTATTAACTCAAGTTGGAAAACAAACTGTCCAATAAATGTTTTATTTGCTGGGTCTTTCAGAAACGATGTTTCTATCTTCGGACCGAACCCAGCAAATAAAACATTTATTGGACAGTTTGTTTTCCAACTTGAATTAATTGTAAATTCCAATAAGAAGCTGTCTCCTGATTATAATTATTGTTCACTTCATTTAATGGTGCTCCGACAATGGCCTTTTGAGGTGGAAATGCGCATCAGCATTTAAATCTTCTCTTCCTCAGGATCTTCAGGCTCACTAAACAAGGTAATTGTTATTTATATAATATTTTGGCTCATTTTATCTTGTCACATCTAATTCTGAAGAATCCTGAGTACCAGCCTTAGTATTTTCAAAAAATCCTTGGCAGATACGGTAGTTTTTAAGGATATTTTTTGTTAATAGGATGACTGAGAGGATTTTTTAAAATTTTACTCTGACTGTTAAAAATACAACAGATTTTTTAATTTCTGAACCGTTCATTTTAAATTTGTGTAATAACGTTATTAAAATGGATTTTAATCCAATCTGAAATCTCCAAAGTCAAGCAAGAAAAAGTGTTTCCCCTCTGAAGAAAGATCCCATCTGGCCCGCCATTAAATTCATATAATATTATTGTAAAACAGATTGTTGCATAAAAATAGGCACTTGTGACTAAAATTGCCCTTTTTTGCATTTAAGACTTAAAAGTTAAAACAAATCACTGGTCACACAGGCCTATGTAGCTTATTCAAATAAAACTAACAGAGTGACTTTAGAAGATCATTTATACTGCAATAAATAAGATAGTAAAACTTACGTTAACACAAAATATAACAAAATTTTCTTTTGCCAACTCTAGATCCAGAACACAGAAAATGCCAAGCGCTTGAAGGGCCAAGTTCTTGATTGTTGATCCATCTCCTTCAACCTGAAAGTAAATTGTTCACTGTACATAAAATCAAACTACGGAATTAATAAATAAATAGTTTATTGTGGAAACAAATACATGTTATGCAATCGTCATTGATTGGTTGAGCTAAAACTTTCCATGCATTCTGACATCAAGAGCCCATTCAAACATACCTTTTGTTCATTCATTCTCTCTCTCATTCATTAAAATTGTTCCACTATTAAACATTCTGATCATAACTGTTCGGAAAATTACAAGTGCTGGAACGTTGTTTGTATAGGCAACTAAACAAACATAGTACGCCTCATAAATATTGTGGTTGACAACATGCATTGTGAATCTAAACAACCTTATTTCCAAGTTTGGTGTCATTATAACTGAGAACAGAACTGAAGAGCCTAATCAGTAATTTTTATCATTTAAAGGACAAAAAAAGATTTATTGAAATCAGACTAATAACAAAATAAGCAAGATATAGATTTGTTGTCATAAAGGAGCCATTTGTTTAGAGTTTTAGGTACATCAAATGAGAAGGGTTCTGTAGCTGAAACGCTTTATTTTTGCATAACCCTTCACCTCTGAAAGTGGCATTGCTGTATCTAAAAGTGCAGTTTTTTTTGCTAACCACTCAGACTATTATGTCACACACAAACATTTTGTAATAGGACACTCTTAAACTCGTTGAGATTTTAACGAGCTCATGTAGCTCAGCTTCCACATGAGTGCCTTATCAAAAATGCTACTCAGAAGACCATTGGTAGCAGTAAAATGAGCATCTCAGATGTAATTTAAGACTATGCAAGGTTAATTTTTCAAGTGTGTCAAAATGTTTTGCCAAAATTACTTTTTAAAAAAACTAATTTTAAAAAATGAAAAAATGAAATTAAATTTTAAAAATCATTAAAACACATGATTATTTCTTTTCTGCTTGCAAACTGATGAAAAGAAACTAAACTCATTGTGTATGATAAGACATACCAGAATTATAAAACTTACCCTTAGTTTTAATGTTGGAGCCACAAAGTTGTGCACTAAACTGTACAAGGTGGAATTCATCTTTGTAATGTTGCCTCTCCCCATGATCTCTACTACAATGGTGAGGCACTTTTTCAAAACTTCAGGATCATTATTCATGTTTCTTTCCAGCTAGAAGAAACATATAGTAAAAACTAACACTAATATTCACTACTCAAAAATAATTCAAAAAAGAACTACATAACAGCGGTTGACTCAAAAAATTAAAACTTTCAACTCACTGACCTTGACAAAGGCTGCAAGAGAAGAAGAATGTTTATGAACTTTTTTATGCACATAATTATGTATGACTTACCCTATTACTGTCTTTTTCAATGGCTGAACAAACTTGATTACTATTCCATACTAAAATGTTTTGGTCTTTGAATCAAGTGTTTTTGCTCTCAGGAATGTTGGTGTTTAAAAAATCCTTTCTGGGCATATTTTGATCATGGTAGGTTGTACTGAAATACCTTCTGCTGTGTCAATGACCAGCACCACTGGATAGACTGAATCGTAAGAACTATTTACACTATGTACAAACTAGGCTAGATAAAGGCCTATAATCTTGGTGTGGCAAAGTACTCAGGCACCGAATACAACGGATTGTCCAAGAGTCAATTCTCAGAGACTTCTCAAAGGCCCCCAAGTCTTGAATCTTTGCTGGGAGAACATTGTACAAAGTGTATATACATAGAATAACATTGAATGGAAACTGACATACAAATTAATTTTATAACATTAAAGTGATTAAATCATTATTGTCTTACCTCTAACGGGGAATCCTTTTCCAAGACTTTAAGTTCTTTATTCAATTGATCTTTTAAAACTTTAATTTCTTCGATCCTCTCATGATCATTAATTTCTTCTACAATTTCCATCTCTACTTCCAATTCCTTTATTTTGGTATTGAGTTCTGTTTTCTAAAAAACAAATAAATGAATTTAGTCTTATACCACTTCGCTTTTAAAGAGGATGTAGCTTCAACTAAACTATTGTGGGTTGGTTAAGATGAGCCCGTTATGGCTCATTCAAATGCCAAATGTAGTACAATGAAACGAGGAAAAGATAGATTGTCCAGGCAAGATCTTGAGGTCCAGAGAACAAGCCTTTCTTTTCCACATGAAAAAAATCACATGGTGTTGTCAAGCGATGTTGGCAGCTGGCACATCAAAGGACTGCCTTTATTATCTTCATCATAACAGAACTTCATAACATACACCACATTTGGGACTCCGCCATCTTGATGATGTCATATCAAAACCCTTAAAGATACCAAGCTGGTACGTATTGGAATTGGATTTAGCACTTCATTTCAACATAAGATCAGTGAAAAATATCTTACACTCAACTTTGTTAGTGTTACCTACCCTCAGTGGGCACCAGACTTACAGTTTCAAAATGAAAGCTCTTCCCTCCACTGCATTTTTAATTGTAGTTCCAGATCAGTTAAAAAAGTAACCAGGAAATAAAAGTACTGGGTGTTACCTTCGCTTCATTTTTCTGTATCAACAAATCCAAGCCGGGCTCGGAATCGTCAGCTAGCAGAGGTTCTCTCAACTCCGTGATGATCTCGGCCATGAGATTGAGTTTGGCATTAATGTTCGGCATTGCATCGTCCAGAAGTTTTGCCAACTCTGCTACTGTAGCCTTCTCTTTTATTAATGGACTCTCTAGAAAATCCACACATAGTTTTTGCAGAGACCTTTCCTAAAATATACAAACAGAAATAGAATATCTTTACATAATTATAGAATTTTAAAATAGTGTAAATTCAATACTGTGGCTTAATTATTCTACAACGCTGAACCTTAGATTAGAAGTGTCGATACAACAACAATTGCTCTACACAAAACACTGGACAATCTAATTACATGTTTATTTATACTACATTTTACAGTACATTTAAAATAGTTGTGCTTCCCATGCTTATACTTACCCTTAAGTTCGATAATGTTTCAAGGTAATTAAAGAATTGGGGCTTGTGGAAACATTTAATTTGGGGGTGTTTTGCTGAGTAGCACAAATTAATTTTTTATTGGGTATAAACTACTTGTATTATAAAAGACAATAGTCAGCTGTTTAAAAACTACAAACTAGATAATAGTAACCATATTGGGTTATGTAGGCACTTTGATTTAGAGGTAAAAGATAACAGTAAAATTAAATCAAATCTTACTACAGAATTAGTATGGACAGATTTAAAGCTATAACTGCTCAATGGCAAGATACTCATTTGTGTATGTGCCACTATTTAGTAAAGAAACATCTAAATAATCAATCTACATTTAGTTTTTAGGAAACACTCCTTTGAGGGACAGTAGTAACATATGTCTCTTAATTGTATCAGACTGTGGACACAAAGTGTATAATCTGATTTACTTGATTATTCTTACCTGCCCATTTCATCAGAATAATCAAATATTTTGCACATTCGAAGCAAATGTAATAAAACAGCTTCATCAGGGCCAGACTTTTTTTCTGTTTTGCTTTTAGGAGAATCATTCTTTTTTGTGGTATTTTTTGGTGCCTCCTCCACAGTTACTTGACTACAGCTATCTTGAGATGATGCATCTTGGGATCTATTAGTTGGATCTTCTCCTGCATCATTCGTTAAAACCTCTTCGTTGGCAGTTGAAACTTCTTGGTT
Organism: Matsumurasca onukii; assembly: GCA_018831715.1. Lineage (NCBI taxonomy): Eukaryota > Metazoa > Arthropoda > Insecta > Hemiptera > Cicadellidae > Matsumurasca > Matsumurasca onukii. Next base: position 39,637,016 of record CM032062.1, read on the forward strand.
ATCGGACACCACAGGGAAGAAATATCTGAGGGTTTTACATATTAAAAGTCAGTGAGTAAAGCTAAAGCTTGCTAAGTTTATTTCATAATACCGACATTAGTACTTAATTTGTACAACTTATAAAGTTTTCGGGTCACACATCACATTTTAATTCATAACCAAAAGGCTGTTGGCCACCAAAAAAAACTGTTTTAACCCTTAAGTAGGCGCGCCTAATTTAGTTTAAAAGTAAGTCTAGTGACATGGGGTCTACTAGACCATTTTGAAACAATGCATAGATGTGTAACAAAATAGTTTTATTAATAAATTAGATTTGTACCATCATATCAATGTCATGTTCAGTTCGTAATAGTGCATTGCTGGAAATGCAAGGGTTTGGAAAACAGCACACAGTTAATTATTTTGCGCTTTGTTGCCCTTTGTTGTTTAGTTAGGTCTACAAGGTTGCAACAACAATATTATTACAAATTGTTTTGCACAAATAACAATTTTCAAATTGGAAATTGAAATATTTTTCAACTTTGGAACGACATTACCGAGAAACAATACAATATTTTTTAACCAAAACTAGTCCAAAATATCAGAAATATGATAGTTAGAAGGTACTGAAATGGTCAGAACGATCAAACTATTCCTAAACTCAAATATTTCACAAAATTACTACCTGGGGGTCTGTCAGGCCCACGCACGCCTATTTAAGGGTTAACCGGATATAGGAAATTTGTAATATTTTTATTTTGATTTTTTGAGATTATTACTAGAGTAAAAAAGGTTGTCTGTGAACATTATTTGTCATCTACTATGAAAGTTATAACAGGTTGGAGTGATTATTAGTGAATTCCCACAGGAAAAAGAGCTGTTCATTTCTATTGTTGTATGGAATGAACGTTGAAAATAAACTATATAATTATATAGTTATATAGTTAGATTAATATTGATATAGTTATTGGATTTGTTTATATTGAGTTGAAAAAGGCACAGCCGAAATATACTTGTCCTTTTTAAGCATTTTTAAACGTTTTGGTTTTTCATCTTAAAGTCGAACGACAGTTTTCATGTTTTTAATATATATATAGTTATTATATATATATATATAATAATAAAAACAAAAACTGTCGTTAAAGTTTTTTTGTTTATATATATATATATTTTGTTTTTCTGTCCGTTATCATTATCTCGGAAACTGATACAGCGTGACTCGACTGTGTTCTTGGGGTGTTATGCAATAAAAGTGTATTTATGATCTGATTTTTAAAGAAACTTGGCATTAACATGTATGCCACCATAGTCAATACGTGTACTTAAGTCTTAAAGTCAACAAAATCCTTTGTGCCAGACCATTGCTCTCTCTGGAGAAAATAATCCCCAAAAGGGCACCTACAGCTTAAATTATCTCTCGGTTACAGGAAATTCACTTGGTTTCTAGATAGTGCTTGTGGCTACACATCAGCTATATTTTTGATTGCTGCAGTTTCCTACTCCCATTGAAAATCTACAATGACACTTTAGCATAAAAGTTACAACTTACCCTCTTATGTAGTTGCAGAATGGGGTAAGGTCTGGCAAAACTTGCTCAAAGATGCTGTCGAACTTGTCACAGTTTTTAGTGGGTTTCAGGTGCTCTGCAAGAGCTCTCCAAAAAACTGCGGTCGGGATGTTGAGTTTATCATAGCTGATTTCTCTGTTTATTATACACATTTCTTTGATCTTTGATTCCAACACTATATCATCCTGCTTTCTGCAACATTAGGCCTACATTTTACAAAATGCTATTAAAAGACACAAAGAAATAAACCTTAACTAGGCTTGATAATCATGCTTTGGCCTATGAATAATATGATATGAGTGATCATGTCTGAAGAGACACGGACATTCTGAACTTTTTTTTAGGGGATGTAATGAAAATTAAATGAAGTTAATTGAAACACGTCTTTATTGTCAGGAAAGTTAAAATTTGGCTGTAAAGTCTCTTATCTTCCACTTAACTACACAATGAAACACATAATAACAAGTGTAATCTAAAGTGAAGTATTGTAAATTCGCAAAATACAACTTGATTATCTAAGCCACATCCCCCCTGTAATTGGGCTACTGGCAAGAGATATAACACAGGCGATTACATTTTCATTTGATCTGATAGTATATCATCTGCCATGATTTCAAGAATCTATGTGAATTTTCAGTAGTCAAGGTTCTAGTGGTTAAACACATGACAATTTAAGATAATAGAGTCAAAGGCAAAAATACTTAACCTTGATTTGTCGATTTGTTGGTGGTTCTACCTTGTTAACTTAAACCTTGCTTACTCAAATACCTTGATGCCTTAAATATTAAATAATTCGTTTTATATTATAGTCATTGAGGACTGTTAAGTTCCTTAAAACTAAAACTAAAAGTAAACCATACGTACTCAAAAACGGCTTTTAGAAGTTTAATGCCAATATCAGGAATTTTTTCCACATGAATACATTCCAAAAAATCGCAAAAGTTAAAATTAAAAAACTTTAACCAATTATGAATTAATGTGCCGATCACATATTCTTGAACCATATCTGAAACAATGAAAGGTACAGTAATAAAAGAAAACCTGTAAGTTACATCAAATTAAAATACATTAAATCTCAAAGTTTTGAAATAGCCAACCAATACACTAAGGTCAAAATTGGAATCAAGGACTAAGACACAGCAAATTTATAGATTTCTCAGTCATCTTATTATTAATTAGTTGGGATTAGCGGGACTCTAGTGTAGTTCGATGTATTAAAAGGTGAGCAATTTCTCTGGAAGCATAGGTTTATTGGTGCTGCGGCATATGCCTGCCTGGCAGCTGTACAGATGCTCTTACCAGCCTGACAGTAGTTCCTGGTCTGCAATCTTTCAGTGAAGTGGCCAAAACAACAAACACCAGAAAAAAAAAACAGAGAAATGTGAAAGTGATGACTCCTAAGAAAGCCAATCAAATTTAAAACAAAGTTGAAAACATTTGTTACTCCAAACCCTAATTATTCTCTGATTGAATTACTCTCAAGGTACAACATGGGTTTTTTTCTCTGAAACAAATGATCTATAAGCTATAAACTGTTTGGTTAAGTCCCTTTAGTTAAAGCTAGTTTTATATTATTATTTCATAGTACTGCATTGTACTATTGGAGCTACTTGCATTTTGGGCTGTATCTTATTAATAAAAATGTTCCTCGACACCTACCAGATCTATCTGCCAGACCATTTTCAAGAACTGTTAGGCGTTGTTTGATGGTGAACTGTCGAATGTTCATTCTGTTGATGAAAATATAAGCCTGTTTGCGAACAGTTTCCTTGATGTCGTAAAGTCTTGTGATGACTGCGGCTACTGTAGCTTTTGTGACTGCTACCTTTTGAATAACGGCACGTCGCACTTCATGGCATGGATCATGCATCATGTGGTACTTAAACGCTGAAACAAGTCAGAAAATTAATGCTTTTTTGTTGCTAAAAGCTTTGAAATAGAACTAAAACTGCTAACTACTCTATATTTTGAAGCTGAACCAAGTTTTGTAAGTGCTGAGTCAATGGCAAAAAAATAAAACTAAAACTTAGAACGGTGGAAATCAAAAAGCAATTAATAAGGAATACAAAATTAGACTGAGTTTTTAACCAAGTGAAAAATGTAGCTAAAAGTGTATCTCTTTTAATTAAGAAAATAAACTGTAATGTTGAAAGAAAACCAAGAACTTTTTCAATTTGTGTAATAAATAAATAAACTAGGCATTGCGGAAATATGTTGTGGAAACAACAGTATTTACTCAGTAACACTGTAAATACTGCACCTTTTAAAATAAGCAACACGGCTTCAATTGACCATTGGAAAACCCCTGTTCGACCAAATGTTAAGCCATTTCCTTGCTCAAACGGGTGCCTTGGTAGGGGGTTTAAGTTGCTGAGTTATTAAATAGTAGATGTGGGGATAATTTCCCTTCGGGCTAGACACACTTTTTCTTTCTGGAGCTCAGGAAACTTTCAAATGGAATTAAAATCCATGTTTACTAACAACCAGTTTGAAAAATTTCAAACATTAAACATTTGTTATTGAATTAATTAAATACGTTAATTAATTTAATTCTACAAATTCCAAATGTTTTTGTGAGTTTGTTTTTTTTTTTTAACTGTGTAGACCTGTAAAAGGCAGCATGATTATTCTTTAATTTGAGATTAAAGTATATTTAAGTCGATATGGTGTTGTCAAAGGTGGTTCATTTATTATACCACACTGATTAGCTTCACATCTTTTTCAACAAAGTTTGTCTTGTTTAATGAGGCGAATTTAGGACTTTAAAGCCCTCTCTATTACTCAACCTGAACCTTTACTTAGTGTCACCGTTTAGTCACATTACAAATTGTAATTGGTGACTGCGGGGAAAGAAACCGCACCACTGGAGTCGGTGTGTGATACCAATCTGCCACAGATCCGCTGATTTCACACCTTCTTCTCAATAAAAATAAAACTATTTTGAATATAAAATTAGCTTCGAACCAGCAATGATATCACAATCAGGATCACCAGGTGCTTGTAGACGATGCAGTGCGTAAACCGCCTGGGTGCGGACACTGGACATGGAATCCTGGAAAAAAAAAACTAATTCAATGAAATAAGAAGTCTAAAAAACAAGAGTTAAAATTGGGACAATTAAGGAGATATTACATCAGTTTTATACTTATTAGATATAAATGCAGAATTTCTATGTTCTCAATGTGTTTATACACCCAGTTAGCAAATAAAGTAAAGTATAAGTAAATCATTGTTGCATTGGATGTATAATGTGTCTCTGTTAGTTTGAAAGTTCATAATAGTGGAGAGAGCAATTTGGTAAAAAGAAGAAACAGACTTTTCCTGCCACTTCTGGAGAAAAACTACTCCTTAACGTTTTGGGCAGTTAAAAGCTCCACCCGTCTTCAGAGGACTACACTAATATAGGAACTACATTTGATTATATATCTTAACCTAAGACTTAAGAAAACGCTAGATCTTATAAAATTGATTATATATCAAACAATATTTAAGAATACGCTAGATCTTAAGAAATTGATAGCCTGTCATAACACGAATTAGAAAGAGAAACAAGTAAAATGAGGAAACATTAATACGGAATAAACTACATGCTAGTCCTTAAGATAAAACAATAGGTAAAAAAACAGAATGTGGTGGGTAAATAATATCAGTGATTCTGATCAGTTAGGGTGCGGGTTCCGTAGTGCAAAGTTCGTCAGCCTGAGTCTGAGCGAGATCCTTCCAATTATTATTTACCTTCCACATTCTGTTCTTTTAGCTATGGTTTTATGTTAAGGACTAGCATGTAGTTTATTCCGTATTAACGTTTCCTCATTTTATTTGTTTCTCTTTCTAATTTATGTTTTGACAGGCTATCTATTTCTTAAGATATAGGTATTTTTAAATATTGTTTGGTAAAGTCTTAGGTTAAGATAAATAATCAAATGTAGTTCCTTTATTAGTGTAGTCCTATGAAGAAGACGGGTGGAGTTTTTAACTGCCCGAAACATTAGGAGTAGTTTTTCTCCAGAAGTGGCAGGAAAAGTCTGTTTCTTCTTTTACCAAATGTGTCTCAATCTTCACTAATAATCATCTAAAATATTACATTATCTTAATGAGTTCCTGGCTGACTCATTACATACTATTTGGCAATCTTGGGTGGATTATAATTCATTTCAAGTCTAGTTGGGTACGCTAGATTGCTACAGATATGAAAATTTTTGTATTCCCGGCTATAACCGCATAAAACTACATGGGATTGAATCTGGGACTCGTATAGTATATAGCATGGTATGGGGTTAATTATATACATTTCATAACTCATTTCATGTTGGACATCATAGATTTTGGTTGAATACTTGATAAAACCTGTTCTCAAATTACAATAAAAAATACATTCTTAATAACATGTTTTCAATTCAGCTTATTGGAAATATAAATATGATTGCCCAATACTTCACTCCAATTTAAATAAGAAAGAAAACAAAAGCTAGTACTATTATAAATTATGTTTCTTCCTTATTTAAATTGTAATATCCGAAGCTAAAGTTGAAATACTCTACTTTTTCCAAGTTTACTATTTAGTTTATATACAAATAGGTTTAGGCACTTAGGTTAAATTTAGCACATTACGATGCTCTAGACCATCATTTTGAACAAATACATTCAAGTCTTATTTTACCTTCAAACGAACCAACATGCTTGTTGCGATTTTGTTGTAAGTTTCTTCAACAACTGACGCATCAGCCCCCATGTTGTCAAGCAATCGATTCATGAGCTGGCATATCCGCAGCCTCCCTAGGGGAATCGTACAGTCATGGCTCTAAAAAAATGGAAAATGTTTAGATACAAAATTACTTTAAGCACTCCATTTTTATCTTAAGAAACATCCAATGCTTTAGTTAAACCTCAAGGCAGAAGAACATTTTATAACAAGCCAACTAAGTTTCTTCTAATTCTGCTACAGAGGTGAAAATTCCAGTTTTTGACTCAAAAGAATATAGGCTAGAAATCCTAAAATCCATATTTTTTTTAAATAAAGTCTTGACGTCAATAGCTAAACCAAAAACAATAGGGGAAAACCCATTCCATTTAATTTTGAAGATTCAACTAATAAGGCATCCAAACTTTGGTCATGTTTAATAAGAATCTGAAAAGGAATAAAAGATGAACAAATACTACATTAGTGTGAAAATGTTCATTTATCTGGTTTTAATTTAAGGATGAAAGTATTATACTAAGAGTAGTTTCCGATTTACACAGACAAACGAGAGAGAGAGAATATTCTTTATTATTATAAACTTAAAGATCGAACATGGCGTCAAACCTTGAAAATAAACCGAGAAACTTACCTTGAATATAAACTGAAATACACCTTCTAACAGAGGACAGTTGTCATCTTCTGTCATATCTAAACTGAACGATACAGCAAACTCAGCAGCAAAGTCAAGTGTTAGTTCAACATTTGGTGACTTTTCCTCATGTAAAAGGCAAACTTTCAAGCAACTTAGGAACTTCTTAAGAAAATTTTTAAAATCACTCTGAAAATAAGAACATATTCTTTGTTAATCTTAGTAAAAAATAACTAAATGAGATTGAAGACAGTGTTGTTTTTTTTACAACAAATATTTTTGTCATTGTAAAAGTACAAGTCAATATATTAAATTATAAGTCAGGCTACACAAGTCATAAAACTCAAAATATGAGCCAATGGTTTCACGGCACTCTTAAATTACCAATTTACCAATGTGAGGATTCTGCAACATGACAGTTCCACCAATATATTAAATAGGAAGCTTCTGCCAAAAACATCACCAATTAATTTGATTTTAAAAGCCACACCGAAAAATCTTCATTTTCAAAATGCACAGCCGTAACTCTTGGGTTGTGAAAGCATCAGTGAACATTAGCCGTCGCCGCAACTCTAACAACTCTTTTGTTGATCAGTAATCACAGGGCTTAAACTTATAAAGATAGTTTGGGAAAATGTGTCTGGCTAAGAGTGGCAAAAACTTGATGCCGCCTGACCTTTTTTTAGGAAATGCATTCAGGCGCACATGACACAACCTGTGCCATAGAGTTGCAGCTACAAAATTCAAAATCTGCTGAAACCGAAGACTCTTATCTGCCAAAACCGAAGGATTCGAATATACTATCCCAAAACCGTATTGACATAATTTATTATCATGGCTAGGCCATTGGACTTTAGCCGTTAAAGTCCGACACCAATTTTGCAGATCAATCAAGGTTGACCGTTTTGACGCTGTAGTACTTAACTGGACCTTCAATGAATATTACCACTTGGTTAAAATTTTCCCTTCAAAAAAGCATAGGTTCTTCAATGAACTATGGCTCGAAAGTCCCAATGCGTAACTCCAGAGAATTGTAACAAACTTGCCACTTCCCACAGTAACAAAAAAGTGAATGCGGTGTCAGTGACTCCCGAACAGTAAGGGGAGGCAGACAATTTGCCTTCCCTATCTTGGGTTGAAGGAAAGCGCTGAAGTAGGGCCTGACAAAAACTAGGACGGACTTCCGCCCAAAACTACCTAGGGCTGGCCTGCTAGTTTATGAGGGTGCGCGGACAGAATCAGGCCTGCTGAAACAACCCTGACAATACAAAAATGGTCACCATAAATCATAAACTAGAATAGGCAGAGTTTAAAATTTTAATTTCCAACACTTCATGACCAATATATAATTAAGTATTAGAGGCTAGCTTTACTCACTGATTTATAAATATCAGTCAACATCCTCTTGAGGGTGGGATGGTTGCTTTTGGTAAACTGAACATCGTTAATCACTGATTCAATACTAGGTCTATAGTTTGAGGTTCTGTCTGAAGGCAACACCATTTTGTAGAACTAGCCTAAGTTCAAATTTGTAACCTAATGTCAATTATCAATCAAATTAAAATTAAACCACTAATATTAAAACTCTTTCCACAACACGAAACAATTTAGTAGTCGGCTTCATTTCTTAGAAAATACCAAAACATAAACGTTTTAACAAAACACAAAATCAACAAAACAGTAACAATACCACTACAATCAAACAAATACTTCTCTCGTTTACGCGGGTGCAGTGGTGCAAACATCAACCTATAGATTGCAGCTTTGTGGTTATATATAGTAATCTACTTCTCTAAATTGGGAGGTAAATCATAATCATATAAATTATAATGTCTTTATGTCCATATAACAGTACAAGTCAATTTTACAATATACAGGACACAGATACAGTATATTATTGCATTGGTGTCTTCAAATTATACATATTAGTACAAATTATACATAAGTATCTGTATATTACATATTTACAATCTATACAACTATGTCACTTCCAAATTATGTTCTAAATACTCTTTAATCATTGAATAAAACAATTATTTAAAAGAATTAATACATAATGTAATATAATACAATTATTTATACATAATGTGGGCGGGATGGTTTAGTCATTGACTTTAAGTATTTAAAATCAATGGTTTAGTGGTTAGCATAATCACTCAGAAAGTGAGAACAGGTTCGTTTCACATATTTTTGTCTTCAAATTTCTTTAGTAATAAATTAGCTATTTAGCGTTTATACAAATTAAGATCAATGAAGAAATCTGTATTAAAGCATTAAACCATTGAGCACTGGCCTCGCTTATTAAAAGGTTGCTGCGCAAATGCAAGCCGCCTAGAGTGATCACAAAATGTGTCACCCACATGTCATGCATGAATTTTCATAGCATCTACTTGCGATATAATTACAGTAATATCCGTCTGTTGTAATAAACTAAAAGTAACAAGTAGAAGAGCAGTCGCCAATGATTATATTATTTTTTATTGTACAATAATGAAAAATTGATAGCTTTTGCCTTGTTAGTTGTTTCATTGATTTTAAATGGATATTTAAAGTCAATACAGTAGTTGTGTTGCCAGTGACCATTCGCGTTGCGCAGCGACTATTTGTTAAATGAGACCCGCGCTTTATGGTGGAAATGGCGTCTACCTACCTCTTATAGTTAGACTTCCTTCTGTCTATAGTATTTAAGTAGCAGCGACTAGCAGACAGGCAGCGCCCGTTCTGTTTATGTCTCAACTCTCAACTCATCGATCGTCTAGTACTGTCAAAATGTTGGTGAAAGAGACTTTTGTGCAAAATTTGGGGTTTCAATTTATGTACATTGAATTATGTTGTGTTTATTAATGTCTTCGGATATTGATCTGTACTGAAAATGGTTCGGAACATTTGATAACATGCATCTTAGCAAATATTTATTGATAGGAGTTACTTACTCTCTTACCATCTCAGGTATGATAATTAGACCTTTTATTAATTTGTTCACATCTATTTAAGGTACTATTTAAAATTCATTTTAAATTGAGATTATATTTCAAATGAGCACGCAGTAGAGTTCAAGTTCTTCTGTTACTTAGTTTATATTAATATAAACATACAGGAAGTTTTAAATCCAACTTCTGTATACTTGAGGCTTTAATTTAGAGTTGACTCAGTACAGGTATTCCAATTGTGCAGGATCACCTTTCGCCAAACTTGCTACAGCTAAAACCAAGCTACAAATTTTTTCTGAAAAATAATAGATTTAGTAAAACAGCAATACGTTTATAGATAACATTCAAACAGTGCATTGAACGGAGCATAAGCCTCCTGATGTAGGCTTTATGAATAAAGGCCTGACCTGAATAAAGGTTTCCCAAGTTGTTCGGAAACTTGACTGGCTGAAGGCTGCAACACTGTTGAAATTTGTAATAATAAAGTTAGCGTTTGGGCCTTTATCTTAGCTTTTTACTCTGATATTTATGGTACCTTCATTATTTTACAGGTTATAGTTTATCATGTGTAATGCTAAGGTTTACTATTGTATGTACATGGAAGTTTGTACCATGCAGAGTATAAAAAGTTAATTATATAACTGTGTTACCTACCAAACCAATTTTAAAAAGTATTAAAAGGAAACAGTTACTTAACCCTTTGCGATCTCATTTCATTTTTAAATTTCCAATTAAAAGCCTACCATATGGGTTGCACCAATCCCTGTAAGCAAAATTTCAGCAAAACTGCTCTCTCTCTCTGGTACTGTGCATTACCAGTAGTAGAAACAATTCTCTAAGCTCGGAGATTTAGCGCCTCCCTAAGCTCAAAAAGTGCCACTAGCCGCCTCACTGAATTTGATGAGCCATTTTCTCTTCAGTGATCCTCAGCAGGTCTTCCCGCGCCCAGAATTATTCAATGACTAGCATTACACCGTACCAGAACGCACCCCGGTGAGATTTGAACCCACCCTGTGACAAACAGGGGCCAACTGTCCGTCACTATAACCACTAGACCACCAGGCTGTTTGTCGTGGGCTATCAAACTCTTGTTGACTCTCAAACGTGAGTTGGGATCGGGGGGGAGGGAGTGGTAGTTTCGGTGTTCTATGTTAGGTGTAGTGTAGTCCTTACACATCAGAGACAGTTTCAACTGCAACCTATACTGGACATCCAAGCGTTCAAAGGCTTTATTAACATACAGCGTTTATCAACATATACTCGACCAAGACCTCAATGGGCAAATGTTACAGTAAAATATCTCTAAATGAATTCTTGAGATTAATTTTGGATGGCAAGGTCTATATATATGTTGAAGCAAAGAATGGTTTGACCACTTGCCTATCATGTCACCAGCTACCATGGCAATGAAGATCTATTAAGGGTCAAAAGTATAACACGAGATCTTTTTGTAGAGCCACAGAACAAGCAGTAACTTTTGGCTGGAAATAAATCTTGAACTAAGTTTAACGTACTCTCGACCCAATTAGACCTACCCTCTGAATTACCTATAGGTTTAAGTGGCTCTAAACACTGTAAAACTCTGCTAAAAGGAGAGTAAAAAAGATAGGGAAAGGACACAATTATAGTGGGGGGGAAGGTAGAAGTTAGGACAACAACATTCCCAATTTAATAATTTTTCTTTAAATTTGTTCATTAGTGCAATAAAACGTCTAGCTTAACCAGGACACCTGATCAGTTATTTGGGGTTTGTTTCTCTAAGCTTGAACAGACAAAAGTATGAGCAAGTGACATGATTAGTCTAGCGTAGTGTTTGGGAATAGGAAACCTTGACTGCTTCCAGCTGACAACCAGAGCCGTCGCAGAAGACTGTTTAGGCAACTAAGGATGAATACAAGTTGGGAATTTGTGGTTGAAAGGTTTGCAAGTTGGGAAAGACATAAATAGCTTCAGTGAAATACAATTTTGAGAAAATACAAATGAAATTCAAAATTTAATCTTACACACTTTTAACTGTCAAGGATATTTGATTTAATTTCATAACTTATGGAAGTTATAATTTGAGTGTACCAACTAGAAATAGATAGCTTAGATTGGGTGGTAAGTTAGTAAATGGGATTTTTTAAAGTAGAGTTTAGTTGGTAACCATCGGGAGGGGGTGCAAAGCATATCGTTTGATGAAAAATGGACATTTTTTGAGATTTTCAGATCTACGACAAATGACAAAAACTATTTTAATGTGTCATAGTTTTATCTGAAGATTTCTTCACTGATCCAAAAGGGCCTGAAAATGCATCATTTGGGGTTTTAAGTTTTCAATTTTTTCTGGGGTGAAGACTCAAGACCCTTTCCCACCCCCTTTTCTTGAGGTTAATATACATCTAATAGTTCCCCTCAAAACCTCCCAGTTCACAGTTCAGATTATTATGTTGGTTTTTTTTGTTGCTTCTTTGGCATAGAAAAAGGAATTATCTAAGACATTTAGAACAACTCAGCTTTGGATCACATAGTAAGAACTACTAAGCCTAATGACACATTTACCTGTTCGTTGGTACCCAGGAAATAAGGAGTTAAAAAGATGAAAACTCCACTAGAGGACACATTCTGGCAGTTTTACTTGTTTTGTGTAATCTGGCATACTAATAGCACCTACGAGTTAATATTGGTTGCAATTTTACCTATTTTTAATTGTCATCCAAAAGGCAGTGTAGCATGATCTTCTGCTCCAGTGATGCTACATCAGAATCATGGGTTAGTTATGAATGCATTTACACATATTTTTATGTATAAATATCCTCTGTATTTGGCATTCTCCTTACCAGTATTTCCAATTATACATCGTGTAGAAGTTTTTAGTATTTCAAAGCCAGTAAAAAAAACTTTCTGGATCCATTCCCGGGAGAATTTGAAAATTTCACTATCCAAAAGAGCAGTTTCAACGCAATTCTGACACTTAAAATCATCGTTTTAAACTTTATAAACCATGCCGATACAAAACTAATAGCAAATTGTGGTTGATTTTTAAATTATGGGAGGGGTCTATGTTACCCACCCATTTGGAACCACCACTGGTGATGTAAATGTTAATTATCCATGCTTGTTTTAGCAGAAAATAATTGTGTGCTTCGTTTAAGTCCCCGCAAAATAAGAGAAGGTGTATTTACGTTTGTGTATATTAAGAGTAATTGATGGTAGATATGAGTAGCAAAGATAGATTGATGTAGTGTAAGATCCCACCCGGAATAGATATATCATACATAAACCTGCCTGTTTTGCCCATAAATATCCGTAAGTGTCTTACTTTTCTTGACTTTATCTGCTGTAGTGTCTGTATAACCTGTGATTACAGGTAGCAAAGCAACAGGTGAATGCAGAGATTTACATGACCGAGTCATTTCACCAGGCCTACATTACGTTCCTGGTCCGGACACTTGCACTCTTTGTGTTTGTGACAATGGCCAACCTAAATGGTGTAAAGCTGTTCTCTGCTCTCCTCCACAGGTAAAATCACTTAAACAACTGCAGTGCAAAACTGCAGTAAAAGCCTTGAAAGCCTAAAATGAAGTAAACATTATTATACTACAGACAATTTCGTATTGTTTATGAAATCTTATGGTTTGCTGTCGGGGTCCATACATCTTAGATCCAGGTAGATTTGATCCCCCAGCCTGAGATCCCACCAGCCGCCATTGCTTCAAGCTCTCATTGTTTTTTTTTTACTGGCGTAGACAGTAAACAAAAAATGTTTATGATGTGTAAACACTGGCACTCCAATGAATTCTTGAAGCGGAGATTGTTGGCAAACAGTATATTATATTTTGAAAAAATACAAACAGGCCAATATACTCGTACACTAGATCCCGCTAATCCAAACCCTGTTTATCCAAAAATCCGCTAAATCCGAACACTGTTGGGAGGAAATAATTTATAACATTGTTGTTTAGGTAAAATAAATAAACCTAGTTTTCCAAGTTAAGTCAAACTGTATGTGTTAAATTATGAACCAGCACTCACAATGACGCACTGTACAACCAGGTATGCGCACAAACAATAGCTTTCAACAAAACAAATCCACTCGGTGGGGTAGCAAGCGACACATTGACAGTACGAAACGGTGAGTCATAGTTTGTTTGTGAACAGATGACTGTACTGTGAAGCCCTGGGTGCGAAAGTAGGGTTGGAAAGGTCAGTGTCCTACTGTTACGCACGTAGCCCGAAATAATATGCGAATATTTAAATAATAATAAATACACCACAGCCATCTGCGTACTGCCTGTAATATCTGCGTTTTGAATTTTACGCTGTTTATTATTGCAGAGTACTACAGGACATACAAACAGTACATAATGTCTTACATTTAAGTATAAAATATTAGCTGCTCAAAGTCAATATATGACCTTATAAGGTCAATATATAATAGGTTCATCAATATATGCCAAAAATCCGCTTAATCTGAATTTTCGCTAATCCGAACAGGGTTTGGTCCCAATTAGTTTCAAATTAGCGGGACTCTAGTGTATGTTATTTATTCACTAGCGCTTTCGACATTCATGCTGTCATCTACAGATGAAGCAAAAGTTACATAAATCAAAATTATTAACAAAAGCAATAACTTTTTAAATTTAATCTACTGGCATTCCAACTATCTGTGAAAGCACCAGGCTTGAAAAAGTTACATAAGGTTGAATAATGGGAGGTATTTTATTTTAGTTTTTCAAATTGGTTTTTAAATAGGTTATATTTTTCATGTAGGTTTATTTACTCTCAGTTTCAAACTTGCCCTAAATAATTATAGGTTTTTTAGTTTACCATATTTATTGTTTAATCTAGGACTGCAAATCATTTCGAGTGGGGAATTCCTGCTGTGAGTTTATCTGTCTGGATGATACCATGCTGAACAGAGACAATGGACACGACATTAACGCAGATCTTGGCTTGCGGCTGATAGCCAGTGCCATCACTGCTATACTGTCACTGTCTCTACTGTTCTTCCTCATTCACAGGCTAAGGCAACGCAAAATCAGAGGTAACACCAAGCAGATTCCATACTTGATTAATTTCCTAATTTTAACTTTGCTAACTTGGTCTATTTTACACCAATACACAAACTATAAGGAATAAACCTAAAGAATTATAATAACTGTTAGTTTCCCCAAGACTGGGATTCCTGGAAAATCTTATTTTATTTTCCAAGAAATGTTGCACAAATCTTGAGTTTTCTAAAAGAGTCAAGCAATTTTAAAGTGATATCATCTGAGTCTCAGGTTTTGCAAATCCAGGCATTGCAGACAATAAGTAAATAAGTGGTTTATCAAAAGTTAACCCTAGCAAATTTTCAGCCTACCAGTGACTGAAGATGGTACTCCACAGTGAGTCTGAAATATCTCAAGCTAATTATTATGATGTTTTGACACGGTGTGAACTGGAAGATCTACATTATACTCAAGTAGTGTGTTAATAAAGAGAAAATTAAACTAAAAAGTAAAATCCTCTGAAAATGAATTTTTGTTTTAATATTATTTTAAATTTAAATTATCTATAAACAGTTAAGTACCTAAATTTGTTGTTATTGTAAACAGACCAACCATGAACAAAAGCTTTCTTTTCCATATAAGTGAGCATATCTAAGCAAGTGGTGGTGTTCATCTTTCAAATTTGTAATAGAGATAATTATGTAAAAATCAGATATTCTAGATGCTCACCTTTACTGAAAACAAGCATGATAGCCCGTATTCACAAGCAAGGTTATGTTAATCTTTCTACAACGGATTACGAGACTTAAAAATATATATGTAGGAAAAAGCATACCACAATTCTTTTGTGACTGAGGTGTGGGGGTGTTTTTGGTCCTGTTGTGGATTTAAAATGTGTGTTATAGATCAGAATAAAATGTTTAAAATTAAGTATTCAATTAACAAAATAACTGGGGTAGATGTTTTTTAGCTCAAATATATACTAGAACCAAGTGAATACATTAGATGTGGTATATTTATAGAGAGGTTCAGCTGCTATGTTTCAAAGTTTAGCCGAATTGTGATTTGTGCTATAAGCTTGAAATGAGGTTTACGTTTGGAGATGCTTGGTATTTCATCTTTAGCTCATCAAATTTCAGACAACTTTTGCCAGTAAATTGCTTGCTAGCAAATCATGTTTACATATTAGTTTTTGTCTTCTTATTGGTTGAACATAAACAGTTAACAGTTTTCACTGGCTGCTACTTATTTCAACATTGCCATCGCTATGTTGCCTGAAATTGTATCGGCGGGAGTAACTATGTCTCTTGTAAGGTAGCTAAAATCAGATTCGATCTTTCGGCAGGCATCTGCCTGTTCTGCGGAAACACAAATTGTGTTTTGTCACACTGTCGCCCCGTCGTTCAACTTAGGAGAGAGTAACATAAATGATGGCAGTTTAAATATGTTCTTTTTACATTAGGTCGTGAAAGTCGTCAGCTGAGTGAGGACTCTCGCAGTCTAGGTAGTATAGGCTACATTGCTGGCAGTTTGGGTTATCTACCACCATCACTAGGGTGTCAGGAGTACCACTATGACCACTCAGCTTCACATTACCCCTGTGGAAACCTCCCGGCAACTACTTTCCACGTGGAGAAGCTCCTCCTCCCTACGAGGAAGCAGTAGCAGCAGCTAGAGTAGAAGCTGCTCTATCTGTTCGCAACTCTGCCGGTAAGTTTAATCACTTTAGAATGCTTGGTTTTAACTTAATAACGTGGTAATAGTTTTGAACAAACAACAAGGCGTGATGTTCTACTGCTTGTTGAACAATAACATTTTCCACTCACAAAATATATCTTGACTCCTTCTATTCTAACGTCAATTTATAAGTCTTAATTTTTTTTGTAAATTTTAACTTATTTAGAAATATAGTGAAAGTAACACTTGTAAAAAAATATCTCTGCAAGATTCAGTTCAGATTTTTAGTGGTTCAGTTTTTTTGACTAATTCTTGTGCAAATAAAGTTATACAATTGTCTATTTGACCTGTGGCTTTTTCTACAATGAGATTGAAAAATAAAATCAACAATAAAGTGATGGATGCACCTGGTTTACAGGGCCTAGCCTGAGTATTCACTCTCATCTGCATCATCAACATCGAACTATTCCTTTAAACCTTGCCACCAGTGTCCCCCTCTCACCTCCTCCTCCTGAAACCCGTCTGGCGACCATTCGACCAGACCTGTTCTTTCAAGAGGTGGTTCGAGACCCGGCAGCCCCTCCTGCCCCATCGCCACATACGGAGAGCTGTAAGTACAGCAGTTAAAAGTTTATGTGTTGATCTGTAATGACAAAATGACATTTAACAAATTTTGAGCAACAACTGTCAAGGATGAAACTTAGTGCCTTCTCCATTTGCTATGAGGTAAGGTTTCAGGGAGGGTAACATTTTGTCAAGAATTCACATTGGAGAAATATTTTAATAATTTAAAAAAGTAAAGACAAAGCTTTAAAAAGTTATGTGAGCTTATAATTAAATCAAGTTTTTCTAGAGGTAGCTCTCTATATCAAATGATGTTTGATTTTCTAAGTTTAGAATGGTTTTGTTCACAGTACTCTGCAGGACGGGTCCTCTGGAGACCCAGTGTATCCGGCCGTCAGTACACACCACCCTGCCGACAGTGATAGAGGACGACGACTACCGCAGTGAGTGTGAAAACTGCAACATGTCCGAGCCATGTGGTGAGCTAGACACCGAGATGGAGACCATGACGTTGCATCGACGGCCTCATGAGGACTTGCCCGAGCCCTTCCCCATGTACAGGACGTCCCTCACGCTGCCCACAAACTGTCACAGGCAGAGGTATAGTTCCACAGTTTTAGTTGCAACGAGGCATTACTTGGTTTCGACTTGTTTATTTAGTTGAGTTTAGCCCACTGTTTCATATATTTTCAAGAAACTCAAGATGTATAGTTAAGGATGGCTTGGTTCCACTTTAGTTTTTTTGGTTAGGTTCTTTAGTCTTAAAAGTTCCTGGTTCTCGGTTTTTTTGTTCCAAGTACTCTTATAATATTTGGATACTTTCATTTAAGACACTGGTTACTCTTAAAAATTATTTGAAGGTGAGTATGGGATGAATGGTAAGTCTAATACGTGTTTTGATAAATGATGATATGTAGTATATACCGTATATACTTGAATACAAGCCGCATGGGAATCTAAGACGCACCTATAAATCTCACCTGAATATGCGGTATAAAACCTTACACCCTCGTACAAGCCGCACCCAATTTTATGTACCTTCAACGATGAGATAGGCTGTGATTTGCTAAGCAAGCTCAGCGTGATGTAAGTGGTTGTTCATTGTTGTTATCAGAGGCCCATTTGTGGTCAAAACTGAGCAAGAGAATGTGAACACATCTGCCGTTCCTTCCCTCTACTCCAGTCCCTCCTTTTCGTCTCTTCTTCCTTCCTTATCTATGCTTTCTAAACAAAGCCAAAGGGCTAAGAACAAAGGGCATCGTCTTTCTACTACCACATCTGTTCTTATCCACAGGTATCTGTGCTAATCTTCCATAGGGAGTTTTTACCACGCAAATACTCTAGCCTACTGCCTAGATATTGTCTACAGGGAGTTTTGTTTGGGAGACGGCCAACGGACCACGGAGTGATGTAGACGGCATGGCAGGTAGTGCAATGTGGCCCACACAGATACCAGAAACAACAAAAATCTATTGTTTTTTCATTTTTGAGACCTGTAACCTTTTACATTTGCCCAATTGCTTGAAAACAAAGAGAGATACAAATAAATGTTTGAATTAAAAACATTGATTATTTCATGCCACACTGAAGTCTTTCATCATATTGTAAATTGGATCATTCAGCAGGTGCTGGGGGTGGAAAAGTAAAGGTGCACACAACCTATTTTTGCTTTTTCCCACCTTTAAAACTACCCTTCAAACACTTTAGAACTTTGTGTTTGATGAGTACTTAATAAATCTGTGATATTTACATGTTGATGTGTTTATTTACATGTGTAATGACATTTTCATTGGTTTTTGTTTATTTTCAGATCTAATCAAAATAACTCACCAGGTCAGGCTGGAGCAAGAGAAAACTGGTTTAACAGCATGCCTTCTTCAACATCTTCCTCGGACGAAGAGGATTGAAGAAGATAAAATGGTGCTTATATGCCATTTGCTCAGTTTAAATTCTGTATTAGGTATTTCAAGAAAGGGTTTACAATATGCCATCCCTTACTGCAATTTATATGTGTGTCTGTATAATTCTCTTTCATTCTTATCTCTACAGCTGTGCAGGAGCAGAATTTTTGGTCTGGGACGGGATTTGGGAACAGGAAAAGCTGGCAAATAGGCATATTTTTTATAATCAATAGCTGTGTTTGTGGCTCAATTGATGTGTTTTGACCTACACAACACAGTACAGTTTTAAAACTACAGTTTTTAACTCAAAGTGCATTACAACTTTTACATACAGCACTCATATTTACACATTTACAATTGAATAATTCACTCACTTAGCTCCGAACATCAAAAAAAATTTGGGGAGAGTCGGGAGTATGAATCACAATAGGATTGTAAATCACAAAAGGTTGCTAATGTCAGGAGTGAGAGAGAAGGAACGAGACTGTTGAGCTACTATAGCGCATAGAGAAGAGGGGTGAAAGAGGTGGAAAGAAGAAGAAAAGAGAAAGACAAGGTGGAGGGGTTTGTGGTTGTTAGTGTGGGTGCAGAGAGGGGAAGGCAGCTGCTGCAGTGTGTTGGCAAGGGGGAAGCAGGTGCGTCTGTGTGTGGACAGCTCCATTCCTTATAGCTACTAAATCATTAGCTGTTGCTAGACAACTACAGAAACCTGGGCTGCATAATCAAACAGCATTTTTCTCCTAATGCAAGTGCAGTGAGATGGGCGTTGAGGAGACTGTAGTGTAGAGGTTTGTTATTTCCTTATATCGCCTCCATTTACTCAATGATAAATTTCAGTGGACAAATAATATTTTCAGAGTATTTATACTAATAAGTTTTTATTAAATGACAAAAGTTTTAGAACAATAAAATTACGATATTGCAAGCCAGAAGGATCTAGTATAAGTATAAAATGAACGTTTAGGTCTGTCTGAGATCGTTTTCAGGCATCCTGACAATGGCTTCTGGCCTCCATTGAAAAATTCACTCAGCATGGAAGTAGGGGGTAGAGGGGCTGTTTACTTGCAACTGATCAGTCTCTAGTTCCTTATCTTATTTCTCCAGAGAACACTTACAATAACAATATTTGGAAGTACAAAACATGAATTTCAGTGAAAAATTACTGTTTTCAGTGTTTTAGAAGGAAACATTTAATATACCAGCATTACCGTCCCGAAATTTTGGAGGAGGGGATCGGGAAATGATCTCAATCCCGTCCCAGAACTGGAAATTCGGGACCCCACACAGCTCTACTTATCTTCTACTAACATTATGTTGCAAATTCTTAATAATGTGATGTTTTGAATTAATTTGTCAATAAGTATTTTACTGAAACAGTCAATTCTTTTGAAGCGATTGCTATTATAGAAAGTTGATAACAACCTTCAGGGAGCCAAAAGTAATCCTGTCAAATACTAAAAGCAGTACTTTACTTTTCTAAGGAGTTATCATGTCTGAGTAAAGCTCTGGTGGTAAAAATATTTATGTTTTCCAATTTTAAATACCCATTTTAGATCATGGCAAAGTGTTAAGAAATAAAATAAGAATGCCTAATATACCCCAATTATTGCTTTAAGTATCAAATTCCCCAAAGCAGAACAACAGGCAACAGTGAAACATTGTGCAGAACAGGCAATAGCCCTGCAGAAAGACCAGCTTGGTTTTAGCGACCTTATAAAAGTCATGGTTACTCTTATTGGTACGCTTAGGACTAATAGGCGATGACATTACTTATCTGTAGACCCAATATAAACAGCTGTATCTAAGTTTCAGTACATTTAAATATATTTTTAGGACTCGGTAATTAAATTTGTAGGCCTAAATAAAACAAATAAATTTTCCCAAAGCACTTAAAGTGATTTAATCCTCAGATGGTATGTTAAATTGAATATCTGGTAGGCAACTGTTGTGATGGGTTTACAAAAAGGTTTTCCCAAGCTATTTTGTAATTTTAATGGTCTGACTTAAGTTGGTTCATGACTTTACAAAAAACACAATAGAGCCAGAACAAAAATTATTGGGCTACTATGATTGCAATAGTTATGAAGCCAGTATGCTTTTAGTAGTTCCTGCATACAGAGTTTCCTATATTTTTATCCGCTGCAGAAAGATTATTTAAAATATTCTGCTTTGGGGATCACTTTGACCATCTTCTATCAGTTTTTAATGTCAGGGACCAAATGTTACATTTTATGAAGGAGGGTTAATTTTTCCTTAATCTTTCAATATTTTTTACAAGTTGAATATTTTGAAACAGTATTACAAAAATAGTTAGCTTTTACTACTTGACTAACTATGTAGGTATTTTTTAGAACTGTTAATTTTGTTTATATGTTGGTAATTTTCAGACATTCCCAAAGATGTTTTTTAACATAGTACTGGTTCCTCTAAAGTTATAGTATTAATTATTTAACTGTTAATGTTTCATATGATTTTTTTCTTGCTCAAAGTAAAAAGAAAAGAATCCTAAACTTTGTAAATGGTTTTCAAGTGGCAAGTAACTTAAGTTGTATTTTAATCCAAAATGTATTGTTAAAAATGTGTATTTATAGGATTTTCTTATTTAAGATAAATGTTTTTGAAGAATAACAAACGTCTCACAACTACCTCAATGATGTAAATATTTTAAATTGAAATAAAATAGAGCAAAATAGTTTAGTCTTTAACAAATCACTCAATTTCTAAAAAACATAACTAACGTAACTCATTTTATTAATTTAATTAATGAGCAGCATTTTACATTCAAAATCTTTAAAATGTACTCATGACCCAAAGTACAAAATTACCATATTGTTTGAAGTGACTGTGTGTTAAAAAATAAAATTTCCACGTCCATTCATATCACTATTGTGTATTTATATTTTATAAGCCAATAGCCCATTTCCTATTTTAATTTTTTCACCATCTTTTAAGTTGAAGCAATTAAAATAGATCGCAACAACGAAATGAGGTTCTGAGATGTTTGTTATCCAAACGACAGCATTCAAATGTAAATAAATTAAATAGCTAATTCTTAAGCTGGTGCCAATTTTTGTGTGGAGTGGGAAAAAAACATTGTAAATATATCTCATTGTATTAAAACTATGTGATTTAGCCGAATATGAACATCAGTGATATTTAAAATGTTTGAAGAAGGAAACGTTTGTGTGTTTGGCCAGTGAATGCTAAAGGTGCAGTGTATTGTATATTTTCCACAAACAGTCCCAAAGCTCAATACAAAACCAGTGTGGCGTAGTTAATGAACATTCCTTGTTGTTTGTCTCTTGAAGTTTGTGCGGTGTGAGTTTTAGACTTGCTATTCATTATTAGAGTCGAAACATAATCACTTGGCAGCATGGGCTTCCTGTGTTTGCTACTTTTTGTGGTTGTTAGTAATAGTGGCTTCACTTAATGAATGTTTAGATGCAAGTATGATCTGCTTAAAGCGTAAGTGCTGGAGCCACCGTACTCTTCTACTAACGTGACTCAGGGGGTCCATGCTTATATGCCGAAAATCTGTGATCAACAATTCTAGTCTTATTGTTAAAGTATTTAATTACTACTATTAATGTTGTAATTGACAATGTTCAAAACATTGTTTATGCATATTATATTGTGTCACTCCAAATGAGTGGTGAATGCCAAAGAATCTTTTGAACAACTCTATAGTATAATTACCTTTATGTTTTATTGTTACAATGGTATTTAATTTTTAATGTTTTGTTTAGATAAATTTACTATGATTACCTTTTATTGAGGTATTAAACCGAGAGATAAAATGGAGTAGCTGTCTTTAAATGTTTACATTTGTTATGTTTTGTTGTTCTGCAAAATTGAAAAATTCAAAGGCCTTTAAATAAATAAATATTTTATTTAATACACTTGTTAACATGAGTCCTCTATTCTTTCTGATCTACGTCAATGATGTTGGCTCATTAGTACATCACTGCCGAATCGTCCATTATGATGTCACACCTCAATGCAAAGACACTTGCAGAACTGGAAAAAATCACATTCATGGATCTAAACAGTTCAATTCAACCACTTCAATAAGCTTCAACCTCAAAACAAACTCAAACAAATCATCCTTCATTCATTTTTGTTTGCGACAGACGATCTCAGATTGTAGTCCCACAGTCATGTTGGATAAAACTGTGATCAAAGATGTCTTCTCGACAAAATTCTCTAGAATACACCTTGATCGAAGGTTGACTTGGGATTTTCACGTAGATATTGCCTGCTCAAAATTAGTCTCTGGCATTCATGTTTTGAGACAATTGTCCAAATATTGCCCCACTCAGGTACTGATGACGGCTTATTATGGACTAATCTACCCACACCTGGCCTACAGGCTAACGCTGCTCCAGCACAAACTTTTCCTGAGTGCTCATTCTTCAAAAACAAGCAGTGCAAACAGTTGCGAAACTGCAATGGAGAGACCGTGCAGACCAGCATTCAAAAATTAAAACTGTTGACACTACTCTGTCTCTACATTTTAGAAACATGTCTTTTTTCCAAATGGAAATGCGACCTTGCAAGAGGTATAGATGTACACTCTTACAAAACCAGAGACAGGGAGAGAACTATAGAACTGAAAGACACAGAACGATGGTTCGTGAACGTTTACCCTCACAGGGAAGAGTTCAGTTCATCAACAGACTTCTAAATTCTATCAAAAGTACCTCAGAGTGAAGGCGTTTAAAGCTGGTCTAAAACCAGAAATACTTTACAGTTTAAATGAGTTTTTGGCACAAAATTAGGAAAATCAGGAAACAAACAGACTGACAGGGTAAAAGACTGGGGAAATTTGAGTGAATGGGAATAGTACGAATGTAACCTATGTAAGTTTGAAAGGGACCTAGATTAATGCAAAATTTTAGATCAAATAATGAATGATTTCTTTACAACGTTAGAAAAAAAACTTGATTTCCTAGAGACTATAATTATGTGTTGTTGAAATTGGATTTTAGTAGGATTTATTCTTATATTTTTGGGTCTTGAGCGGATAAACATTGTTAATTCACTCCATAAAACTGCCTATTATCTCTCAATCAAGTTGCAATTCACACCCTTGTGGTTATTTTACTATACTTAGCATTTAAATGTACAGTAGAACCTCTTTTAATCTGAATAAAAGGATAACATATTTTGGATAGTTGAGGTTTTGCATAAGAATAAAATGAGACTTGTATTATAGTGTGGAACAGAGGGCTAAATGAGAGCCAGTCGAATTCAAGGCAGGTTTCTTACCCTTTCCATCTCACTAAACATAATTACTCATATTGTCATTTCCTTAAAGTTCTGTTGGAACAGCCATAAACTTATCAGAAAGCGAAACATCAAAATTAATATTTGCAGATAAGCTTTTAGTAGTTTTGGTAAAGCCGTAAAAGCAATTTTGATTAAGAGAGGTCAAAGTTCTCCTGCAGTTTAAACTTTAAAGACAGCTTTTTTTGTTCTATTACTGTAGTTTATTAATGTTTTGTTTATCCTGGTTTTTTATTCATATTTTAAAGTGTATTTACCTAAGACATTTATACAAGTTTTAATGTAACAGGTTTTATTTCTTGGATATGTTTACTAGCTAACTAATAATAGTAAGTGTTAATATTTGATAATATTTTGTCAATTTAATATTTTTAGTATTTGCTCAAAATATGAATTATGGTACTATTTCTTAGATAATTTGTGTTTTATTGATTCAATTAAAGATTATTATACCATTATCAAAATTATTTGAAAATCATCCCGAGTAGATTCATACACAATAACTGTTTATAAGAAGCAAAAAACATAATTTAAACATTGATTTAAACTGCTTATGCTTTAAAAACTAACTTTTTTGACATTATGTCATATAGT
Source organism: Matsumurasca onukii (assembly GCA_018831715.1). NCBI lineage: Eukaryota > Metazoa > Arthropoda > Insecta > Hemiptera > Cicadellidae > Matsumurasca > Matsumurasca onukii. Next base: position 39,661,817 of record CM032062.1, read on the forward strand.
ATGAATCTTCCTTACGAGCTATGGTTTCCTAGGAAGCGATGAACACTACATTATGGCCGTAATATGACAGTGAGTTTTGTTTTCAATGCATATGAAAGGGTTTTCCTAGAGAACGGTGGTTTATAAATACTAGCGGTAAAAGCGAGTTAAGATTTTTCTCACCAAACGATACATTTTGTTTTGTAAATAAAAGTAAATCTTGTCCATTTCTACGTACATAAATGAAACTTTAACTAGAAAATAAACAACATGTCAAAAGTTGTTTTTGTCAACATCTGTGTTAACCCTTTGCGCTCTCCTGGCCTGTGTCACAGGCCGCAAGACTTCGTAATTTATTTCTTACTCGCTGTCCTCGCAGCTCTCGCGGCCTGCCTCACAGGCCGTTGTTGATCTCTGCTACAGCTCGGATTTCTTTACCCCAGTGCTGTCCCGCTAGCTCGGAATTAATTTTGCCAAACAATTAGCTTGAACCAAAAATGTCTCAACACTCTTACTGTGTAGTATTTATTATAATAATTCCGAAAATGTCAATCAACTGTTACTTTAATCAAAATTTAAAGAGGTTTTCTTTTATATAAACATAATCATATAATTTTACAAGCACCAAAACACTTGCTGCATAGCTACATAAGTCTGGACTGTAACTGGCAGGACATGACAAGTATATCCAGCCATACTAGAGTCCTGCAATTTTGTAAACAATAGGTGTACTTTTCAATACTTTTAGGGCTACTTTCGTTGAGTCAAATTAAAACTATATTCTTTCACATAAAACTAGAGCCAAGCAATTTTCGTAATCAATAGGTGTACTTTTCAGTACTTTTAGGGCTATAGTCAAATCAAAGCTATTTTTCTAGTAGTTACAGATGTTCCCGATAGGTTTCAGCTCCATCCACATTTCTTCTAAAATAAATAAATATCAGAAAAGGAAAATACTGTGCTAACAGGCCTGTGAGGCAGGCCAGGAGAGCCTATGAAGAAATCAGTATTGGCCTGTGAGACAGGCCCGAGTGGTGGGACAGTCCACTGTCGAAAAATCCGAGTCCATGCTTAGTTTGCGAGACAGGCCGTGAGGCTTAGAGGACATCTTTGTCAAAAGTTTCGTCCACTATCACTATTACGTTAACCATTATACTACGGCCGTAATATAGTAGTCAATGCTTTTCTAGAAAGCGGTGACCGCTACATTATGGCCGTAATATGACGGTGAGTTTTGTTTTCAATACAATTAGATGAGAGTGGTTTCCTAGAAAAAAGTGGACGTAAAGTTAGCGGTGAAAACTGGTTAAGGTTTTTCTCACCAGGTGACACATTTTGTTTTGTAAACAACAGTCTACCTTATCCATTACTACATACATAAATAAACTTTGACAACTAAAAAAAACAACATGTCAAAAGTTGTTTTTGTCTACATCTGTTTAAATATTGTGTTACGTCCACCGTCACCGTTACGTTCACCGCTACAATAACGGCCGTAATTTAGCGGTGAACTTTTTCTAGGAAACCATAGCTTTACACTTTGATTTTTTAATTTTTAGGTTATGGTAGCACAACAGTTTTTTAGTTGTTGTTCTGATCAGTACCCTATTTACTGGAAATAGGGAATTTTAAAATGCATTAAAATGAAAATGGCAGTTGGCCTTTTCATAGTTGTGTTAATAATACATTTGAGCTATCTAAATAACCTAAGCTGTTGTTTGCCGATTCACAATCAAGTATGATTTTTATACCCCTTTTGAATGAATCAAGTTAAACTATTTTTACCATGACTGTATGATCTTATTTTCTTGTACATTGAACTGACTACATTAAGATGTAATATTTCTTATAGGTGATTAAGTATTAATTACAATAGTTTAAAACCTATTTTGGTTTTTTTCCTTTTGAACCCTGATTTTAAAGGTTTTTTTAGATAAGTGGGTGGACATGTTAAATTTATTTTGTTAGAATAGTTGAAATATTGAAGAGTTGTATTGATGATTAATAGAGAAACATTGAAAAGTTGCTTGTATAGTCAGCGGCGCACAAAACTGAGAATCCTAAGTTTACAGATTTTGAGCCCCACATAGCTCAGCCAGTGGTCAGTATTTAATGTATTGGATTTTGCTAAGGTCACAGGCTTCATAAGCCCATGATGACTGGCATTTGGCAGATTTACTTAAAAGTTAAAAACATAGCCGACAATTAGGATCAAGTGCAACAGTGAACCCTGGCAAATTCCAATAACATAAGAAAAGGTTTTCACTTATCTTTTTTAAACTAGACAAAACTGTTTATACACTATAATAGTATTTTTGACAATACTTTTTAAAGTGTTGGTTTACCATACCAAGTTAGTATTGGATTACAATACTGTATTGTGGTTTTGTCAAAAAGACGCGTACTCGCATACTGTATGTTAGCCCACCTAATAATGGTGACGAAAATCACAAAACGAAAGTCAACCCGTTGACTTTAAATATACATCAATGGTCAACCCAACATTTACATGGATGCAGATGTTAATTCATCTAAATAATAGGAAACCATCATCCTTGGGCCTCTTGCTTTTGCTAAGGGCTATTTTGGAGAATCCCCTCAAAAGTAAAAGTATCTGGAAGAGGCCAAAAGTCTTGAAGTATAGATGTCAAGGCCATCAAGATATTTTACTCGTATCATATTATTCTGATGCAATATCCATGCTGGTATAGCCTGTCACAGATGAAGACTTCAAGTAAGTAAGAAACCCCAAATCTCAACCCAACACATCTGAAATAAATTAACACATCTAAATCTCTTAAAAAGCTTCAAAATAAATCATTTTTCGTGAACGTTTCTAAATTTTCTTGGGAGAACTCTGGCAGGGTACTGTATAATAATTGACTTTAAATATACATTTAATGGTACCTCTACACTCTCGCTCGAGTCGCTCGTACGACCATCCACAGCTTGTGTGACCATCCACACTGTGCAAACGTAGGCGGCGAGCGGCCCCGAGCGGAACGTAGAAGGCGAGCTGACCCGAGCGGTACTATGGAGGACGTAGCGGTTGCATCAGTTTATTATAATTATGTTGTTACATATTACCATAGAAAAAGAAGAAAACCGACGGGAATGTTGGTTTTTTTTGCTAATCCTATTCCACGCATCTATAACCTTTTTTTGTCCTTATGACATTTATGTTTTGGGTCCCAAATTACTGGTTCCTCCTGGTATGCCTCAAGGAATCTTAAGACTAACTCATTTGACATTTCATTCATCTCACCAACTCAAACAGCACTAGTGAAATTAACATCGGAACTAACAACAAACTAAATAGACTAGCACTGCATGTACACGAAAGTGAGCAGGAGTGTGTGGACGGTCTATTCGTCAATCTGCCACTCGGCGCCGCCGTGACTCGGACACAAAACCGACAAAATACGGGCGATGACGGCGAAATGAGTAATCCGGCGGTGGCGAACTATCCCTTCTTATGGTACTCTACCTCTAGACCATCCACACTGTGAACGGCGGGCGGCTCCGGGCGGTGCGTTGAAGGAAGCGGTACTATTGAGGACGTAGCGGTTGCATCAGCTTATTATAATTATGTTGTTACATATTACAAAAAAATAAGAAAACCGACGAGAATATTGGTTTCTTTGCTAATCCTATCCCACGCATCGATAACCTTTTTTTGTCCTTATGACATTTGTTTTGGGTCCCAAATTACTGGTTCCTCCTGGTATGCCTCAAGGAAACTTAAGACTAATCATTCGACATTTCACTCATCTCACCAACTCAAACAGCACTATTGAAACTAACAACAAACTAAATAGACTAGCACTGCATGTACACGAGTGAGCAGGAGTGTGTGGACGGTCTATTCGTCAGCACTCGGCGACACTCGTCTCCTTTGACTCGGACACAAATACCGACAAAATATGGAGCGATGACGAGGCGAGTCGAGTAATCTCGAGCGGTGGCGAACTAGCCCTCCACACTCTCGCATTCGTCCTCGCTCGCCTAGACTCGGCGAGAGTGTAGAGCCGGGATAAAATCAATATGGTTCAGTAAGGTTCTACTTCTTCATACCCTTCTTTTAGATGGGTTTACCTTCCTTTTTATCTTGGATTTAACTCTAGCTTGGTTTTACCATTGACTTTAAAAACATTTAAAATCAATGGTTATACCTTTAGACCCGAGAACTGTCTCCCGGGTAGCTCCAAAATGGTGGCTACGGCCCTGTCTATCTATAGTTTTTAGTCAAGTGGACCAACAACAAAAATTATTATTCAGTTTTTAGAAGATACAAATGAAGCTAAAATACGTTTTCAAAGAATTCAAATTTCAAAATTTTCCGCGGGAAGGCTGCCAGACCCCCGGCTTGTTCATCACCACCCGTAGTTCATCCCCCCACCAAGGACCAAATCCTAGTTACGCCACTGTGCCCTAATATAATTGAGATTTGGGTCTGAACTGTTACAAAATTCTTGAAGTGAAAGAGTTTAAGCAAATTTTTGTAGAAACTTTCTTAAACTCGAAGATTCTAAAGTACGTTTTTCTAGGGAGTTAACTATATTATTTTTACTTTATACGTACTAATTTATAGTATTATTAAGTTATTTATAATTCATTGCATCATTCTGCACTACAGTATTTGTATGTATTTATTCTTCATGATAACTATTCATGTACTTACATCGATACCAGGGGCCCGTTTCACGAAAGATACACAATTTCTCTCGCATTCTCCAAGTTTCATGTTCTATTTCTTGTTATCTTTGCGCACATGTTGTAGAGCACACCATCGGGGTAAATGAGCTTCGAATGTCAATTCTGAGGCACGGCTATACTTCGAGTGTTTTTCTCAAGCATGTAGGTTTAAAAACGTTCTCCTCGATTCCCCAGGACCAATAACCAATTTAAATTTAACCCCATTGCATTTTAAATCCATGGAATTTAAAATCAATGTCAATACTATTACTGTGAATCAACTACTGTTTGAAGAGCCTCTTAGTTATTTGTTCAACTAAAAACAATTTTTGTGTGTGATATTTTTCATATGTTTGCCGCCTTTGCGCCGCAAACATTTTTTGTACATTTGTCATTTGACATTAACTATACATTGTCATTAGTACAATGCAAGGTGGCTACTTTTTGTTGTTACAACGGTAGATGGATGGACGCAAGGGATTTCATCATAGAAAAAAAAACAATGACAGACTTCAGAACAAATATACTCTCTGTGCTTCAGAACGACGACTACGTCTTGAATCTGCATTCTGCATGGACGTGATGATAATGGCAACTGATAGCTTTTCACGTCCGCAATGTGTGGTTTTTCTAAATTTTCACAGGAAATGATAGTTTATTTTGTTTGTTTTTACTGTGAAAAAATGAGTTGACATAATGAAGAAGTCTTTCATGCCGATCTCGGATGTCAAAAATGAAAATCTTGACCTGACAAAACGGCTTTTCAGGTAAACATGATAGGGCTTATTGGTTGGGCTTAGTGGCCTGAATTTTTATGAGCTATCGAAGTTGTCTAGGCAGCGTAATTGTATCCCTCTATTCAATGAAAACTCTTTTTATTCAACAAGCAAACTAGGTTTCTTTCCTAATTTTTTGTCATCCTGTCTTAACCTTTTGTAAGCCTTGGTAGGGCCAGGCCCAGCTTTTTAATTCAAGTAGTTAACTCCAGAGCGGGTTTAGTGCTATGGCTAACACTAAGCTACATCCTTTTGTATTACTGAATAGGCCTGGCCTATTCTTGGTAAACATAGGCCATGGCTAGTAAAGTATATAAATTATAGCTTATGCCGGTAGTGTGACGGATGAGCTAAGGCCAAGACTTACCAAAACAAAGCTAAATACTGGCAAAAGAGACTAACTGCCAGAGCTGGAATCGAAAGAGTTAATGTGAGTGGTGCTCTGAGGGAAGATTGGTTATTGATTTAGCTCTGAAAGAGAACTATTTGCTGCTCTCGGCGCTCGCCACCAGATGCTTATAGCTCATTAGACTTATTTATTTATTTGTTAGTGGTTTGTTTATTGTTGTTGTTACACACTGAGTTTTAGTTAGTTTTTGAATAGATGTTGTCAGATTTTAGAAAAACCATAACTACAAAAAGATTAGCTGTTCACAAGTAAATTACCTACCTTTGATAAAAAAAATTATGTCGCAAAATATTTTCAGTTGTTCCTGCTAAGCTAGGGCATCCTCGCACTCCAAAATAATTGTTTATTTCTGTTTTTTGTGTTCAAAGATCCTGTAGAATTCCTGAATAGGCAAGAGATTACTGCTTTGGGTGGAAGATTTTTTAGGTGGCAACATTTTGAGGTTACATAATTTAACTTTGATTAAGACCTAGGCCTACTTGAATTTTTACACTTTTCTTAGTTCAAACCTTCCAAAAAGGCCAAAAAACAATGTTTTAACTTTGGGAAAGTTGCGTAAACAATTAAAAACAATGTTTTTTAAAGTTGGCCTAACCTATAACCCGAGGTAAATGTCCGGCGAAATTACGCGATTTTAGACGGAATGACGACGATGAAAAACGGTGAAATTAATGTAAAAAGGTTACTGCCGCCTCCTGGCTCTTCCACTGAGGAGGCTACTCTCCATTCCAACTAACATAAAAAATAAAGTAACTTAACCTAACGTAACTTAACTAAACTTGACCTAATCTAAGGATAATACCATATTCGGTCTTTAAGTTAGTTTGAATTAAGGGGGAGAATGAACCAGCTAAATGTAACAGCCAAGTAAGTGGTGGTGGGTGAAAAGTCACAAACAAATGAGTGACAGTCGTCTCCCGATCGTAAAATAGTCCTAACTTCAAAGTCACTTTAAGCCACTTTTAAATAAGTTCCGCACCCAAAAACTAATTTTTATATATTTAGGAGCCTCCTCCACATCGTGTTAAATAGTTTTAGCTCATGAGATTAAAAGTCACTCTGCTGAACAAATACCTTTTATCTTACAAAAATAAAATTTTAATTAACGAATCATGATTAATTATTAATACGGGAATTTGAAATATTTTAGACAAGATTTATTTATTTATTTGTAGTCATTTTTACAATAAAATTGTGTTGACTACTACCACTGGTAAGACAAGGTCCAATTCCGTAACTATGTAATTTAAAACTATAATAATTTGTACTAAATAGAGGTATTCATAAATTTGTCTAAAGTGTAAAATGGATGATTTATTAGGTAGTTTTTCAGTTTTTTTCTAAATAAAACAAAGTCGTTGGTCGATCTAATATCTATTGGGAGTTTGTTAAATAATTTTTTACCAGCCTGAAGTGGAAGTTTATTAAACATTTCAAGCGATGGGATTCAAATTTTAACATATTCCTATTGTGAATTTCGTAGTTAGGAGAAGGGGCAAACATTGAAATTTTGGAAAACAAAAATTAGAGTTTCAAATATGAAAAGGGAAGTAACGGTCAACATTAATTCTGGTATTACAGTATAGTGCTAATTTTGAACAAAAGTACTTATTTAAAAGTTAAAGGGACTATTTACTATCGGAACAAAATTCTGGTATTCAAATTCCAAGTAAAATTAGTATAGTGAATCTGAAAGTTTTAATCTAACATGAGCTAAAACTGCCACTTTAAATTTTTCAAAACAAACACGATGTCAGTTTTAGTTCATGAGAAGGTCACTATACGGAGCAGAAATAAATCAGAAATCAGTTTTATTGGTTTCATACATAGCACTTAGCTACTAAACAGGTGGAGTAACATAACATAAATAATTATTCTAGACATCTCTGTGCAAAAAATAAAATGTAGAGAATGTGGTTACATTAAAGTTGTAAGGACTTTTAAATTTATGTTGTACTATTGGAGTGGTGCTGTAAGTCTCAATCTATGTATAGGATATTGAAAGTTATTCTTATGTCTTGTATCATATTTATGATTAAAGTTTTCCTGGAAAAGCTCATTAAAATTATATTGAACCGACAATAAAGGACTAGGAACAGTTAAAATTTTAATTCTTTTGAAAATTGGTTTGCAAGTGTCATTACTCTTAAAAATTGTTTCTGAATTATAAAAATCTTGTCCATTTCTGAAGCTAATCCCCAAAACTCAATCCCATATTGCAAAATCGAGAAAAATAGGCATAATAAATTATTAATCTAGTCTTCATATCAATTACATTCCTTAAAATTAACATTTGATAGGTAGATGGATTTAATAGCTATGGATTCTATACACTTATTCCATGAAAAATTTAAGTCTAATTGAAGTTCCCAGGAATTTAGCACTGGCTTGAAATTGATTGACCTTGAACAGTTATAACTTTATCAAATGATTTCTTAGACTGACATGTGAAAATTATTGGGTTTTTCTTGATTTAGCTTAAGGCCATTTGATTTAAACCAGATAGATAATTCACAAAAGGCTTGGTTAACCTTATACTCTAGTTCTTCTAAAGAATTAGCTCTTAATATTGCAGTTGTATCGTCAGCAAATAAAATTAGTTCAGAATTCTCGAAATTAAACATAGAGCCTTGTTTTTTGTGACTTACTTTTATACTACTTATCACTGTCCTTTGATAGCGATTTTGCAAATATGAGCTCATCCAGCTTATGGATTTATTTGAAAGATTGAACAATTCCAACTTATGTGTAACACAATCAACATCACAGAACACAATGACTCGTCCAAACTTTGTCCACAAAACGTAAATAACTGCTCTTTCTGAATCCATATTGTTCGTTGGTAAACATATTATTTGATTCTACAAATTCTAACAACTGACCTAATTTTTCAAATATCTTAGAAAATTAAAGACACGATAATTGGATCAGAATAATGGTTTTAACTCCATACTTTAAGTTATTAGGGAAACAACTTGAAACGATTGGTTGACTAAAGCCAAAGGTTTTGCCACATACATAGACTTTTTTTTAAATAATTTTCCCACCCTGCACATTTCTTATTCTTAAATAACCTCAAAACTTGTAAATTTAAAGTTAAAACCATATGACCTTTGAAGCAAATATTGCATCTTCTTTACAAGGCATAACTCCCATTTCTTTCATTGAAGAACTCTGCTAATATCAAGGATTTAACAAGAAATTTAGTCTCAATGTCAGGAAAACGATTTTACACTTCCTAACTCAGACTTAACAATGCCTTACTTTTATTCTCAGATTCATTTATACAATTATAATTACTTATTTGCTTAGCTTTGATACATACAGTTAGTTTTACTTTAACTTACTGGAACCTCTATTCAGTGGACTTGGCTGAAAGAGTTCAATGGAAAGCCCTAGTTTTTTAAATTAAAAGCTTTCTGCGACAATTTGTGCATGCCGTTTTTGCACTGCAACTGTGGTAAAACTAGATCTGACTAGAAAAAACCGAAAAATGTCAAATCCAATCAGAAGTCGAATTGCGTTCCACATGAAAACAGCGCAACATAAACGTCCGTAAAGGGATTTCAAAAAGTCATTGGATTTGTTGATGCAACAGGTATTTGCTGATGACTTTTCTAGGAATTCAGCTGACAAAGCATGTATTGGGATGATCTAAGTGACATCAAGGAGGGCGCCTACACATCTTTATCCTGACCTTTTGTTTTGCAACTGGGAGACTCCTGTTAGCAGCTATACAGAGAATGGTTCCTTATTTTCCTAAATAATCTTAATGTTTTATGGGGCCATTTATTAATGTTTACCCAAATGTTGAAGATAAAATGCAGGATCTACTTGTTGTAGTCTCACTGATAAGCTGTGGAAGACTGCATGAAATATATAAACTGCTGTTCCAGGTCGATTGCAGATGTGGTTGGTGCGTTAGACGATCAAAGACAGAAAGTTCGTTCTACTCAGGATCTCTTTACACCTCAAGTTGAAGCCCTGCGGGTCAGTATCTTTTGCAGTTTTGTGGGATAATAACAGCTTGCATATTGCAAGAAACTGAAAATATTGAACTAGAAAATAGATGATTCCTTTGCCTACTAGATTTTTTGTTAAGGACTTTCAGAAACACCAATTTAGAAGAAATAAATTTACAAGTTTAATCCGCAACATCAAGCTCTAGAGACTACGGATCCTTGGGTTTAATAAAATGTTATAGCTGTTCATTTAAATAATTTTATTTTAAATATAATTATACCTATTTACTATGCCGTACACTTTACAGTATTTTTCTATAATTGTGCGCAAAGTTTTTTGTGACAGTTTACTGTAATAAGATAAGTTAAATATTTTGTTGTTTTAATTGTATAGTATTTGATTATTTATAATGTATATTGAGATCTATTATTGAGCAATTTACTTGTCAGCTTGACAACTAAATGTCACTATATAATGTAAACGAAAATATTGCATGAACTTGTGTGATGTAACCAAGTAGCAAATCAATAACCTTTGGCCCAATTTCAAAAGTTGGCCCAAGATTACTAGGTAATTAATGAAGGCTAAGGTACACATAACAGTCTTCTTAAGATGGTACTGTAGATGTAGGTAGATTAGACCTCAATGTGTTTCAGATGTATGCTATTTGGTAGCTGGAAACCTTCTGAAATAATGTTTTAAAACCTTGAAGCCAAAACCAGTCACCACTTTGCCCTCTCAGCCATGTTATATAGCTACCGCCAATCACAGCTTATGTTTACCTGGCTAATGTTTCCATGGGAACCAACATTGCACACTTGGAGATATAATACAACTAAAGCTACGTTCTTATGAGATAATTGTATTAACTATCAAATTGCAACAATCAGGAAGAATTAAGGAGTTTTTGTGTATATACAAAATTACAAATCGAGGATTAGTTGGAGAGTTTTGGGAAAAATTGAATTTGTCAGGAAAATATACAAACTCTGTTGAATACAGCAATTTCTTGTAGGAACTCAGTTTTGGGCTTAGACAAAGTTTAAGTTTCAGACACAAAACCATAAAATTATTTGATTGGCCTGAAATTTTCTAATTCAGTCATGGTGTATTAGCCTTTCTTTTTCCTGTTGCCAAAAATACAGCCAAATGTATAGTGTGATTTGGATTAACATTATAGAACAACTGGTAAATTTGGATAATGGACTAGAAAATCAGAGAATTTTGACTTGAATAAAGTGCGATAACCCTTGATATGATGAATTGTGTTGCACATAATATAATTCGTATCTAGTTTTATAAAATTTAACTGTGTAAACCAATATTTTAAATGTTCCAGGTCGACATTAGAGACTACATGAAATCACATTCAAACATACAACACTTGTACCACTCACTCACCATTGATACCTCAGAAATATTTATTTATTTATTCATAACTTTATTAGATAAATAATCCATACGAAGTTCTTTCAAAAATTCAACTGAATAAAAGAGTTGCACAAGGTACATTTCTGAAATTGTAAAGTTGTTGACTTTGTGTTGTTAGGACAGGTATATCTTATACCCAAAATGGGAAGGATTTACAGTTGCTGCCCTCTATAGATATTCGAGTGTCATATTGGTTTGCCATCCTAATATACCAATCATTACAGACAGGGATGAGCCAAGCTCCTTAAAGCGTTTTTTGTAAAGTTTAATAATCCGGATAGCTTTTTGAGGCAAAATAACATTAGGTATTTAATAATTTCATCCTGCAGTTCCTATTGTTTCCAGGTTCTTGATGCCTGTCGCTTCTGTAGCTGCTGACTCAGCTTTACACTCAGCAAGCACCAGTGTGACAGCTTTCCTTTCTTGTTGCATACGTGCTTTGTAAACCCTTCTCTGCAATGTTTACATCTCAAATCAGCTCCCCTATGCGAGAACGCTCAAAGTACTGGCCATAGAATGAATTATGGGGTGCGATGAAGGATCATGTCTGAAGGGTAGGGTTGCAACTAAAAATTCGGTATAAGAGCAGCACAAGTTGTTACCAGTTGTCTGTTAATATATTGAATTGTATCTGCCACATGTGCACAGTCATTATAAAATTATGTAAACCTAATATCCAGGTGATAAGATACATTGAATCCTGTAACACTAAAATGCAAAATCAAAGTTGTTTCTACAGACAAAGTGCAAAACTTAACCTAAAATTATATCCAACTTACCTACTTTGGTTGAATCCCTAGTCCTAATGTTTACAGTTGATACACCGTTAAGTAATATACCAATCATTGATGAGAATAAACGTTTTTGTAAAGAACAAGAGAGAGGCAAAATAACATTAGGTTAATTTAGTGTGATTAGAACGTTTTGGCAATGTTGCAAAAGGGGTAGATTTGGGAAAGAAAGGGTCATGTTCTATGAATTAAAGAAAAAGTATGAAGTTATGAAAAAATAAAGTAACTTACTCACTAATGGAGAATAGGGCCAGTTTCCGTCTCTAGGTGCTGGTCAAGATGATTCTAAGCTTTGTTTGAAGTTTGTTGTTGATGTTAGGAGAATATCAGAGTTTGAATTATTGCGGGCATTATTTATTGTTCGTGAACAAGAAGATCACAACGTTTCAGGATCTGATCCCGTCTTCAGGTGAAAGATAACCTAAAACCTAAACACAGAATATTAGAAAATGAGGTAGCCTAAAGTGGGCTGTACCAGTGAAAGCTCAACCAGTTGAATAAAACCAAACAACATGCATGTAGCTAATCAAAAACCTTATAATCTTACCTTACCTTAAAAAGATAAATTAGTCAAAAAATGAACAAATGGTTTACGATAATTGCTTTTTTAATGCCCTTAACAGTATGGTTAGTAAAGTGATAATATTGGTAATGGTTTGAATTGAAAATTGGCAGTTTACCCATACCAACCTTTATTGGAGATGGAGCAACCTCTCAACTATTTCAAAGAGTACTTCAGATTAACAGTTTGTGCCATAGCATTATTTAACAGCACTGTTTTCAACCATATGATCAACAAGTGAATGATGGCAAAAACCTTCTGGTATTTTAATTTTAACTTGTCTAATTATACTGTTAAATGTTCCAGGGACCAGTGTGGAAACCCCCAGATTCAGTGTATATTATTACTCATTTGCAAGCAGGCATCGGCCATTACCATCACTTGCTGTTGCGTCTTCAACTTGACTTTAAACTAGATCTTCGAGGTATTCTGGATTTTCCAATGTTTATCACGGAAGATGAAATTAAGAAAGGTAAACAATAAACATGTTCTACATTATTTACTGGGAAGAAAATATACTAATATCCTGTATAAGTAATATAACTTTTCGTGGACCACTTTAAAAGACATTTGCTAAATAATATGAAATACAATATTTATACATTGTACTATATATATTTCTGTTACCATAACATGAGCACATTGGCTTCTTATTGTAAAGGCTATTAAGTCCTATTCAACATATTTTCTAAAGTCAGGCAGGAAATTGCAAATGTACATATAGAAGACTAGTCCATTTATGTATCTGCTGACCTTCACTATTTTGACCTGCTGTTGATAAAGCATGTTGACACTTGAATGTTAAAGTGATAACTTTATAGCTCAATGTAATATTGATATAAGTTCTAAAAAACTAACAAAATTACCTTTAATTTGCATTACGAACTCTGCTCAATGTGTGTTTATACATCAAGTTGACTTATACAAATAATAAGTTAGTGTCAAAAAACCAAGAGTAAATGTTGTCTTGAGTGGCAGTTTCTCATAGAAACATGTTTTGTCACAACATTGACTGTCATGGTCCTGTACAGTTAATATGCATGCATACAGTCAACTTCCTATTAACTGTAATGGGATTACCGCCACACCAGATGGAGAAAAAATACAATGCCGCCATCCCTCACAAAACAGACTACAATTGTGTCCCGCGTGACCTTGACTTGTTTTCTCTGACTCCCCTGACAATATCAATCCAAATGTAGCAATTCACCCCACCTACCAGAATTTCCCAACCGCCTCACTGTTAAATTTGATTAATTAGGCCTATTCAAGGTTTTGACAGTGGTATAAAGAGAGCATATAATTTTCTGAAGTGCGGTTGCAGGAGTTGTTTTTGTTATTGGAGTGGTTATTGGCGATTGCAAAACGATGTCTACTAAACGCAAACAGGTCCTATTGACAATACACCACAGTCCTGTTAATCCGAACTAATTGGGACCCAGTTCGAATTAGCGAAAGTTCGGATTCATCGGAAAAAGACCCTAAATGACAAGTTTGAACGAAAATTAACATTTTGTATGCAAAATTACGTTTAATTAAACAAGAACAACAACGTACATTATATTTTATTTATCAGTACTGTATAAATGTTAAGTCATTGCATCATGAAGGGCTGCAATACTTCTGTGTGAAGTTAGCTGCATGCACAGTGACTTGTCACTGTCGCGACTGACTGGGGTGCCGGTTCAAGGTCAGGTATTACAGCACTGTCGCGTCACGGCGTCGTAGTTGCGTCTGTGTCGCTTACTGCGTATGACAGCCCATCCCTCACCTATCCCCTCAACCACCGCCAACATTGTCACTCTCCAAATTGTTGCAATGCTTCATTAATGATTTAACGTGTTAACTATCTGTACTCCTTTTTTGTATTCAAACTGTTTCATTGAAATATTTTCTAAAAGTTACTATCTTGTTTCGTTTCTTCCTTCTGACAAACAAAAATGTCTTAAAAATTCCTAGAAAAATTCAAACTTTTTTCCCAAATGCTAGTTTGGATTAACGGAAATTCGGATTAACAGGGTTCGGATTAACGGGACTGTGGTGTACAGTAAAACTCGACATGATGCAAAACATTGATCGTGGTTGAACAGTAATCAAATGTGCAACCAGTATAACATTGCGCATTGGCGATACAACAGTGTCATGGTGATATACGAAAGTAAGATAACAATAAACAGCATAAACACTAACAATAATCCGTCGCCATCTTGTCACGATTTTCTGGTTGCTGTGGTAACCTAGTCACGTGACCTGTTAAGAGTTTCGTCACTAGCGCTCATTGTAAGCTTATTGTACATTAAATATTAATTTTGAGTTTTTGCGGATTAACCGTGATTTTGTGTGATTTTCCGGGAAGCCTCAACCTGACTTTATCATGGTTAGTCAGGAGTTGACTGTACTTCATCCTCTAATGACAACCTTATCAAGTTGAGGTCAGTAGATATGGAAGATATGTAAATGGATTGATGACTAATTTATGAACAACTGATCTGTTAAATTTAGAAAATAGGGCACTAGGCCAGGATATGTTCAATAAAACCCTGTAGGATATGTCTTGACTTCAGCCCTAGTAGAGCTAAAAATTTGACGGTTCGTGTTCTTTTGTATATTTCTTTATGCAAATAGATTGTTAAGATATTTTTTCTAATGAACTGTTTGGTAACAGGCAAGAGCTCATCAAGTAACAAGGACAAGTCCACAGATGCAAAGGCCCTGGAGTGGGCCCACTTGGCTGTTCACCGATGTTTGATTTACCTCGGAGACTTGGCCCGTTACCTGAATGATGTCAATCATGGTTACAACTTTGATCTCTCTGCTCGATACTATCACCAAGTCAGTTAAGCCTTTAATTTACTTACTAATTTTTAACAAATTAGAACAGCAGAAAGTTATTATTTTTGGTAGTCCGTTCCGTGTCTGGTTATTAATGATAACTGAGCACTCAAGCGGCCGAGCTATTAAGGGTCAAGCAACTGAGGGACAACAAATGGTAATGAAATATGTAGCTACGTAAAGCTGTTCGCTTTTGAGAATTGTATTCTTTAGTGAGAAATTCAAATTTATTTGGAATATTCCCTTCATAAGGATTTACAATTGGAACTTAATGATTTCATCTTAATACAATAATAGTAAAACACTCTAATTTTTTTTAAATCTGTTCTTCTTTATTGAACATTGAGTCCATTTTAATAGTTGTATCAATTCATAAATCTTTAAGCCATTGAGAAAGATTTTAAATTTGCCCAAAACAAACAAACAAAACGGTTTGAAATTTTCAATTTACCATTAAAATAAATTAATTATAATAATACTCGTATTTTAGATTAATAAATTACCATGAATTCATCCAAACTAATACACCAGATTTTGCACAGGTTAAATGGAACTTGATTTTAAGTCATAGGCCTGAAAGCACAAGATTTACATTGCCAGTAGGTAATTTGTGATCTTACCACCAGGAAGACTGGACTGGAAAAATTCACTTGTGCTGTAAAGGGTTTCTCACAAGCCATGCTCTAAGTTGATTTCTATATTGTAGACTCTCTTTACTTAGACTTTTTACATGAGCAGATTTAAACTATTGTCCCAAAACATTTTCATACCTAGAACAGGAAAACCCCATTTAAGAGTTTTGATAAATCTACAATGGGAATTTTGAGCCTTGCATTACAAGTTCCCTGAAATATTCATTTATACTTTCCCACTGAGGTGTTATTGCTCACATCACTACTTGCTTACATTCACATGGGTCATTAGAAGGAGACAAGAAAGGTCAGCTGATAAGATAAGTGACCAACTGGTAAGTGAGGCAGGTTAGTCCAGCACAGACACAAACAAGTGGCAGGTGGTGACTGATAACTGTATCAGACTCACCACCTTTGTATTTGGCCACCACTGGAACCTAATTTTCCCTCCAATATCCTATTGTTTTTGTTCTGAAACATTGACATTAAGGTGTCCACTCAACCGTGGAAACTATGAATAAGCTGTGAATTTAGTGAACTGTAAAAAACCTATGGAGTAAGCCGTGATTTCTGCGTAAATTCTAGAAAAAGCTACCTTGTGAGAGTCATAGGTGGCTGTGCCAATTGTAAACTGTGTGAATAATAACGCTTTCAAAAAGATAACAAGTAAGACCTAATATACACATGCACCGAAAACTGTAGACTGTACGTTTCGACTCGCCAACAGACAACAACCGTTTCCAACTTCCACTCATGGTGCCAACTGCCCGGCGGTGGCAGACAACAACTTGCCTTACATTCTGGGAACTGGGGAGCAGTGAAGCAGGTTCAAAAAAAAACAGCTGAAGAGCATTTCTTGTTGTCGGGTTACCATGACGACCTGGCTTACTCTGTGCTTCTCCTTGGCCCCGCCGCACACCTCTGAAGAGACGATGGCCATAGAACGGACTAACAAAATCCGGAATCGGGGAACCGATAAGCTTCTCTAGGACTCAAGATAACAAGAGATACCAACCCAATCCGCAGTACTCACACTGAAATAAAACACATTGGGTATTTTCACAATTATGTAAAATTCATATTTACAGTAAAAAAAGTTTTTAATTTTAATAAAATTCCTCCATTGAGATCTCGATAGACATCACATCACTAATCGCAGGTGACTCACTGTTGTTTACATTTTGTCATGTATGCGCAGTGATGCCTGACATTATCGATCCACTCCCTGCTCCAGTCTGCGCGGTGTATCCTTTTCAAGTTCGTATTCCCGTTAGTCATTATATTGTCATTAAATATTGTTTAAATTCAAACCTTGTGTTAAAAATACTGTAACAAAAAAATATGTTTTCGTTTATTTTAATTTTTTACCGAGGGGTGGTCCGGACTTCCCGAACTGCATAATTATTTTGTTTATTTTTCCCTAAGGCATAGGTGAAGTGATCCTTCACCGGACAAGCTGCCACTACAACTACCTAATTCAATTTAAAGACACCTCATGACCAATGCAATATTTTCTTGTTTTAGGCTCTTGCTTGGAAGCCTGAGTGTGGAATGCCTCACAACCAACTTGGAACCTTAGTTGGTAACAATAATTTCTTTCTAGACGCTGCTTATTACTACATGAGGTGGTAAGTCTCCTAATGGTTATTGGTTTATCCGGTTTTTTAATAGCAGTGAAAGGGCTTATGGTTATTCAAACATAGTTTTTAGTACTCATCACATTATGAAGATTGATGTGATACTGAGATCCTATCTACAGTATATAAGTATACAGTTAACGCCAACTAGCATGAAGTGTGACTTGTGCATGCACGTAGATCACTCTTCCCTTTCCTATTCGCTTAGTACAGTCGGTAACAAGCAAACCTCGCTGAAGCTGTCACAACAAATACAAATAACATAGCCTCATCTTGTTGTTTGCCTGCTTTTAAACAGAAGTTAGTATTTAGCTTTAACACTTATTGCAAACAACTGTTAAAAATGAAAAACAGAACCAACCAAACTGAATTCAAACGATCAAAATAAATAACTATTTATGTTAAAGAAACAAGATAATTTAAATAGTTGCTGTTTGTAAACAAACCGCCATCTAGGATTCTGTTGGAACAAACTATACTAAGCCGCTAGTGGTGGGGAGCTACGTCACAGCTGTTACTCTCCTCTACGGGATTCATCCTAATTGGCACGGTCTGTACCTATGTTTTGATTTTAGTTTGGCAAGTACACAGTCATTTGAAGGCACTGAAAGTAACTTGACTGGGATCCTGGATAAAAGTTGGAAGCACTTTGAGAGCACATTTACTCCTTCCTTACTCCATCACTTGATTTACAAGTTTCTGGACATGGTGAACTTTTGTTACTTCGACAAACAACCAGCTGATTTATTTCCTCAGGTAATGTCAATAAATAAGTATGACTGTAAAGGGGGACTAACAGTAAAGTACCAATTATTGGGTTTGTTTAATATTACATATAAAATGTATACAAAAAACATAGTACCCTTTGGAAAAAGTTGGCAATAAATCTAACTTGTTCCAAAGGGTACTATGTTATTTGTATACATTTTACTATCCCAAGTAACCCTTATAAGTGAATCATCTAATAATATAAATATTACATATATTTAGTCTGTGTAACTAACTAATTAAGTTCTTCTCCAAATAACTTAAAACTATTCACTAGTTTAATCTTAGATTTTGTGAAAACTTAACTTTACACAAAAATAGTTAAAGTTGGTTTAGGAAATGGGACTCTAGGCATTCTTATTTTCAGGCTCACCTGGGTAAGGTTCTCCTTTCTATTCTTTTTGGATTTATGAGAACAAAAATAGTTACCTATGTTTTATTATTTTCAACCAATTATAATTTGTTATTATAGTTGTGCCACGAAGCAATGGATCGTCTTACTTCTTGCCAAGAAATGTTACAAGGCATGAAAATGAACGATGGAGAAGAAAAGAGCAAACAACCAGATCAGCTAACTGATGAAATTCTGTTCAAACTAACTCTTATTTCTATCATGTGTACTCAACAACTTCAGAGTAGAGGTATGGGTTTTTCTGATTGAATAATTGCATTCTTAGTTAGCTACTTTCGGAGTAAAGTCACTCTCAGAAACATAATACAGTACAGTCTCTATAATACGTCCGTTAGCCACTCTGACACATCCAGTAATCCGGCGCTGTGACCTTGTCAACTAGACACCTGTTTTTATGTCTGTAAAGCGTGTGACGTATGTCGTCTGTATCGATTACCTCAATTTCTCAGGCAGAAACCAGAATTTTTTTAGATCTTTTCTCAGACAGCTAGAGAAAAGTACGTTGTTTATTGCTAATCTGAGCTTCCGTTCAGTATGGGCCGTGAGATGTTGCAAAAACGTAAACATGTTACTTTGAATATACATAAAAAGTACAGGATTTTAAAAATATTAGAAAGTCGTGCTCTTAGCTACTCTATTCAAAGAGCTCATTATCGGCAAACATAAGAAAGATTATTCCTGGCAAATTGAATCTTTTTTAGTGAACCTCCACTGATCCGGCATTTTCACTAATCTGGCGCTTCCGATCCCGGTATCAGAATCAGAATCAAACATCTTTATTGAAATAATGAATAAGAGTAGTTTTTAAGTTTGAGAATAAACATCTATTTCCATTCTTGTATTAATTAGAATGTTTACAAAATTGTTGTTGATCCGGTAACAATATAATTACATATGTTAAAATTCTAAAGAGATCAAATTAAAAGAGAAATAATAATAAACTATGAAACACATATATAACAGTCCTCCTCCGTATTATGGAGGGTATGGCAACCGACAGCTGAGCATCTGATTGACGTGTCTTCGGCAGAGTGATCCATCATCCAGCTTGATTTGGTAATTCACTCGCCCTTCTCTCTTCACCACTGTACCGAAGTTCCACTTTTGTTTGTTGTTCTGGTAATCTCTTACTTGCACTCTTTGGCCAGTGGTAAACTCTCTTCTGCAGTTATTTTGTAAATCTTCTTTGTTCTCTTGATTTTTATTCATAGGATTTACCAAACTAATATGTGTCCTGACATTACGGTTGAACATTAAGTGGTATGCTGAAAGCCCTGAAGAGTTTATCACTTGTCGCAGTTGAATAAGTAGTTTGTACAATTTTAACTCCAATGTACCTTTTTCATGACTCATAGCGTTTAAGGAGTTCTTGACCGTCTGAACAAATCTTTCTGCCTGGCCATTAGATGATGGATTGTAAGGTGCTGTAGTTTTGTGAACAACTCCATTTTCTATTAGAAATCGTTCAAACAATTCCGATGTGAACTGACTTCCGTTGTCTGAGACAAGTAGGACCGGAAGCCCAAAGTTTTTAAAAATATTCCTCAATTCCTTGACACACCATTCTGATGTTGTATTCTTTGTTGGTATAACCTCTTACACTTCACATTGTACAATACGTACAAAAATAGTGTCATGTCTAATGTACTGGGAACACAAACAAATAACAATGGAAGAACATATCCTATATTTTACTTTTATTTAACAGATATTTCTTAACTGAATGTCTAAAACATTTTTCTCCACATTACTTTTTATTAATTGTGGCAAAAGATTAAAAAACTGTGATCCCATATGAAACGCTTTTTTAGTGTAAAAAGACAAATGATGTTGCGGAATTCCTATTTCTTGTATTATGAAAGTGACAGTCGCCTCTAAGATTAAATTTGTGCAACTGATCTGATATACAAATAATACAGTCTAAAATATATTGATCATATACTGTAAGAATGTTCAATTCACAGAAATTTTTCTTAACTGACTCTACCTCCCCCAGGTTTAACAAAATTCTTAATGCTTTCTTCTCCATTACCAGAATTTTATCAAGGTTTCTTTTTGAAGTGCCACCGTATATGCATATGGCTAAACCATAGGCAAAGTGTGAGTGCACGTGAGCAAAATAAATTGATCTTAAAGTTTCAAAACTACATAAAAATTTCATTCTTCTTAGAACGTATAACCCAGAAGAAATTTTACTAATTATCATTTCCACATGGATATTCCGACTTAAATTATTATCTATTTCTAGCCCTAAAAATTTTGTGTGATTAATTTTTTCAGTACAGTTTTGATCTATTTTAATGTCAAATTGGGGAACATTTTTATTTTGTGCTGTTGAAAACACTATGTAATATTAGGGTCGGATTAGTGAGATTGCACTGTAGTCCACATTTTTCAATGAAAGTAACAAAGAAACTCAACAAGCATCCATCAATCTACATTTTCTTGTAACATTACAAGGGATTAATATCATCCTAATTGTTGACTAACATCCTAGTTTTTATATCCTGATCATTTCCAATTGTTTGAATTTAGTAATCTTTGACATTGGTAAAAAAAACAAACAACATGAGTTTTTTGGGTAATGAAATTTTTAGGTTGGGCGAGTCTAGGTCGGAAAATGCCAAACTTTTCCTCGAGTCAGGTAAATTTTAGGGTGAGTCACCGTATATACTCAAAAGTAACCTGCAAATTTCACCTGAATGTGTGGTAAAAACTAAAAACCCTGCACCCATGTACTTAGTTGTACCCCGTTTGATGTACTGTCAATTATGTGATTTGCCAAGCCTGTATGCTAGTGAATGTAAATTCCTTTCTCTCTCGTATTTCAGGATCAGATCAAATGGCAGTGGCTCTTGCAGTCACTCTGGGCATGATGAACTACTTGATAATGCAAGCAGTGAACCGTTTAGAGGAAGTTCTGCCTACTCCTCAGGCTCTGCCACCACCAGCTGTTGTGAGTAAACACAGCTGAAAAAGCTGAATGTATTGAAAAGCCTGAGTGTGTTGGCGCAGTCTTTAAAAAGTTTGAGTGTGTCTTGATAAATTCACAACATTCATACTGTAAATCAACCTAAACCAGGGATCCAAGTGAATGCACATGGCAAGCACATGCACAAGGTTTTGGTCAAGAGTGTTTGATGATTTAGGGCTAAATTCATCTCATTGAAGATTAGAGACCAAATTTGTATCTTGTTCAAAAAGTTTCAAGTTCAGTTATAAAAAAATAGAAATAACATGTTTAAATATGTTTAATTAGTTATAAATCTAATTAAATTTTCTTTTCTAACTATAATACAATAGAATACCAAAATATCTACAATTACCTAATCCAACAGCTTAATTTCTAAATATTCCTCTCTTAACCCTTTGAGGTCGCGTGTCGACTATAGGTCGACAAAGGCTATTTCCTTTTGAACGCTTGGATGTGCAGTTTAGGAGACGGTTGAAACAGTCTCTGATATGCAAGGACTACGCAGCACTAACGGCACCTAGCAGAGAAGAGCCGAAACTACCACTCCCTCCCCTCATCGGCAACTCAAGTGTGACTTTGACAGCCCGACAAACAGCCCGGTGGTTTAGTGGTTATAGTGACGGACAGCTGGCCCCTGTCTGTCACAGCGTGGGTTCAAATCCCACCGGGTGCGCTCTGGTGCGGTGCAATGCTAGTTGTTGGATCATGCCGGTGCGGGGGCCACAATGACCGCTGAGGATCACTGAAGAGAAAATGGCTCATCAAATCCAGTGAGGCGGAGAGTGGCACTTTTGAGCTTAGGGAAGGCTAAATCCAGCTTAGAGGTGTGGTTCAATGACTGGTAATGCACCGTACCAGAGAGCGGTTTTGCTGAAATTTTGCTTATAGGAGACTAAGGAAACCCATACGGGAGGCTTTTTACCAAAATTTAAAAATAAAATGAGATTGCAAAGGGTTAATGAAAATTGAACATGGAAAAAAGCCTACATAGGCCAAGCCTGTGCGTAGGCTTGAGTTGCAAGTTGAAAATAAATATGAATGTTTAAAAAAATAAATCTGAATTAAATTGCTTGACATGGAAGTGTGTTAAATTGTTAAGTAAGTGCACAGTATTATGAATTTTTGCATTGATGGTCAACAGAAAATGATGCATGTTATCAAGCCTAGTTATAAAAAAAAGCCTTGCTGTAGTTGTTTCAATTGCTTTTGTTGATTGTGTGTGTTGAGCAGTGAGGTGGTGTGTGTGTGTGTGAGATGAAGTGTTGTTAAGCATGGGGGGTTTAAAATTTATTCTGCTTTTCCACAGCAGAACGGCCATAACAAACATCGCAGAAGAAGGAGGAGAAGACGCAACAGTTCTGAGTTGTCCTCAGACTTGAGTGAAGATGAGCAAGTTTTAATGGTGAGTAACAGAAATGTAGCTTACAGTTGCTTGTATATTATTTTGATTATTATTATTTTGATCGTATATTAACTAGGGGTGCACAGGGCCCCCACATTTTTGGGTCGGGTCGAGTTGGCTACAAAGCCTGTTTTCGAACCGGGCCGATAATTTAACAGGCTTTTATTCCGGCCGTAGGAAGCTCAGCTGTAGGAGTTTATCAGGTTAATTGTATGTATATATAGCGAAACGACACAGGTTGGCAAATCTTTTGACAATGGTAAAATATTTAAGTTTATTCTAAGTATGAACACTTTATAAGTATTTAGGAATTGAAACATCTATGTAGAATATAAACAGTAGAGATTTTTAATCTCTAATTTTGCCTTTTGTCCAGTATTTTGTTAATAAATTCCATTAGGAGTGTGTGAGTCACATTTTTTTAGGTTGAGTCAAGTTTGTTAAAAAAGTGTTTTGAGTCTAGTTGAGTATTAACGTATCAGCATTAAAAACATGCTTATTTTAGAGTTTTCTTGACAAATTTTATTATTCACAGGGATGTCAGCAACCGGGAAAACTGGGAATTATGCGTGAATTTTGCCCATAACCCCATAACCAGGAAATCTGTGTGAAAATTGTATTTTTTGGAAAATGTTCAGGAATTTCATCGTGATTAGTAAACACGAATTAATGTCCTTATTCTATTGTGTCACACTTACTCCCGGTTTGTGATTAATTTCTCATTTGAATTCCTATTTTCGATCACGACATGTGAACTGCACATTTAACTGAATAAAGCCATCCTTGACATGTTTACCGGATCGTGTGTCCATTTCAGCCAAGTTCAGCGTCAATGCTTATCAAGTTATCTTGAATTCTCATTGATTACTCATTACTATGGACAAATATTCTTGACTCCCATTTTCAAAATGTAGTAGTAGATGTAACCAACCAATTTGTAAAAAATACTTCTTTTAAACGAACAGTATAAATCTAAACAAAACAAAAGTAAAACATTAAATAAATTAAATCCACAAAAATTGACTTAATTTTATAACTGTTTGCTATATTTTCTGCAGTTTTATCCCCAGGGCAGTATTTGTATCCAAAGCAAAATCTTTTTATTTTGAAATCACGACTTCAATACCGTTTGTGGCGATCTCTAATGCCTGCTAGCGCCTGCGACGAAATCACCATTGTACCCCAACCAAATTTTGAGATTTACTGATTAGGTCGAGCCGAGTTCGAGTATTGGTAAATACTCTAATTCCACTTGATAATCAAGTACTCGCGCACCCCTTAAATCCATTGTTGTTAAATCAAATAAGATTTTGGCTGTAGACATTTTAGAATTGAGTATTTTTTGTGTATTTACTATTTAGTCATGTTATGATTATTTCCGGCTGAATGGTTGATCAGGTCTGCTCAACAGATAGTGTCAGAATTAAAACTATAGTAATTACATAATAATTATAATAAATTCACGATTTACAAATGTGTGGTAGTAAATGAGCATATTAGGTAAGTGACCTTTTATAGTCAGGATGGGCACTTATGGTCTGGTGATTTAGATGAACTTAGGATGGTGTTCGAAGATGAAATCAGGATAAAGTGGATTTGATTGGAGTAGCTTATGTTTATTATCATAGGTTGCATTTTAGGCAGAGGTATATTTCGGTAAAGGGAGCTAGCTAGAAAGCAAATAGGTTTTCTGAGTACCAAACCAGAGGGTGTTATCCCCTTTGTCTGTAGAATTGGAACATCAGCTAGTTTTGACATAACACATTTTGCTTGTAGATAAGTTCAGACTCAGATCTGAGTGAAGAAGAGTTGGTGTTTGATGCAAATCCATCGGAATCAGAAGGTGAACAAGAGACTGAAGAAGAAGCTAACGTTGTGTCAGATTCAGGGAATGTGCAACTAGGAGAAACTCCTGCTTTAGCAACTAACAATACCCTCACCCATGTAGAAACATTGTGCCAGAATGGATTTATACTACAAACAGCTAAGGTAAATAGTTATTTGAGACTCATTAAACTAGATTTAAAGCAGGGTGTTATTGAAGGCTATTTTAAGTTATTTAGGAATGGATGAAATAAGATTTAATGACAGGATGAGTCAAATGGGAAACTTGAAATCCTTGGGAATTTTGAGTAAAAGACGGGACAAGACAGAATTTGCTAAATTATTGTATACTCAGCTTTTGAGTTAGCATTGGTGTTAAAAAATATATTTGGTTTTTGCACTTCAGTACATGTTATTATGGCCTACCATTCTAGTGTGATGCAAGTGAGCATTGGGTAATTCTAGTCAGCACACTTATCATTTGATCTTTGATGAGCAAGGTTGGACTTTAATTTTACCTCTACATTTTTTAATAAGTGTGTACGCAAGTAATAAGTACAGTAGTCAATTTGTTTGAAATTCCTTAGGGTTTAGACCTAATTTATAATTGTTAATATTTAGTCTAAAGTGTCCAATCTTAGTTACGACTGAAGTTGAAAAAATCTATACGTTAGGTGTGTCTGGATTGGCTGGTGAACAACTTAGAGGTGTTGAAAGCGTGTGGCCAGAGTGCCAAGCCGATGTTGAGTCGTACCACTGCCTTTCTCAACCACATGGCTCAAGTGCCGCTGCCCTGTCCGTCTAGTGAGCAACCAGACATAGTCAACAATGGTAAGTATATACATACTAGTCAATCAGTGGGCCAACAGTTCAACTATTTGCTATGTTGTAAAATCTTTAATCATCCTAAACCCGAAAATCGGTAGCGTATAAAAAAATCTTGTAATCTAAAGTGTTAATAGCCACTAAACAGAGTGACCAATAATACAATCTTCAGGCTGCCACTGCGGAATAGAGCATCTTTCTTAAGGGAATTGTTAGTTTTGAATGTTATGGACTTCAAAATGGGTCACACAAAATGGGTTTCCCAAAAGAAATTTACAATCACCCCAAAACCCAAGTTTTAAAAATTTAAGGGTGAGTGGGATTTTGGAACATTTTGCATAATTTTAGTGATATCCAAAGATTATTCAAAAAGGATGATAAAAAAGGTCAAGTTTGTTTTGACTAACAAGGCAAATATAGGTCTAAAAGACCCTCTCTACTACTCAACCTCGATCTTTACCTTGAGTTACAGTATGTATAGTCACTGAACAACATGTTAGTGGCGACTGTGGAGAAAGAACCCGTGCGAGAGGAGTGATGAGTTTAGAGTTGGGTGTGATATCAACTCGCAATGGGTTCGCTTGCTAGTCATAATACTTGATCTACTTGGTGAGAACTGTCAAGTTTGCTGAAGGAACAGTGGCTTTTTTACAAATGAATCCTGGAACTTCCTTATTGGTTTTATTTGCATTTAGTTATAAATTTAAAATATTCCAGCTTTATTCTATTCAAACAATGTATGTGTTATAGTTAAGATATTTAACAAAGAAAGTCTTTCATGAGATATTTAACACGAATTTGTGTTTTGTTTAGAAATTTTGGAGAATGAGAAAATTCCATTAGCAGAAGAGAAATTGGTCAGAGGACTTTTGGCTCTCAAGCCTGCCTATCAACACATTGAATGGATGCAACTGAAGACTAGATCATTGACTTCACGTCAAGAGGTAACAAATAATGATCATTTGAACACTCATAAATACTTGCAAACATTCATGCTTGAATACTATGAGTTTGTTTAATCCATTGGTTTAAAATTGAAAAAACTGTAATGAGACTTTTGTGATCCAAGATTAGTTCAGTGGGCAATAATATTATGAAGTTATTATTTATCCTCATATTACATGTAGAAGGTTACTAAAAATTATCAGGTTTCCAAAAAAACAACAACACTCTGAAGGGCAGTAGGGAAAAGCCCTTGGGGTTGTTTCTTTTTATAAACTTGGAAAGGAAAATAATTTAAAAAAGTACCGTAAATAAAGTAGGTTTTAGCATTGAATCAAACCCCAACATAAGATAAAAACATTGCCTTTGAAAAGCCTCACCCAAAAAATTAAAGTTTTATTGATTATTTGGTCTACTTTAAGTATTTAAAAATTCTAATGTAAAGTTATTTCCTGGTGATATGATTATTATTATGTATTCAAACATCCCCTTTTTAAGGCTTTATTTAAGCTTTTTTAGATTATATGAAGTATGTTTTTGTTCTGCTCTAATTACAAACATTATTTCATCTTAAAAAGTTTAAATAAAAGCTTATATATATATGGATATGTTTGAAATAATAATAATAGATTTTATGTTCTTTGGTTATCATGTATTATTGAAAGTTATTAGTTTTAGTTTGCAATTAAATATTGTTGAAATAACATCTGCTCTCATTAATATTTCAGAGAATACTTAATATAAGTTTGTATGCAGGATACTTGTGTTAGGTATTTATTGGCACTCTGAATGTGCCTTAAGTTGCTCCCTCAACATTCTTCTTGTTTCAGGCATATGTACGAGTGTGCAAGCTGGTGCAACTAGGAAAGAGACTGGCAAAAGAAACAGACATTGATTACAATCCAACCAGGAATTGGTTCGAGCTGAATGATTCAGAGTCTCCCGTTACTGTGGAACCGGTGAGAAAGCCATAACTTGTATTATACATTTAAAAGTAAGAAATAGTTTCAGGATGAAATTTGAAACTTGCTAGAGTTTGGTGTTTTTAACCCAAACAAGTACGGACGGACGGAACAAACTTAAATTTGGGCGGAAAGGAAATTTGAATAACCCATGTTGTACTGGACTAGACAAAACAGATTAAGCCCAAAGTGATATCACTTTTTGAGTCAACAACAGTGCCAAAAAAATGTATAGATAAACTCTAGCCGAATCCATAGCACTGAGATCGACCATCATTTGATGTCCATGAATGTTAATGAGTATACTCACGTTCTTTAATAAATGTACATTGTACAACCATTAACACTTTGAAGCCGAAGCCCGACTCCTGCTCAGGCCGTCTATTGAAGTAGTTATTATGATCGCTACTAGAGCACCAGTGTTCCGTGCAAGCTTGAACAGTTTACTGCGAGGAAAGCTTCTACTAGGTGTGAAAATGGCCGTGTGGTCTCAAGCGTCACCTGACGAGCTGGCAATTTAGGTCACTCGGCTGTTGCGGGTTCGAATCCTGCAGCGGGAGCAATCCATTTTAAGCTCACTTCCGTGTGGTTTAGTGTTGGGGAGGGCGCACCTTAAATAAACAGTGACCGGCACAGGTGGAAGTTGACTGCACAAGGGAGTTTAATATGGATTGCTCAAAACACCTGTTTTGCTACTTGTTGCTTTGTATAGAGGAGGACTTTGTTGTTTTTGGGTCTATTTCATTTCTATTCAGAGGTCGCAAGTAATTTCACTTCTATTCAGAAATTGCAAGTAACGGCATTCCATTAACGGTATGTAAAATAAATAACAAAAAAGACGGAAAACTGTAATTTTAAACAAATTGGCCCAGGCTTCAAAGTGATTGACTATCCAATAATTATTGGAGCCTGAGATCGATCGTAGCGTATAAATTACACTTAAAGTATCGTCAATATACACTTAAATTATTTAAACATCTTTGAATTCATCCGGGTACCTAACTTTTCAAGGAGTTTCTTTATAACTGTTTTTCATATCGCTCCTCATAGTCTCAAGAGCTATATGCATGCAAAAAGGTGCTTACTCTAGAGCCACCCTTTCTGTGGCCAAATAATGATTTATCCAACTTAACCCCAAGAAAAGTGTACTTAAGAGACCTATACAAGGACCTAGATATGTTAGATAGTTTACAAATCAGTTTAATGTGACATAACAATGTTACCGACCCTTCCTAACAACAATACAGGCAATACAGAAACTATGTAGGGATTGTATTGACTGACCCATTTGTTGATAGGAGCCAAAGATCATACTTGAAGAGAAAGGGAAGCTGATGGGACAGTTGTGGTTGAAGGCTGAAGTGAAGGAGCTGGAGACCAAAGTGCGCCTCTCGTCAGCTTTGCCACCGTACTTAGTGTTGGACTGTGATGCACTTATCTATCATATTGCACTTGTCAAACAACTCGTCCATTCCAAGAAGTTCATCATCCTTGTACCGTCTGTTGGTACGTAGTCACTAAATAGTATTTAAGAGTGGATAGTACCTGTCGGCCATTTTGTTTTTTGTCTCGTAAGAACAATGTAAACAAGCATTTTCTTAAAACACCACACGCCTAGAATTTCCATGAGGTATTTTTGAAAAAGGGTTTGTTTGGAAAATGATAATGCACTGCTAATGCTCAGCTGACCACTTTTTTGAAAATTTTATTAGTTTACTAGTAAAAACAAGAAATTTAAATACAAAGTTTCTTCAATTGTTGGATTTATGTCCAAGTTTTATAAATGAGGAAATAGAAATTCGGGTCAGCGGAGTCATTAAAAAATTTAATGCACTTTAAGATTAAGTTTATTTAACAAAAATCCAATGGAAACTGTAGGCGTGAAGTGTTTCAAGAAAATTCATGTTTTTACATTGCTCTTATGGGACAAAATTCAAGATCACGTCCACTATTGCACACTCTTAAAATCATAAGCTGAAGATATGTTAAGGGCATTTGCAAAAGTGTATCCATCCTAAAAGCTAGCCCAAGAGATATATTAAAATCTAGGTTTACAGCCTGTTAAATCAGAAACAAATGAGCATACGGTACATCACTTCTGTAGTGCATTCCAATATACCATAATTTATCTGCAAATTTAATGTTATTCTATTGTCATACTGCCAAAATATTAAAATTTTTCTAAGGCAATATTATTTAAAACAATATTAATATTACGATTTTTACTATTCATCATTGACTCACGTATGTATGTGTTTTTAGTTGTTTCATCCCTGGATGAACAAAAGCGGGTGAGTCGTCGAGTAAGGGACACAATTCGATGGCTTGAGTCTCAATTCCGCCAAGGAAATCGGTTTCTGAGGGCTCAGAGAGCCAATGAACATCTCTCTCTTCCTCTCATCAAGTACCCCAAGAAAAAAGACAAAGAAGCCTGGTAAGTTTCATGGTTCATGAATCGACAAATAAATCTTGTTCGTACATTTGGGAATCATTCTTAAACATCTCTCTAAAAGTTTGTTTATTAACTGGTATTTTAATATTGGTCTTCAAAAATACTTTGTACCTTAAAAATTTAAAAATAACCTTTTACTATTTTGTTAACACTAACAAAGCTTTTACTTGTACTCGGGTTTGAACATTTTCTCTAGCAGAGTATATCAGATGCTACTTTGGAACTACTCTTGTATTCAGCTCTCGAACCAAGAAACAAAAAATCTATTCTGAAGCCAGCTTTTTTAAGGGTTTGACTCAACTCAGATTTTAAGGAATCGGTGGAGTTAATTATCGATTTTTGTTGCTGACTCATCCCTACTGAAAACCATTATCAGCTAGTAGCCTCTTTACTTCATATTTTGTTCTATTCAAGCATCTTCACTATATTTTTGAACTCTTCCCTTCCTGAAACATGATCTTGTTTTTATTTTATAGGCCCTGAAAAGGGAAGTATTGATCTATTCTGGTATTCTCCTTTATTCTTTCTCCTTCAGAGCTCACACATGTCACTTTCACCGGCTTCTCAACTATTCTCCCTCCCTATTCCGCACACCTCGAATCACATTATGATTTTTGTCTCTGATGTCATACTGTGCAGTACTGTGGCGCTTAACCTTACAATAGGCTTACAGTCAGTGGTTTTGGTTTCACTTACGCCTTTTACTGTTGTGTATAACTGTATATACTTATATAGGCATCGGTTAGTTTGGCCACTTTTAAGTTTGGCCTGGGGTCTGGTCCCGAGGTGTCTGAACTTAGGGGAGTCTACTGTACACACCTCTACCTTGTTTTTGTGGCTAGAATATGGTAATAAAAGGGGTGCTTAGATTAGAGTATTTTTGGTAGTTTGGATTATTTTATTTAATACACAAATTTCTCTTAATTCTTTGAAAGGAAATTCCAATAGGCTATTACATTACTGAAAAAAGAACTTCATTCCTCCTTCTTCTTTTCTTGAAAAAAATTTATTGTAAAACGATATAGAGAGTTTTTTTTTTGTATTACCGGTATACCCCTTTTATTTACTATCATTCCATTTTCAATTTGTCTTAATATTTGACAACAAATCAACATCTTGGTGGAAATATGTAGTAGACTTCACAGATAATTGTATGCATAATTATTAGAAATAAAACAAAAAATATCCTGCTTCCAAATGCAGTAAGTTCAGTTTTTGTTTTCAGTATGGTTTAGTTGTGTTGTGCAGCATTCAATTTTGTTTGAATGCTAGAGGTTGCGCGAAACCTGTTGAAGCCTGGGTAGGGAAGGTGAGGTAACGGAGTAGAAAGTACAGTGGTGGAGGGGAAATTCACCGGACAGTCAAGCCTCTGAGACTACATTTTGTGAGCTGAGTTCATTTTGTCAACAGATTGCCAAATTCGATTAAATACGCCGTTGTGTCCAAGGCATTTAAAACTTGTCTGAGAACAGTCTTCATCGCTCAAGCGTTCTACAACACAGACGAGTTCATGGTACAGTAGACTCTCGACTATCCGGCCTTTTGTGGCGGAAGGGTAGCCCGATGTGAAAAGCGGATAGGCCGAGTTCATTGAAATTGACTTCGGCCTATCCAGATTGATTTTTACCTGTTTCACGAACTGAATCAAACGTTTTAACTGGTTATACAGTACTGTATTAAATTAGGCTATCACGTTTTGATCTAATATAAATTTTACAAACTTGGAACAGTGATGGGATGGTTTGTAAGGAAAATTATTAGTGCACGCAAAATTGTTTGTTACAAGTTTAATTAATGCACTAACTGTATTGATCAAAAACTGTATAGTACAACATTTAAGTTATACATACTGTAATGTCATAATCATAATCATTGAGTAAAATAAAAACAGTAGCTTACAATATAAAACAAAACAAAAGAAAAAACGAAAAATTACTTTTTGAAAAAGTCTACGAGTATAATAGATAGTTGTCGTTCGGTATTAGACCTTTACCTCGCCGCAGTGTCTCGCCATTTTCTTAGGCATATGATGTCAGCTGATGCTGTCTCATCTTGTTGGGCGATGTATTCCGATGTCTGTCTGCGATGTATTTCACGACTGAAAGCATTCAAAACCATGTGTCAACTTTTAACGTTCTTTGTGGCCATGAAAATTTTTAATTTTGTTTACAAAATGGTAGGCCGGATAGTACGGAGACCGGATGGTCGCGAGCCGGATAGTCGAGAGTCTACTGTATATAATTGGGAGACACCATAAATTGGTTGACTGACTAAGGTCTAGAGTTGTACCATTTGAATGAATGGGAGAAAGTTAGAATCGTATACTAGAGGTTTTTATAGACGTATGAAAGGAAAATTTGATCTCATAAAAATGACGGTTGTCATACATTTCATGTAAAAAATGTTCATTCAATAAAATATTTATTTATTTCTAGATTATTCTGTAGTAAAAGTTCTAAATTATCATTTTTTGTGTGTTAAATTGTGTTTTCTTGAACAGTGTTCACCAAAATTATGGATATAAAATAATTTGTAAATACAAATAAGCGTTTTACAAAAATAATTAACGTTTAATAAAATGTATATTACTTCAAAATCATCCTACAGAAAACACGCTAATAAAAAAAATATAAATAGTTCAAAAAATAAATATTTATTCCCCTACTAATACTCAACCCCTTAAAAACTAAAATAAAAGAAATCTACAATCCATTTGCCGGTAATGTGTAAAAACAAACCGATGTTTGTAGAAAGTACGGTAAAAGTCGATCCAGAGCGTGCGAGTCTCTGACTCAGACTGAACAGCTGTCTACCCCCACCTGCTCAAACCCAGTTACAGCCGGTTTCAGCAGCCAAGGACAAGCTTCAATATGTTCCGCACGACCTCTACAACTGGGGCTAATTTTCGTTATGCAACTCACTGTGACAGTGCAACACGAGGTGCAACAGCTTATTTTTTAAACTTTATTGACAAACCAGTAAATTTTAGAAGTAAGTTCCATTTGTAACTAAAGAATACTTGTACAGGATGTTCTTCCAAGTGGCCGAGTGTTGTCACTTCATGAGTCAGCAGAATGGTACTCGGCAGGAAAAAGACAATCTGGTCACTCTCATCACTGGAAGCAAGACTCTGTTATCTCCCAATGGAAACAATGGATTTAGTCCCCTTGGAATTGCCAACACTGCTGGTAAGTATTTTTCTTTTACTTTAAATATGGGAATCTCAACAAACGTATTTCTTTGTGAGTCTACGTATCATTCCTTTTTCAATTTGTCTTAATATTTGACAATAAATCAACATCTTGGGGGAAATATGTAGTAGACTTCACAGATAATTGTATGTATAATTATTAGAAACAAAACAAAAATGACTTACCTATTAATATTTCGTTGCCAACTGTACTTAGCTACCTTTTTGCAGACGACCTCAGCGTATGTTTTGATTCAACCTCTAGAGATTTGTATAACTCAACAGTTCAGTCCACCTCTGATCTGATAGAGGATTGATATTTAGTTAGCCAACTTTGTATTAATAAAGACAAAACCCAACAGTTGGAATTCTCTTATAAACAAAACAATAATAGAGGAAAAAAAGTCGTGAATTTTTTGGGGTTTTCATTAGATAGTAATTTAAAGTGGGAGTATCATATGAGGATATGTGGAAGGGTCTTTATTTAATACGTATACTTAGACTTTCTGTTAGTATATGAGTTTTAAAAGTAGTTTATTTTGCTCAAATCTACAGCCATTTTTTGAGCTATGGCACACTTATTTGGAGTCAACAATTACTTTTCTAGTGTATCTATTGCCCTTTCTAAAAATGTATAAATCTTGAAAATCGAATGAGAAATAACAAAGTTATTGTAATTTCTGTCTTACCAGCCCATGTCCGCCATGTGTTCCTCCAGTCAGCTGACGCAACAACAATGGAACTTACAACATTATTTTGATTCAGGAGTTTGTTAAATTAGTTTGGACATCTCTACAATCAATAATTATTCTTTCTGGTTATGCTAACGTGTCGAAGGTCGTCATTTTGAACAGCTCTTAACAAACACGAAACAAGCACGAACAAATAAATTATATTTATGTCTTCTGTTTTGGTAGATTAAATAGAAGATAAAATAAAAATTTTAAAATGTAATGTTTTATTTTAAATTGTTTTATTTATTGGGAATTTCAACAAATTAAATTAAACTATCCTGAATGTATTAAAAAGTTAACTAGTTGACTTAGTTAGCTAAAAATCTTAGTTAAAACGTAAAAGTAAATTAAGTTAGTTAATGTCGGAGTTTTCCTATGAACATCTCTACTCTCTAAAAAACCAAACCTAACCTAATCTTAAAAAAAAAAAAGATTTCGAAGCAATAGTTCTCTGTAGATACAGTCATTACTATTAGTATGAAAGTTTTATAGTATTGAATAAATAAAACTATATTTTTATTAAAAATTGTCCATTTATCTTCCAGAACAAAGGACACAAACTGTAATTTATTAGTTCGTGCAAGAGCTGTTCAAAATGATGACCTTCGACAAAGTAGCTTAACCGGAAAGACTAATTATTGATTGTAGAGATGTCCAAACTTTTTTACAAACTCCTGAATCAAAATAATGTTGTCAGTTCCATTGTTGTTGCGTTAGCTGACTGGAGAAACGCATGGCGGACATGTGCCGGTAAGACAGAAATTACAATAACTTTATTATTTCTCATTCGATTTTCAAAGTTTATCCATTTTTAGATAGGGCAATAAATACACTAAAAGTAATTGTTCTTATAAATTTGGTGTAAATGTACACGTTTTTGAGTTATTCAACATTGAAAATTTTAAATGGCCGCCATTTTTAAATTTGAAAGTTAAATGAAATAATATTTTGTCCCTAACTAGACAATGACATTTTAATTTTTGACCAAAGTTTGGTGAAAATCAGTGCATTATTTTTATTGTCATAAATTTTAGTAAAAAACACATCCACACAGACAGACGGACAACGAAGCGCCTAAGACCCCTGTTTATATGGTAAAATATTCTTGTTTTGACCCAAGGAACATGTCTACAAAGTATGTCCAGAGAGTCTACCGATACCCTGTATATCAAAGACTTATTTTCATGAAGGAAAATAGCTATCTTTATGATTTCCTGGGTTGTACACATAATTATGCCACTCAAAACAAAAATAGTTTGGGATATTTTAAATGTAATTACAAAAAAACTCAAAAGTCCTTTTATGATATGTCTATAAAATTGTACAATGCCCTTCCTCTGTATATTAAGCAGTTGCCTACCATAAAGTTTAAAAAATGTGTTCATAAATTATTAACTAGAAACTGTCTGTTTAAAGTTTACGACTTTTATGATATTGATTTTGTAAACTAAGTTATATAATTATGACGATTGCCATACTTTTGATGTTCTCAAGTGTTTTTGCAATACAAAATTGTTTATTTATTTTATTTTTTATAATATTGGACAGAAGTTTTAGTTTAATCAAGTAGAATATTTATTGCATAAATTAGTTTTGATTGTTCAAAATTATTGTAGACATTTTGTTGCCCATGGCTTAAATGAAACCTGACGATATTCACAATTAGAATTGTGATGTCAACTAACTAAAGTAGTACATGACAACGGCTGTTAACATACTGGTTTTGACAGAAAACATCAAAATCATAATTTCTACTGACAAACATAACCTCTACCATTTCACTGTTTTGACACTTGAAGTCAATGTTGGAGTGATTGTACAACTGTAGGGAGCCGAGTGCACTCTCCAGAGCGCATCGGTTTCGCACACCTCGCCAAGAGACACCAAGTGCACTCCGCTCCCTACAGTCTTGTTTAGATTAGCCGCACAGGTGAATTAAACAGCTGATCAAGAACACAGCCTGTTGATCATTGAATGAAACAATGACATAAATCTAACTACCTGTGGGGTATTAATTCAGCTAATACTAATAAACCGTTCACTTTAAAAAATATAATTAATGTCCCTGTAGTATTACGAACTATGTCACCGTATGACGTGTCACGGTTTCAGACGACATCAGTTATTGTCGTATCAGGGCTCAGTCAAGCACTCGACTGTCATAACCACCTTTATTGTTAGGTTTCTAAATGTTGTATTTTAATTATTATTAGTATTACTGTTTTACTTTTATAAGTTAACACTTAGTTATAAACTCCTTTCGCCCCGGGTGGGTTTTCTTTCACCCAAGTGCGACCTGGACCTTAACTGCGTTGTCGGATAAAACTCAGTCGAAATATTCAGCTGGGATTTCGATCCAGAGGTCTAATT
The DNA here is from genome assembly GCA_018831715.1 of Matsumurasca onukii. Classification (NCBI taxonomy): domain Eukaryota; kingdom Metazoa; phylum Arthropoda; class Insecta; order Hemiptera; family Cicadellidae; genus Matsumurasca; species Matsumurasca onukii. The sequence continues at coordinate 39,698,379 of CM032062.1, forward strand.
GGCTTTCAAATCTAATTTAATGTTTATCAGGTAAAGCTCAGAGACCTACGGGACCAAGCGTACGCTCAAACAGTCTCTTTAGGTCATCATCGCTTTCTGACTTTGTATAATTTGGAAAAATGGTGTGTCGTAAATGTGTTTTATTGTTGTCGAAAAGAAAGAGAACCGAATACCAAATAATCGAATCACAGCTTCTTCGCTATATCTTCGATTAGATGGCTTATAGTAAAACGCAACTATTTTAAATAAGTTCGAAATACCAAGTGATCCAGTTACAGCTTCTTGGCTATATCCTGGATAACGTTGGTTTAATCGAAAATCCTATACAAAAAATATATTAAATCGACTTTAGCACACCAAATGATTAAGTCACAGCTTCTCGCTATGTCCTTGATTAGATGGTGTTCGATTACATAAACCCGTTAACCGCGATATACCAAATAAATAAGTCACAGCTCCTCCGCAATTATATAGTCTTATTTAGATGGTTTAAATATCGGTGTTTGTTGGGAGGGTGGAGAATGAAATAAAGATGATCGGTCGAATAAAACTAAACAAAACTCCGTAACTTTGTTCCTTAACTACCTAGTTATCTATATACAATACGCCTGTCCTAACACTTTTATTTGTATAATTAATTTAGAATTTTAATTTTATAATTTAATCTTACCATATTAAATAAGATAAAACAAATGTTTCGGATTACAACATTAAATTTTTAATTAATGAATACACCTACTACAATTATAAGATTTATTTACAAGTACTGTGTGTTTTATTACCTTTCAAAATAGACACCTCCTCCCTCGCAGCTGATTGACAGGAAAAGCGATTAACCTAACTCACCTAATTAGCACAGCTCCTTCGCTATGAGAGTCTAATCTAAAGTCATTGATAAATTTTTACAAAAAAAGAAATGGGTGTATGGTTTGATATTCAAATTTAGGGTCTTCAAATTTAAAAGGATACTCAGTCTTCTGTTTGCTCTATCTAGTACCATTCCTATCTATCAATAATATATATATATATATATATATATATATATATATATATATATATATATATATATATATATATATTAAAAACATAAAACTATTACCTGGTTCTTTAGGTATATATATTTGGATATGACCATCTGATCAAGAGCCGATATTAAAATGCAAGATTATCAAACTTTTCGAAGTCTCTTGATTCTTGTGATAAGAAAGAGCAGAGAGTAGAGGCTCAGATGGTGTTTCGCCTTATATCATTTTATGAGTGTTATTCCCGACCGTAAGCTAAAGAAATAAAATGTCATGTGTGTAAAAATTGATAAGTTAACAGAAGCGTGCTTCAAAATTAAGAATCAAATAAATTCGTGGCCAGTGTTGGAACCAATGCAAAAAAGACCGTAATTGAATTTCAAATCATTTTTAAGTAGCCACCCTGATAACAGAGCGCGTCTCTGCGCCAAATCATTAAGCTCTGCTCCCAGCCAGCGTAATTTAAATTGATCGGCAAACATATAATTCCCTCGTCGAAATTTGGAACGTTACATAGTTATAAAAGATTGAAATTGATTTTAATAACAATTGATCAAGAGTTTTGTGCACTTTGGCCAAAATATGTTAATTTGATGCACTTTTAAACTTTCTTTTGACTAGTACAGTTCTAGGTGGAAAAGAACTGCTGGAAAAGCTGGTTTACAATCTTACCATAATACAATCTTACCAATAAACGCAAAGCGTACGGTGATAATGGATTGTTAAACTATAGTAAAACAAGAAATATAGCATATAAAAATAAATTAACAACAGCTAAAAAATCATTTTTTGATGAACAAATTAAGAAATCACAAAACATAAACAAAAAAACGTGGGAGATAATAAATAGAGAAACAGGCAATAATTCCAAATCATTTGGGAGATATATTCACACTTTAAATATTAATGACAATGTCATTTCAAATCCGCAGTGTATATCAAATAAATTCAACGATTATTTTGTAAATGTAATAGAGGAGATCGTCCAATCTTCACCAAAAAGTCTTCAACAACACGTAATAAATATTAATACTGTTTCAATATCAAAACCTTTTAGATGTGAGCCAGTAACAGAAAAAGAAATTGAAAATATTATTTTGTCATTAAAAAATAAATCATCAAGTGGGCATGATGAGGTTCCTCTGAAACTAATTAAATATGTAGGGAAGCCATTGTTAAAAGTTTTAACTCATTTAATAAACAGTTCTCTTATATCTGGTATATTTCCTGACAGTTTAAAAGTATCTAAGGTTGTTCCAATTTTTAAAAAAGGGGAAAGAACAGAAATTAATAATTACCGACCTGTATCAGTATTACCATCTTTATCAAAGATTTACGAACGAGTGATGTACAAGCGATTAGTTGATCACTTAATGAATAATAATTTGTTCGATGACCAGCAACATGGCTTTCGAAAAGGAAAGTCTATAACCACAGCTTTGTTGGATTTCTCAGAATCTATAATAAATTCAATCGATAGGGGGGAAAAGGTTGTTGGAATATTTATGGATCTGTCTAAAGCTTTTGACAGTATTTCCCACAAACTTCTTGTGGAAAAACTTAGGCTATTGGGAGTATCAGAGATTTCATTGAACTGGTTTAGGTCTTATTTGTCAAATAGAACTCAATACGTTGAGATTACTTCCACAATTGATAAAAACGTAATTAAACATAAATCTGATATTTCTACGGTTAGATATGGTGTTCCACAGGGTTCAATTCTTGGGCCACTGTTATTTCTCTGCTATATCCAGGGGATGCCCTCAATTTTGAACAACATTAATGGCTCAAAAAGTCAATTAGTTTTATATGCGGATGATTCAAATCTTGTTATGTCGGCTGCTAATTACCCCATCCTTGAAATGGCAAGTAATGAGCAATTAAAAAGTATTAACAATTATTTTATGCACAATAGCCTGTTCTTGAACACTAGCAAAACAAATTACATAGTTTTTTCAACAGCACAAAATAAAAATGTTCCCCAATTTGATATCAAAATAGATCAAAACTGTATTGAAAAAATTAATCACACAAAATTTTTAGGGCTGGAAATAGATAATAATTTAAGTTGGAATCTTCATGTGGAAAAGATAATTAGTAAAATGTCTTCTGGGTTGTACGTTCTAAGAAGAATGAAATTTTTATGTAGTTTTGAAACTTTAAGATCAATTTATTTTGCTCACGTGCACTCACACTTTGCCTATGGTTTAGCCATATACGGTGGCACTTCAAAAAGAAACCTTGATAAAATTCTGGTAATGCAGAAGAAAGCATTAAGAATTTTGTTAAACCTGGGGGGGATAGAGTCAGTTAAGAAAAACTTCTGTGAATTGAACATTCTTACGGTATATGATCAATATATTTTAGACTGTATTATTTGTATATCAGATCAGTTACACAAATTTAATCTTAGAGGCGACTGTCACTTTCATAATACAAGAAATAGAAATTTAATAAACATTCCGCATCACCATTTGTCTTTTTACACTAAAAAAGCATTTCATATGGGATCACAGTTTTTTAATCTTTTGCCACAATTAATAAAAAGTAATGTGGAGAAAAAATGTTTTAGACATTTAGTTAAGAAATATCTGTTAAATAAAAGTCATTACTCACTAGACGAATACCTTGTTTCAAGTTAAAGTAAAAGTTAGTTTTAAATACTCTTAGTTTAAAATATTTAATATAGGATATGTTCTTCTATTGTTAACTTCTTTTGTTATTTATTTGTGTTTGTTACTAGTACATTAGACATGACACTATTTTTGTATGTATTGTACAATGTGAAATAAAGATGTTTGATTCTGATTCTGATACCTTTGCTTTGCGACATTTGTGGCTAAGACTCCGATGTGTGTGTTACAAAATTCTGTTTAGCCAATCAGAACAATGTTATAGGAGTATAGATAAAGAAAGTACACATGACAATTATTGTTTTTACACTTTTTCTTGACTCAACCCAAAATTGGCCTGAGAACACTTCTGGCCCTTTTTTGTGACAGGCTTTCCATTTGACCCAACCCAAAAACACGGAGCCCCGCTGCCTCCTAGTTTATGTTTCCTTTCAACTTTTTAGAACATGATGTAGCACTGGTAATTTGAAGAAAAAAATGGGTCCAGCTGTATTTGTTAAAATGTTTAATCATTAGCAGCTTATAAAACTATCTCTCTTAAACTAGCTCAAGCTGGACTCAATTGGTTTTGAGTTTTCAGTTTTGAAAACCTCTTAGTACATGTACATGTCTACACATTGTTTTGGTTGTTTGCAGGAATCAGTATTGAACACATAGAATCGTTTCACGGCAAGTGGATCGTATCAAGCAAAAGTCATGGTTGAACTTGACCTGGGCCTTGAGAGGGGCCATGACAATCTGGTGACAAGAGTAAAGAGTGAACGTCTGGAAATGCAACAACACGGTTTCAACGCGGATTGCGAGACAACCAGCAGCTTTACTTTTATTTTACTGACTGTAAAATGAATTTATTGCTGATCCTCCCAACATAATAACCATACAATCTAGAATAGTTCAACATAACATCAAATTCAAGTGCTTCGGCTATTGTGAGAAGTCTTCAGTATCATGCAAACTTACAAGCAAACTAAAAATTTAAATTTTTGTTACCCAATCACATGTATTTTACAGTAAAAATATAATAAACTGGATTGTATTTAAATGACCAACAGCAAGTGCAAAATTGCCATTACTACTACTACTACCACCCCTGAATGATTAAAACCCATATTTCTTGAAGAGTTAGTGGTTATAATAATTTTTGTTAAGTATTATAAAGTATCTCATTTAATAGTTAAATTTAATTTTGATTAAACTAATTTCTTTTTTAAGTCTTGTGTCTTGAATGATCAACCAAGTATTTTGATTTTTTCTAGTTCTCATTAAAAAAGCTAATCTTTGATGGAAAATAAAAATGTATACCATATGGCAGTGTCATATGAATAATTTTAAATGTAAACAATATAGAAAAATAAACCTTTAAAAGTTGTTCTTCTTGATTTACTACCGAATAAACCATGAATTTACATTAACAAAGTCTTTCTTAGATAAGCAGCAGAAACTACATGGTATTGAAATAATAATCTATCATACACATCACTATCGTGGTCTTCGGGTATAGACCAGGGTTGCATTTACAGGACACGACAAAAACATAATTCAAGTTCTCCAAGGTAGAACATACAACAAGTAGAAACATAGTGAGGAGGTGGCCAAGAAGTGGAACAAGAAGTGGTGGAGGTGAAGAAACCACTCAGTATGCACAGGAGGATTTTAAAGAAATTAAATACCGTATAAGTTGTAAAAATGACTGGAAAGCTGATGGATGATGGAAAGCGAAGAGAGGGAGGCTAGCCAGGAGATAGATGTGAAATCACAATATCCTAGAGAGGCAACCACCTGGCATCCTGCATCCTGCTCTTCATTGAGAGCGTGTTTGTCGCAAGAAGGATTTGAGTTCCCACAAAGGACAGAATCTTCTGTATAAAATCTAAATTTTACCAAGTCCAAATTGTGAATGTACTGAAGAAAAATCTGCATCTCCTGATCATTTAATATTTGCCTGCAAATTGTATGAAAAGTCCCAACATTCTCTTTACAACACACTAACAAATCTCCATATTCAACTACCAACACAAATTTCAACCTTACTAAATAATCAAGACCATAAAGTTTGGAAGGCAGTAACAGAATTTGTCATTAGAGAAAATATAAAATTATAAGTGATAAAAGAATAATAATTGTTTGATGTATCTAAATTTTTTGTAAGCTGGCTTGTCTTGATGTTGTATCTAAAGCCATAACAAAGAATTTAAAAAAAATAGTTCAGCTTTTAATAATAAAAAGTGCTGATTATGATTCATATCAATTAATAACAACAGATTCTTTGAGAGAATACAGAAAGTATTTCACAATGTGGGATAGATAGTCGTATTTGTCAGTAAATTTGTCTAAAAAAAATTTTTACTATGTTGCTGCACAACCTTAACGTAAAAGGTTTTGTTATGCACTGTGTACTGTATTAAGACGTATGGTTCATACTGATTCAGAATACAGTATATAGGTTTCATTAATATTGATCATCGCTAAAGCCTGAGTCACATTTGGCTACTTTACTAGCAGCTATCGAAGTAGCGGCTACTAGGTAGCTAGTGTGACATAGGTAGTAGCGGTACTGACAGTAGCGGCTATTCAAAACCACTAGCATCAAAAATCAAACATGTTCTATTTTCGTGCTACTAACTCAGCGAGTGAGTCACGTGACCAACTAGCGGCTAGCAAGTAGCAACCTGGTGGCTAGTGTGACATACTGAGCTACCGACTAGTTGCAACTGCATGCTCTCTGTCAACTCTTGAGTTTGGTTTCAAGTGTATTTGTAAAACAGCTAAGTGACAATGAGTGATATTAAGGGGACCGGAGGGATGTCATGACATTTTGACGGTTGCAATGTATCTTAAGGCTATCTCTAATTTTGTGCGGCTCGGAATTTTTTTCGTAACTATTTTTGTTTTGTAAATAGTTGATTAAATCATCACAAACGTCTGTTACACACCCCAATATCAAGTGGTTTAAATCATTGCGCCTTATACCAACAGATGACATTTTACACGCTTGTCACAGACAGAACGAAATGAAACTGATTAGCACAATCCCAACTACTGTACTAGGTAGCTGCTACCTAGTAGTTGGGATTGTGTCACTCAGTTTCATTTTGTTCTTCTGTGCCAAGCGTGTAAAATGTCACCTGTTGGTATAAGGCGTAATTATTTAAACCGCTTGATATTGGGGGTGTAAAGACGCTTGTGATAATTTGATCAAATATTCTGAAACAAAAGAAACGCCTCTGGATTCGTGAATGGATCGAAAGAAGAGATAGGCTTGGCGCATCTTAATTCACACTGATGAGAGAACTTTCAACATGACACCCCAAGTCTTACCAAAACATCATGCCATTGTCTGTAGATAAATTTAATGATTTACTTGAATTGGTAACTCCTCTTATCAAGAAAAAGATACAAGCCGCACGGAATTAGAGATAGCCTTAAGATACATTGCAACTGTCAAAAATGTTATGACATCCCCTACGGACCACTTAATATCACTCATTGTCACTTTGTTTTAAAAAATACACTCAAAACAAAACTCAAGAGTAGACAGAGAAGAGCACGCGCAGTTGCAACTAGCCGGTAGCTCAGTATGTCACTCGCCGCCAGGTTGCTACTTGCTAGCCGCTAGTTGGTCACGTGACTCACTCGCTCGGGCTAGTAGCACGGAAAATAGAACAATCATGTTTGATTTTTAACCGACTTCCTACGCAAGGAGGAGGTTACACAATTCGACTTGAGACTTTTTTTTTTCTTGTATGTTTGTACACGCATAACTTTTTAACGCGAATACCGTTTTAAACGCGGTTTGTTTTGTTTTGTAGAAGTTACCGCCCCGGTGGTCCCATATAAAAATATTTTGAATCAACCTTAAACTTCTATATAAAAAAAGTAAAAAACTCCAAAAAAATCAAAAATCCCTGTATTTGCGGCATATCTTGAGCTGTAAAAGCACTATTTTGAAGTACATAAGGGCTTAAAATACATTATTTCGATGTAAAATTAAATTTCGAACAACTTGGTATCCTTAAATCTCGAAAATCTTTGGCATCTGCTGAGATAAAACATATTTTATTCAAGAATTACATGAAAGTTTTTCTTTGTTTGACTTTATACGTTTATAGAAGCCGAGCTGTACTAGTTATCAAAGTTTTGAAGACACCAAGTGAGGGTAAAATTTAATTGTCTTTCAGAAAATATGGTTTGTGAATGTGGTATTCCTTATATTTACGGAGATACGGCTTCCTTCTCGCTAAAAACACAAAATTTTAAGCATTTTATTAAGTTTCAAAGCCATAACAGCTGTTATTAGTTGAATATGTTATAAAATAAGACAGCTGTTTACTTACTGTATCCTTGGAAACCTAGGCTAGTAAAAGAATAAGCTCAAAATTGACAGCTTACATTAATTTCTGCCCAGTGCTCTGAATGTCAAAGTGAAGAAATTCCGACAAAATAATTAAATTATTGAAATTATTACTTAAAAACGGTCGGTTGCAGAGGAACAAGAGATGTTTTGATGTTTTAAAAGGTGATATTCTATTATATAGGTAGACTTTACATTAATTTATGGTAAAGCTACAACTTATGGGTAAAACATGACTTTGAATGACTACTATTTTTAACCGACTTTCTACGCAAGGAGGAGGCTACACAATTCGACGTGAGACTTTTTCTTATATGTTTGTACACGCATAACTTTTGAACGCGGTTTAATTTGTTTTATAGAGGGTACCTCCACAGTGATTCCATATGAAAATCTTTTGAATCAATTGTAAGCTTCTATATAAAAAGTAAAAACCTTATATTCTGTATGTTTTATACCGTAAAAGGACTATTTTAAGCAAATAAAACTTAAATGACAATATTTTGACGTAAAATTAAATTGCCAATAACACGGTTTCCTTAAATTCATGGGACCTTTGATTTCGGCCTAGATAAAACATAATATTTTCTAAAAATACATGAAAATCTTTTTTTTGTCTTTACAGAGTTATAGAGCTATACATTGATCGAAGTTTTGAAGATACCTAGTGAGAGTAAAGTTTAACTGTCTTTTAGAAAATATGGTTGGTTAATATGATATTCTTTATATTTACGGAGCTTTGGCCTCCTTCTTGTTAAAAAACGCAATATTTTAAACATTTCTATTAAGTTTGAAAGCCATAGGAACTATTTTTGTCTATATATATATTAAACATGGTAACAATATCGTTCTGTGTATACCTACATTTCCTAAAAAAGTATAATGTTTAAAATTTTGTATAACCCTTGAACACCCTAATAAAACGTCTGAAATGTCATGCGGAGTCGTATACTGAGCTAAAGTTGGCGGTTTATAAACGAAACATTAAAAATAAGGATACCAAACTAATCAAAATAAAACGTATGTAATATAATGGCTATAGAAACAAAATAATATTTGTTATACAGTATTTATATTGAATATTGTTTTATTATACTCGCCAAGATGATGGCTTTATTAAACCATTTGCAAATATACATATTTGAAACTGGGTAACACTATGTTTATTTTCTTTGAACCTCATATTATAATAACATCTAAAAAACATGTTTAACCCTGTAAATAGAAATTTAAATGTTCTAAAATTTACATAAAATGACGATATTAATACACAAAGGTACCAAATAATAACGTAATTTTTGCGTTTGAATTTTTACTTTGATGTAACGGAAATGATAACTAACCGGTCTGTACAAAATGAAATTGTCTCCAAAATGATACCCCTGATAGTTTTGATACTATGTATGAAGATTTTAATTTATCAGAAGTTTGTGCCCAAAAGGTCGAACTGCTTGTTGACCTTTGCCAGCGAATGTGTTAATTCTAACGTTATTGAACCGTTAACGAATTACACTGGAAAACAATAGACTTTTCAGAAAAAAAGGCCCCAACTTGGTTCCTTTAATCTTTAAGTTGAAGGAAAACTGAAATTAAGAACCACTAATGGCTATGAAAAAAATAAATAGCACCACTAGTTTGCGATACTATTGGCCAAAGCATGATCATGAGCAAAGAAAATGGTCCTTAGTATTACAATTTTACAAAAAGAAGATCGAAGTACCCTAAGTCGAACAGATTAAGGCCAAAACGTCACTGTAAACGAAGATACCGTAAAAATCTTGTAACCTGGCAATAAGAAAACAAAAACCTTCAACCAGCAAAAAGCGCAAATGCGAGTGAAGCTAACAGTGATTAAGTTGCTAAATTCAAAATATCTCATTAGGTTCAATTCGAAGAAATATTAGCTCTTTGACCTTATTTCTTTTAAATTAACTAGCATTCTCGTATCATAACATTCGATCTAAATAAAACTAAAATTGCAAAATAAAATTTTTGAATAAAAAAGTAAACCGACTTCAAAATTTGTTTAATGAAAAGCTCTAAAAGGGAAAAATAACTTTAAATGCATAATATCACGTGTCTTAGTCTACTATAAATGTATTTAGTCACTGCTACAAACTTCAATAAATTACAAAATGGAACTTGAATTTCTTGTTTACACAATGCATTGAAATTCCACCAACCTATTTAGTCTTAAAATCAGCTTACTATGACTTGAATGTTTCATTTTATGGTGAAATATTGGACTGGCTATAAGGCTTTAAACAGTTACCACTAGTCTACGTTGATCCATACATTTTGGAGAAAATGTCATGTCAATTTGAAGTCATGGCTGCAATTTGTCCAAGAACAATTTCTAGGTCAGCTGGACTTCAAATTGCCATGACATTTTCTCCAAAATGTATGGATCAACGTTGCCTAAACTAGTGGTAACTGGGTTTAAAGCCTTCATAGCCAGTCCAATATTTCACTCATCAATGAAACATTCAAGTCATAGTAAGCTGATTTTAAGACTAAATATGGTTGGTGGAATTTCAATGCATTGTGTGAAATTAAGTTCCATTTTGTAATTTATTGAAGTTTGGTAGCAGTGACTAAATACATTTATAGTAGACTAAGACACGTGATATGCATTTAAAGTTATTTCCCTTTTAGAGCTTTTCATTAAACAAATTTTAAGTTGGTTCACTTTTTTTATTAAAAAATTTTTATTAATGCTAGTGGTGTTTTACTAGCGTGCTACTGTTAGTAGTCGCTACTTCGATAGCTGCTGGTAAAGTAGCCAAACGTGACTCAGGCTTTACACCATGGTCCATGCTAGCCCAAAGCCAAACAATATCATTCCATTCAAATTCAGGTTAAAATTATTTTTATTTACTATCCAACAAACAAGTATGACTTTCAATATTTTATCGTTTTGGGTATTTTTATTATATACAGGGTGATTCAAAAATAGGGCGCCAAATTTCAGGGGTGGGTTTCTTTTGCAAAAACAATGAAAAAAGTACCTATAAACATGGGTCCTAAAATTCTTCGTTACCCCGGTAGCCGCCATTTTGTATTTCTTACTTAAACATTTATATCTCCAGAACGCTTTGACCGATTCCATTCAAACTTGGTAGAGTGTTTATGTGTCATAAGGTGAATTTAAGAAAAAATATTATTTCATAAAACCCACAGAAACAAAATGGCTATTTAAATTTTTTCAAATTAAAATACCATGAAAATGATAATACAAAAATTTTACAAGAGTAAAAAAGTTGTACTTTATAATTTTACATTAAGATACAAACTCATCTTTCCAAATTTTACATTAATATTTTCATTTTGTACGTCCTTTTACAACTGGTACATTTACCAGTTGTAAAAAGACGTAAAAATGAAAATTTTATTGTAAAATTTGGAAAGATGAGTTTTATATCTTTATGTAAAATTATAAAATACAACTTTTTTTACTCTTGTAAAATTCTTGTATTATGCGCCATTTTCATGGTATTTCAATTTGAAAAATTTTGGTACATTTACCAGTTGTAAAAAGACGTAAAAAATGAAAATGTTATTGTAAAATTTGGAAAAATGAGTTTGTATCTTTATGTAAAATTATAAAATACAACTTTTTTTACTCTTGTAAAATTTTTGTATTATGCGCCACTTTCATGGTATTTCAATTTGAAAAATTTAAATAGCCGCCATTTTGTTTCTGTGGATTTTTATGAAATAATCTTTTTTTCTTTAATTCACCTTATGACACATAAACACCCTACCTAGTTTGAATGCAATCGGTCAAAGCGTTCTGGAGATATAAACTTTAAGTAAAAAATACAAAATGGCGGCTACTGGGGTAACGAAGAATTTTAGGACGCATGTTTATAGGAACTTTTTTCATTCTTTTTGCATAAGAAACCCACCCCTGAAATTTGGCGCCCTATTTTTGAATCACCCTGTATATATATAAGTCTTTATCAAAATAAAAATTATTTTGACAGACAATTTTGTTAGTTATTATATGAATGGTTTCTAATCATTCCAGTAGGACCTGACTAGATTTTAAAATATGTTTGTACAAATCCAATTTTCTCCAAAATCCACAAAAAAATTTGTCAACGTTCCCCTTGAACCAATAAACAAACCACTAACTTCTAATTTTGAAATGTTCTTTGAAGTAATCCGATGTGGGTTCATACATTTTTTGTTTCTATTCATTTATTGCCATGGCTGGGTTCTTGTCCACTTCAAACCTGAATGTAGGATCAAGCACTATGCCACAATTTTTGGATCTGTCAATTTACTCAATTAAAATTTTTTTCTTTGGTTGATATTGTACTTTAATTAAGTAAGCAAATTTGTTTTTTCAATCTGACGCCAATCGCTGATGATTGGCAAGCAAAATAGTGTAGGGCGCTATGCGCCATCCGGCGCCACCAGGTCTGCTGGCCCCGCACGGTTGGTAATATTATATTATTTGTAATATTATATTACAATATTAATACACTTGTTATTTTGTTCAAGCACTCTTTACGTACGATCGCAGTCCAACGCAACTTCTTGCGTTAGATGCGGTAGTTAACGAAGCTGTGTCCCGGTCCAAATGCTCAATGTGCGGCTGGACACATGTACGTGCGTACAAGCGTTCCTACCGCAAAGTGTGGCCCGGGCTATGTCCTTCAAAAATAGTTTTACCAAAACGAAACAAATTTTTAACTCTACAAATTTGTTATAGTGCATCTGTTGATACAATTCTAAATACTTTGGCGAAAGTAATTTGAGCGAATTTATCTTTGTTTTTACTCGCAACAGCTGTCTTTTGACAATAAGCTGTGAAAAAATAAAGACGTCGTATGTTGTATAATAACGTAATGTAATCGCAATGATTAAGATCTTTGATATAATTACAGTACCTAGGATTTCTTTAAACTAACTTCATGTTATATTTGTCTAAAAACAGTTTAGTACTTTAAAAATGCGTTTTAACAAATTTTGAAAATATTAAATGTTCACACTCAATTCAAGCAAGTAAGTTTTATGAACAACTCTAGCCTAGGCTTATGGATAGCTGGTTAGGTTTATGTAGTGACTACTATGAAGTGGCTCAACAATAATTTAAACAATGATCTGCACCAATATTTTAACGAGAGGTTTTGGTTTAAAGATACATTGCCATTTTGCCACTTTTGTCGACTAGGCTATTCAATGAAATAGGAAGATTTAGGTTTAAAGTTTTACTATTAGCCTTTTAGTAATTGTAAACGTCTCTGACTGATAAACTACTTTAAAAGCTGAACATCAACAATTAACTAGGTCGAGCTTATAAATCCAAAGGCCTATAGACTAGTGTTATCATCAGTGTCACTGGCCGCTTCTATGAGTATACCACTATTTTAAATCAGGTGTCTTAGCCATACTTACTCTGTTTTGTATTTTCAGATGACCTTGTTTTTGTAAACAAATACCAGTCTATGATGGCTTATAACAAATATGATTGTGATAAACAAGGTAAGTTAGTAACTGAATTACACTAGCCCTGACTAATTAAAACTATTTAACCCTTGACGTATCCCTGGTATTTCTTAACCCAGCCCTCGGTGTTGATATCTGACAAAGTATCGCAGGACCAAACCCTAACCTCGGAAGTTCATCATCCAAGTTTACTATCATGAGTAATTGTCTCTAGGAAACATCTGTTTTGATTGCTGACTTCTTCCATCTAGTTCACAAAACATATTTTGTCTCATCTGGGAAATTTGTCTTACATCCTTTTTTTCAAATCCATCTATCTTGTCAATGATTTTGAATCACCGAAATAGGCGTTAATACAGCTTTAATACATTGATCAATTGAAATAAATAAATAATTTATTGCATATCATAGTACAGTTTTAATGTTCACAATTGTCATTAGTTAGTAAGGTAAACAAGCCAAATTCCGTGACCTTAAGCGTGATAATTTTAGTATCCCCATTCTAAATCTCTTAATTACGGTATATGAAAAAATACAACGTTATTACGTAATTACCCAATGGTTTTCCTTTGATTTACGCTTTCCAAAACGTATTTAAACATTATATATTAATTAAAAACAATAATTTATCTTCATAAGTCATTTACCGGGAGATCGCCTAACTCCGTGATCGATGTACGAAAGTCCGTGATTAGAATGCCAAAGTCCGTGCCATCGCGGTACTGGACCGTTTTCCTGCTGATTAGTATTTATATTCTTTGCTATAAACAATTTTCGTATATAACTTAGCTATCCTACAATTTAGGAAATTTGATCAATTATATTCAATTATCAACAACTTACCTGTATAATATTACTCCTGTCAAACGTAGTTTTAGTTCCGTCTGCACCTTATGTTTTTGTTTGTGTTATGCCAAGGACGTTAAAATTATAAAGCCACTTCTGCGTTTGAAATTGATTGTAATATTTGTTACCAACTATTTAGACTAGTTAACGTATTCATATTTAGGCCTATGGACAATGAAAATTATTTCCTAAATTTGTTTAATATAATGCAAGGATCGGCAGAAGGCCTTAACTATTTAAAAATATTTGCATAAAAAATACAGTATTACGATAAAATATATAAATTAAATAACATGCACATTAAAACAGAATTATCACAATCATCTTGACTAACATACTAAATTTAAATTTACTAATAGGAATCATTACAAAATAACTAAATTTAAAATACAAGTTGAGATCGATAACTTAATGGTAGTAAAAGCACACTTTGGCTACAGTTTTATGCCCATATGAACATTTAAACACAAAATTAAAGATACCTTACAAACTAAATAATACAAATTATATACAATACAAACACATTCTTCATATACAAGTTGAGATCTAATAAAAGAAACAATATTGGTAACTGGTTAAAACACTTTGGCCTTTGTTACTTACTTTGAGCAAATAATATTTACAAACAATTAGATTCTAACAAACTAAAACAATCTATATGTAAAATAACATGCAATCTTGTAGGTGACAAATTTCTGAACAAGTTAATAATAGTCTTGGAACATTAAGTTTCCCCACCTATCAAACGTAGGTTCCCTCAAAATTCGAACTATTTCGGAAAAAGGAACCGAATCTGAGTCCTCTTGTTTCGGCCATGCGTATTTTTCAGACTCTGCCTTTTTCTCCAAAAATTTTACATTCGCGGTCTTGTGATCATTGTCAAGGCCCAAAATCTGTCCAACAAACATTTTCTTTAAATGTCCAATTTCATAAGGTACTACAACCCACTGGCTGACGCGAAGGTTCTCGACATCTAGAGCAAGTGGGGGCAGTTTGTCCTCCTGAACTTGAGGATCTTCGGGAAGGTCGTTGTCAGTTTCTTGATTGTCTTCTTCCATAATTAGTCTCTTCCGCTTTGACATCTATAAATTAAATAATGATCTTAGTCCTTTTATAATACAGGACAAAATAATATTAGAAAAAAATTACCGAAGGAGTAGAAAACTACAATTAAGTTTATTACAAGACAGTTATTTATGATAAGTTTTAAATTAAAATATAGTGTTAATATAACAGTATTTAAAAATTTACCTTGCTTTCTTCTTTTTCTTGTTTGATTTTCAAGTTAAGTTCTCTGGCCAGCTTTCTCTTCTCCTTCTCGAGGGCAGCATTTTTCTTTTTTTCTTCTAGAAGAATGTAATAGTTCTTCCATTCATCTGACGTCACTGCGCTGGGAAGACGGACTTTCTTTTGAGTTTTTTTCTTTTTGCTTTGGCTCTCGCCAGGCCAAAACAGGGCTTTTTTGAAAGGAGTAGATACCTGCTCCCTCAGATCTGATGGCGTGATCTGAGTTGGTCTGTTTGAAAGGTCTTTCTCTGGTGTTTGAAAGCTTGTGCCAGGTACCGGAGATAACATTCTTGGCAGTTCCAAAACTCGGTCTTCTTCTTTGCTTTTTGGTGAATTTGTCTCTGCCACCTCCATCTCCTGTAACTCATCTGCTGTAGTCGGAACGGTATCGACATCTACCGGGATCTGCGTAACTGGCAAGTCTATTTCAAAAGGCATCTCGAAGTTATTGAACGCCGGATCCAACAGAATGTCGTCCACTGGGAGTAGGAAGCTGTCTTCATTGGTTGCCAAGACAACCGCATCTAAAGTTTGGTCGGCTTCTACGGTTTGATCTATATCAGGATCTTCCAGGGTGGAATCTCCATCGGCTGCAGCAGGAGCAGTCGCTGGGGTAGGGGGTGGTCTTCTCAGATCTTGTTCTTCTAAGGCTCGTTTGTATGCTGAGGCCTCTTCAGTAGCTGCCCTCCAAATTTCATGAAGAGCAGTTTCTTCCGTTTCAAAACGGTCTTCCTTAAACCTTTCAAGTCTTTCACGGCCAATTTTTCCTTCCAAATACTGCACATGGCTTTTTAAAGTCAGCCACTGGCTGTGAGTATGCATTTTCTCTGCCTTTTGCCTAGACGAGTTGACGAGTTTAAAAAAATTTACTTCAGTGACATCAAGTGACAGGAGCCCAGTACATTTAAATCCGTTCTTAACGGTTTCCTTCTTTATACTGGAGTCGAATGCTGTTTTCATCAGGGGGGCAAAATCTTCCTTTTTGATTTTGGCAGCGCCATTTTCGCACCTCCACTGCTGAACAGTCTGCTTCCAGGAAGCCTTTAAGGGGTGGAAGACAGCCACGTCCATTGGCTGCAAAATATGCGTGCTATTAGGGTACAAGCTGATAAGCTCAATTTCATTGTTGCTACAAAACTCACTCAGATGGAGAGTAAGATGGGACGCATGGCCATCTACAAAAAGGACGACTGGCCGAGGAACTCCATTCCTTGTCAGCCAAGGGTGAAAGATATTGCTAATATATTCATAGAATGTCTCGCCAGTCATCCACCCTGACTCTGATTTGCCGATTCCCCAAGAATCGGGGAATTTTGTGACAACATTTGCTGGTATCCGCTCATAAGCAAACACTACCATCGGCGGTGGCAGCTCACCAGCAGCATTTGCAGTTACAAGAGTTGTGAGACATTCTTTCTCATCATTTCCTGTGATGCTGTAAACGTGTTTTTCTCCTCTGCGGACGTAGACCTTCTTCCCTTTAGGACAAAGAAAAAAAGCACTCTCATCACAGTTGAAAATTTGCCGGGGGTTTTTGAATGCATTTTCAAGTTTTTTGGTTTTGACATACTCGTTTACCTCCGAAAACCACTGTCTTATATGTTGCTCTGTTACATTGGCTCTGGAGGTTGTAAGAGCCTGGCTTACTCTGGCCGAAATTTCCGGATGTCTCTGGAGAAAGAGCGAAAACCATTTTTCTCCAGGTCCAGTTTCGGAAAAAGGATTTTCCCTCTTTAGATTTGACATGACCTTTTCTACACTAGCAAGTATCTGGTCCTTTGAGACTGGAAAGCCTGCGGCTCCAATAGTGACAACCCAATCTACCAGTACTTGCTCCTCTACAGGTGTAAGAATGGATGGTCGCCCCATGCGACAACTTACGGCATATTTTCCACTAATTTTATCTTTTAACGTCTGTCGAGGAATTAAAAACTGCTTGGAAGCAGCCGTGATTGTCATCCCCCCCTGCACGGCAAGGATAGCCTCTTCAAGGGTCTCTTGGCTGTAGGGTCTCCGCGTGGCCTTCGTTGTCACAGGCATTCTAAAAATGAATCCCAGTACTACTTAGTATTTTTAAAGACATAAATTACACAATTTCAAAGTAAATTGATTAAAAGTAAAGAATTAATGAGTATTTGTTATAGTAAAAACGTTAAATAAAGCACGACAACGAAATATTTTTTTCATAGTCAACAGACAAAATACCGATCACGGACTTTAGGAATAGTTTTAAAGAGTATAAAGACAATATCTCACAATTTTTATTATATTTTTAAAGTTAATTAAAATGAAATTACACCTAATAGAAAAAGTTCAGCTTAAAACCAAACTCCGTGATTTCATCACGGACTTTATCAAACTTCATTATTTTGCTGCTAAACTCCGTGATCCTATTTTCTAACTAGTAAAAATGAAAAATCAGGATTTTAAAGACTTATCATGATAATATTTAGTATGAATAAATAAACTATACACAAATTATAGTATAAGTATTTACTCTATCATAATAAAAGCTTATTTGGCTTACCTGAATCCCTAACCAAAGAAGCAGTAGTGTAGGCTTTCAGTTGGCAATGACGACAGCTCGACTGTTCAACTGTCACTGTGGTTTTTTTTGCCACTGACAATAAAAACTGAACCCACAGAGTAATGCTCGAAAGTATAGAGTTGATATTTATTATAATTTAAACGTCTTTGGTGGGCAAGTCTCGTTAATATTCACGTCAAACGCGAGAAATCACGGAATTTAGGTGAGTCACGGAATTTGGCTTGTCTACCTTAGGTCTAAGCTAAATTTTACCATTAATTATGACACCGATGCCCCTTTCAAATATCTAAAATGTTGTATTGGTGCTCTGCTCCATTCATTTGAATCATTCCACCAATAGCCTAAACGCCAGTCTATTTGTACGCTTGCCTCAGTTATCATAGTCATAAACTCGTCTGTAGCCCTTGTTAGCAAACATTTGATGAGGTGAGATTAGGTTAAGTGCCTTGGGCCCTAAACCCAACAATAAATTCAAATGTTTCAATTATTTGAACAAGCGCCCTGGGTTAACAACACCCAGCGGTCCACACTAAGCAAATCTGAGCTCACAACGTGGCAAACTTTTCTTTAGACCTGCAAACCTTGGGAAAAGCGACACAGTAGTTCCACATACAGTCCTTCACTGGTCAAATTCCTGGATCACACTTCAAATCTGCAGGAAAGTGAGTACATCTGAAAGCTGCTAAAGTTGAGCCGTAATCGCAAGTGACTGTTCCTTAACCACTGCTTGGTTTATGAATTAGTATTTATACAAATTTAAATGCAATGAATAGACGTTTGAAACATTGCAACAAAGGGCTGTAAGGTTGTACCAATTATATTGATTACAGGTTCGTCTATGGCTGGAATACCAGTTAAGATAAGTGAAAAATATAAACCACCAAAGAAAATTACCCTTCCTGGAGGAATCCTAAATAAGCTCAACAGTGAGGCTGTGTTACCAGAGGTAATTACTAATATCATTGTACGCTTATAAATCTTACTGTATACCTATTTTAGTTTATGTACAATCATAGAATGGTTGATATTCTAACCTAAATGATTTTTATAACAACATATAGCCGATTTTTATAACAACAAACATCCATATAGAGTATGAATAAAACTCCATATATGAATCAAACTCAGAAGCCAAACATGCAAGTTAAAACAAATTCCAACTGAAGTAAGGGCTTGCAGCTATTTATACACAACTGGAATAAAGAACAGTAATTTATTAAGACAGCTTTAATCAAGCTAGTTTGACAGACATAATCTAAGCTACCTTTCAAATTTGGCAATAGATTATTGTGTTTTCATTACATTCTAGGCTTATTTCTTAAAACAAGTTTAGTATTTTTTCTCTCTCTTTCTACTAGGTCTGGTTTTCAGTGCTATTTTCAAAACATAACAATATATACCCAATGAATCATATTAGATTCTCAGAGCACTGTAACAAAATTTATTCTTGTTACAAAGTAAATGCAGAGAAATTCTCGTAGTTACAAAGTGAATTTCACAGTTGATGAAAGGAAAGTGTGACTAAACAAGCGTAACATTGGCCGTCCAGGGAGATCAGAGACAAGCTCTACAGTCAACTAGGAAAAGAGAGATTGTTTTAAAAGCTGTCTAGTAAAATTAATATATATTTTTTGTTGTGACAAATATTAAATAGTAAATGAAAAATAACCGTGTTAAAATTTTTATATTGAGCAAGGTTGTTACATAATTTCCCAAAACAAATTTTAACTAATTTACGGGTTGAATAAAAATAACTGGTTCAATATTAATTAATCGATTTAGTTTATCATAAATTATATATGTTCTAATCTAATACAGTTTAAATTTAATTTTAGGAATGAAAAATTTCTCATTTTATGGAGCTGTTCTCTTATATAATGTAATTTGTGATTCTTTGTACCACCAGGAAGATGGGATAATTCCCAAAACCGGTAGTGGTTAAATTAAATGTTTAAAGGGTGCATCTCAGTTGTTTCAATTCTTGTATTAATGTAAAACATGTAATCTTTTCTTACTTGGAGTAACCTAAAGTAATGGTTGACATTCAATTTTGTTTCAGTATGACTTTACATTAGAAAGAAGTGTGATAGACAAAATGACTCAATGGCGTGAACTGAGAAAATCCCAAAGAGAGGCGAGAAGAGAACGTGTGCAAGCTGAGAAGAAACTCACAGCTTCAACTGAAACCTCTCCAGTAGAGGAAAACTCAACGTCCGATCGTCCAACAAGTCCTTCCTCTAAACCTTACCCAATCCTCACTCCAATTCCCATAAACGCAAGTATCAATCCTCAATCTAACACTTATTCTAAAGCCTTCAATATATCCGAGTTTGAGCAAGACACATCGAGTCCTTTCGACAATATGGAACTTAAAACTATCAATGATCTCGAAGAGTTGGCTCACGTACTTCAGCCGACTGTGATTAGTGATAAGCTCGATGAGAAAGTAACACCTCCTAAACTGAACGGGTACACAAACAGTATGTATAACTGGGTGGGGCCAGGACATGTAAGCAGTGGTTGGTACCAGGAGCCGGCTCACTGCGGCGTCGTAGCTCCGTCTAACCCACCGTCGTATGTGGTACAGAGAGTGGGTGTGGACTTGCCAGAACTCGGACTCAAGAGTGTGCCAAGCATTCTTCAGCAGCTAGAGCTCGAACTCAGGGATAAACGTGAAGCGGAGAGCCGCAAGGTCACCGATCAGCTGCAGCCACCACATGATCAGGTAACTTATTCAAATTTCAAATCAATTAAAATTCTATATTTAAGAAAAGCTTATTGATATCCGAAATTCAGTTTTACTCATCTCAATAATATTATGTACAATACTTGACAGCCAAGTTGTCCACTGTTCCTTTCAGTAGCCTACATATGTTTCAAACTTATCCATATAGTTCATTTTTAAAACTGAACAATGACAATCTTCACTCATTTAGGAGGTTGTCAAGTTAATAACACGTAATACTCTGTTCACAACAACAAAGTATATAAAGTACATACCAATAACAACTGTTCCTCGAATCAAACACAGAATTAATGAATACGCATGCACAGTCTTATAAAAAGTCCATGAAGGATAAATTAACGTTTGATTGCTGAAACAAATAATATTTTATGCAACCGTCAGTGTTTTGCTTTTTTCATGATATTCGACAATGTTGCAGATTGTCCATGAATTGATATGAATCATACTTTAAAGATATATAAATGACGGACCGGGAGACTTTTTAAAGACACAAAAAGTGGCCAAGAGTGTTTAAATTTTGTTTTTGCTGAAATTAGTCTAACGAATCATTTTTGAAAAATAACCACAGGGTAAAGTGTTGAGCTATAAGTCCGGCCCCAACAGGCGATACCATAACTAAGCCTAGACCCTACGAGTGCATTATAAACATTAACCAATATGACAGTCTTCCTACTTAGCTGATAAAGGAAATAAAATTTTCTTAGACTACATATTGTACAGTTCTCTTTTTAATTTGGTTATATGTTCTTGCCATGATAGCTGGCTATCAATAACTAATCCTAAGTATTTAATGCTATTTACTTGTCCTAATTCTAAACAGTTACAATGAAAGTTGTATCTACCCACATTTAAACAAACAAGCTCATGGAATTTTAATGGTTCGTCAAAATTAACCATTACTTGTAATGTATTTCCCGCGGGGAGAAAATATTTCTCCAACGGGGACCTAGTGTCTAGGAAAATCACACTACTGTTCTCGAAAGATCTCAGTCTAGCCAAGTCGTTCCAGGGTCCCAGGTCAAACTGGGTGTTCGAAACGGTTGGTTTGATTTGATTTGGTTTTTGGAGGGACTCAGGCTAAAAGAGGTCAGGCCCTCAAGCTCTCAATACCGTCCCTCAGAATTATTGTAGGGTTAGCGGCGAATTTGGAATAAAATTAATTTATCGTTCGGTAGGTAGCCGCAATTTCCTACCTCTGCAGCGTGAATTTAGAAGAAAACAACAAGAATTTAAATATTTAGATGCTGCAGATACACATAGTAGAATTCTTCCAGGATGAACAGTACGGCACAACTAGTTCACTATTGGCCGGGTCTCTAAAGACTATAGAAGCCCAAGTCACTTGGATGGTAATAGAGTTATCAGGGATCAACCAAAAAGTCGGGGTTATCCCCGCAAAAACTCAATCCAAACCTAAACTAGGCTCTCCCGTAATTATAGCGTGTAATGAAAAGGCCGGGAGACAACTAAAAATGATACTAAGAATGCCAGGTCTTAGTTCGGGTCTCTACAGGTGGCCTGACAGGTTCTAACAATGATGTGAAAAAAGTTCAATATGATTAACTGCAAAAAGGGCAGAAAACGTTAAAAGTGTGCTGTCCGCCTCTCCACCCTCCCCTTGCCCTACATCTTTCGCTGCGGCCCACATGTCCCAAGGGCCAACTAAGGAAATTTCATCTGTACGTTTAAGATCCTTCTCTTCTTTGTATACTTCTTCTACAGACACTTGAGTAAAACTGAAACAACTGGCTATGATTTCAGAATCAAAACATCTAATATTTCTATTAGAAGGTAAACTGTTTATGAGTTTGTTCACATACGAGGGGGTACCCAAAAGTATCGGGAATCGGTCGATGGCGAGGTGGGGAGCGCATAGTTCAAATTTTGGCCACTAGGGAAAGGGATGAAAGCAAAACTCTTCCGGAGTTCAGTGCACTTGGTGTGGTCAGTCCGAGAGGATGTGAAGAGGAGCTGTGTGCGTTGTTCTAAAAGTAGTTTTTGTTCTGCCTCGTTATGTTTTGATGGTTTAATTAAATGGACAAAGTTCAGCAGTGAGGTTTTTGCTTTTTTCTCGGTAAGAACACGTCAGAAACGACTGAAATTCATAAAAAAGCTTACAAAGACGATGTTTTGAGAAAAACCAGAGTGAAACGAGTATTTTTCCCAAATTTAAGATGCCGCCATATCGATTGAAGACAAGCCTCGTCCCAGACGACCATCAAATTCTCGGACTGGTGAAATTGTTCGGAAAAAACCGTCAATATTGCAAGAAGACCGTCGGAGGACCATTGGGAATACTTCTTTGCTGTCTGGAGTGTGTTGAAATTCAGTTTAGCGAATTTCAACACACTCCAGACCTAAATTTTGGCGATATGGAGACTGGTTCTTTCATCATGACAATGCGCCTGCCCACGGAGCCATCTCAATGCGCTAGTTTTTTACCAATACCAGCATGACCACCCTTCCCCACGACCCATACTCACCAAATCTTGCCCCACACAACATTTTTATGTTCCCCATAATAAAAAATTACATAAAAGATCACCGTTACGGCACGAAAATGAAGAAGTGAAAATGCAAACGAGGATGGAGCGTGCAGCCATTCAGAGTAAGGGGCATGAGGGGTGCTTAAAACCATGGGAGCATCGAATGAACAAATGCATTACACTAAATGGGGAGTATACTGAGGGTATACGTGTAAATTAGTAAAATAAAAAATAAAATATGGTTTTCATAATTAAATTCCCGCTATTTTTGGGTACCCCCTCGTAGACAACAAACCTGTTAAACCTTCAAGTATTAGAGAAGGTCTGGGCTTAGTACTAATGTGAGATAAGTCCTTTACAAGAGACCAAGTTGACTTGGATTTACTTGATGAGGTCTCAAAATATTAATTACAAAATTGTAATTTTAATATATTGATATCATGAAATCTTTCACTTACGCTCTTCAATACGTTAAAATTGAATCACTATGATCCTGAGTCCAGCGGGTTAAGCGAATGGAACAATTCAGCTCCACCAGAATGGCTTTCACTATTCAACATGAGAAAAAATCACAACTATTTGGCAAGAAGAACCTGGAGAACGTTGAACAGAATCAGAATCATCAATCAACCATGGATGATATGGAGAATTCTGACTTATTGTGGTGCAGCCCAGCAGTCCATAAATTAAAGCACATCTTGTTTGACTGCCCTTTAAGATGCTATTGAGGAACAAAGGAAGAATTTATATTACTAACTCGGGCATCAATAGACTGGATGGAAAACTTAAATTTATCAACTTAGATATTTTTATTATTCATTTATTTAATTTTTTATTGGTTCATTTATTTGTTTTAAATTTGATTTATATTATACTTTATATTGTGAAAGCTATTTATATTGAATATATTATTTTATTTTGGACTTTGAACAAGAAAGACAAAAATTAGAAAGTGTGCAAAAGTTTATATTTTGGCTTTATAATATTGCCTTGTACGGAGCTGAACAAACAAATAATAAATGAACAGAAACTCGCTTTTATTTTTTATATTCAATCATAGTATGAAGCCACATGTTAAATAAATAAATCGATAAAACTCAAGTTGAAAGCTAGTTTTATTACCTGTAACCTTTTTACTTGGATGGTTTAAGCTCATTGTTAGGTACACAGTTTTCAAATTGTTCCTTTTTAGTCCTACAGAATAGTAAAAATCAAGAACAATTCTTTTGAATTAGCAAGTTCTTATTTGAAAGTTTCCTAAGGGCCTAAGTTACCATTTGTCCTTTGGTAAAAAGTCAAGTTGGAACATAGAAACACTTAAAGTGATACTTACAATACATGTATTTATTTTTGTAAAAAAAGTATAAATTGAAACATAATATTGTTAGTACTTGTATTGAAACGTTTGTTATGCATTTCAGGTGTCAAGGACGAAGTTAGTACCTAGCCCTGACGCAAGTCAGTCCAGCTCACTGCCCAATCCTTACTCTGAACTCAGTGCTGCAAGTCAACAGCTGACTGACCGACTGGCAGAGATGGGCTTCCCCCTCCCTCGTGTTGCAAGAGCCACACAGCTCTTTGGTGACGATGAAAGTAGAGTAAGTTGAATTATCCAAAACAAAGTATGACTTTGACTTGAGCAATTAGTTTAAGCCTGTTTTGTCTTGAAAAATAACTATTTAAATTGACAGTTTTATGGCAGATATTTATTGTATGTCACATAAGTTGCTAAACAGTATCATAAGTTTTGTTGAACCTTTGACACACTGCATAAACTGCCTTCTACAAGAGGGAGTATTTCCAAATGTTCTTAAAATCTCTCGAGTCAGTCCTATTTATAAACACTACCACTATCCTCTATGCTGATGATACACCCTTTTTAAATGTATGTAGCAATATCAATGAACTTACTGGCATTACAAAAAATACACTGTCGGTAGCCAAAAACTGGTTCCATTGCAATGGGTTTTTACTAAATGATAAGAAACCCCAAAATATACATTTTAGTCTAAAAACATCTTAGTTTGAAAGTTCATAATAGTGGCGGAGAGCAATTTAGTAAAAGGAGAGAACGGACTTTTCCTGCCACTTCCGGAGAAAAACTACTCCTAACGTTTTGGGTAGTTAAAAACTCCACCCATCTTCAGAGGACTACACTAATCTAGGAACTACATTTAATTAATATCTCAACTTAAGATCTAACCTAAGACTATTCCAACCAATATTTGAAAATACCGCTAGATCATAAAAATTGATGGCTTGTCAAAAATTACAATTACAAATATAAACAAGTAAAATGAGAAAACCTTATAGGAATAAAACTACATGTTAGCCTTAACAAAAAAGAAATAGCTGAAAATAACAAACAGCTGAAAAACACAGAAATGTGGTAAGTAGTTATTAATTGAAAGGATCTCACCCAGACTCGGACTACAAACCTCGCACTACAGGGGGCACAAACTAACTAACATCCCAGTAGGCCGGTAGCTTGACAGCCCGGTCTGTAGATGACAGGAGGGGGGAGCGGGTTGGGGAAGGGAGAGGCATACATCCGACGGGGGGGGGTTGATGTTTTCACGGGAGAAGCGGGACATTAAAAGTATCATGATTACAAGAAAATACAACACTGCTAAGGCCTAACTGTATGTCGTGTGTGTCTCCATGCTTCGCTCACACAGGCGTTCAGTTACGAGACGTGTATTTAGTGTGGTCTCCATGCTCACTCACATGGTTCAGTTACGAGGCGTGTATTTAGTATGGTCTTCAGCTTAGCTCAAATGGCGTTCAGTTAAGGCGTGTATTTGGTGTGGTCTCCATGCAGCTCACATGGTTCAGTTACGGAGGCGGTATTTGGTGTGGTCTCCATGCTTAGCTCACATGGGCGTTCAGTTACGGTGTATTTGGTGTGGTCTCCATGCCCGCTCACATAGGCGTTCAGTTACGGGGCGTGTATTTGGTGTGTCTGGTCTCACATGGCGTTCAGTTACAGGGCGTGTATTTAGTGTGGTCTCCATGCTTAGCTCATGGGCGTTCAGTTAGGACATGTATTTAGTGTGGTCTCCATGCCCGCCTCACATGGCGTTCAGTTACGGGACATGTATTTAGTGTGGTCTCCATGCTGACTCACATGAAGTTCAGTTACGGTACATGTATTTAGTGTGGTCTCCATGCTTCGCTCACATGGGCGTTCAGTTACGGGACATGTATTTGGTTGGTCTCCATGCTTCGCTCACATGGGCTGTTATAAATGTATACTCAAAATATTTTGTTTTTCAAGTTGTTGCTACTGACACTATTTATATTTGAAGAAAACATAATAGGTTATAAACATCTGTTTACTTTTGTTGTCTTTGGTGAGAAAATTATTAGAGTTGTTCTTGAGATGTTGTATGTTTTACACAAATGTGATGAAAGTTATTAAATCAATCTAAAGTAATCCATTGAAGCTGAGTTTATTTTCCAACATGGGCGTTCAGTTACGAGACGTGTATTTGGTGTGGTCTCCATGCTTCGCTCACATGGGGCGTTACCACACGCAGTTATTTGGTGTGGTCTCCATGCTAGCTCACATGGGCGTTCAGTTACGGGGCATTTGGTGTGGTCTTCATGCTTACGCTCACATGGGCGTTCAGTTACACGTGTATTTGGTGTGGTCTCCATGCTTCGCTCACATAGGCGTTCAGTTACGGGCGTATTTGGTGTGGTCTCCATGCTTAGCCACATGGGCGTTCAGTTACGAGACGTGTATTTGGTGTGGTCTCCATGCTTCGCTCACATGGGCATTCAGTTACGAGGCGTGTATTTAGTGTGGTCTCCATGCTTAGCTCACATACGTTCAGTTACGGACGTGTATTTGGTGTGGTCTCCATGCTTACAGCTCACATGGGCGTTCAGTTACGGGATGTGTATTTAGTGTGGTCTCCATGCTTGGCTCACATGGGCGCTTCAGTTTGGGGCGTGAATTTGGTGTGGTCTCCATGCTTAAGCTCACATGGGCGTTCAGTTACGAGGCGTGTATTTGGTGTGGTCTCCATGCTTCGCTCACATGGGCGTTCAGTTACGGGACGTGTATTTGGTGTGGTCTCCATGCTTAGCTCACATGGCTTCAGTTACGAGGCGTGTATTGGTGTGGTCTCCATGCTTCGGCTCACATGGGCGTTCAGTTACGGACGTGTATTTGAGTGTGGTCTCCATGCTTCACCCACATGGGTGTTCAGTTAGGGGCGTGTATTTGAGTGTGGTCTCCATGCTTACGCTCACATGGGCGTTCAGTTACAAGACGTGTATTTAGTGTGGTCTCCATGCCCGCTCACATGGGCTCAGTTACGGGACATGTATTTAGTGTGGTCTCCATGCTTCGCTCACATGCCTCAGTTACGGACATGTATTTAGTGTGGTCTCCATGCTTTGCTCACATGTTCAGCTACGAGATCGTGTATTTGGTGTGGTCTCCATGCTCGCTCACATGGGCGTTCAGTTACGAGCGTGTGTGTGTGTGTTAGTTCAGTCTATTTCTGAGGGTCATTGGGTGTGTTCTGGTTTTTTTGTTATCTGTTATGACTTTTTCATCAATTTTCATGATGTAGCAGTATTTTCAAATATTGGTTGACATAGTCTTAGGTTAGATCTTAAGTTAAGATATTAATTAAATGTAGTTCCTAGATTAGTGTAGTCCTCTGAAGAGGGGTGGAGTTTTTAACTACCCGAAACGTTAGGAGTAGTTTTTCTCCGGAAGTGGCAGGAAAAGTCTGTTCTTTCCTTTTACTAAAAAACATCTTTTCAACTAAATTCTGATCTGATCACCACCTCAAAGTTTTTAGGGATTTATATAGATCAAAAATTATCCTGGAGTAACCATATTGACTATTTATGTTCAAGACTTTCAAGAGTCATTTATCTTCTAAATAGACTCAATGAAAGTACCTGATAGCTACATCAGAACAGCCTATTTTGCTTACTTCCAATCAATTATGAGGTATGGTTTAATTCTATGGGGTAACTGTCCTAGGGCTCAGGAGATTCTAATCATACAAAAAAGAGCGCTTAGAACAATAACAAGAGCTCATTGTAGACCAATCTTTGTTCAACATGACATTTTAACACTAATAAATTTATACATTTTTGATACAATAACTTATATTATAAAAAATCCAAATAAATTAAAATTCCACTCTGATGAACATAGTTATAACACAAGAATGAAAAATAAAGCTACCTATTATAGTCTCCCATCGCCTTAGTAAAACAAAGAATAGCCATTTTGTTGTATCTATTAAGATTTATAATATGGTACATTATTTAATAAACTCATACCCCTCTGCAAAATTTAGAAGAAAATTTTACAAATGGCTTGGTGACAACCCCTTCTATAGCCTAGATGAGTTTTTGATATAGATATTATTTCTTTTTAATTTTATTAAACTGAGAAGCATAATTGTGAATATATAAAGTCTTTTTGTATAATATTGTAAAATTAGTTTTACTGTAAATAATTATAAAAAAGGGTTATTTTGTGTTAATATTGTAAATTGTAAGTTATTAAATCTTAATTTGAAAAAAGAGCATTTATTATTTGACTTGGTCAAGCATGTATTAATTTAATTGCTAGACTGTATTTATGACATTGTTAATAACTTGTACAAGTTTTTACGACAAATAAAGATTATTATTATTATTTAATTCAATTCAGCTTTTGTGGAAAAAATGAACTTTTATTATTATTTTTCCTAACAACATAAACAATCTTAAAACATTAAAGCATTATTAAACATACGTAAATAAATACATATGTTATGATGACTTACACAACAAAAAATAAAATTGTGGCAGTTTGTAGAGGCATGTCTGCCGTATACAGAATAAAATAACTAAGGAGTAATTTCTTGGCCGTTTGGGCTTAGAGCAGCAAATGGAGGCGAAAAGGGCTTGGGAGAGCTACAGACAGATCCGGCTAGAGAACGCAACAGCCTACCACAGCTGTGGCACTCTAGCAGGCTCAATTGAAGGAATGGTTGTAGTAATTATTAATATAATACTAAGTACAAAAATAAAGAAACATAAAATTTGCAGTTTACTCAACAAAACAAAATGCACAAGAATAAATATTACTAGTCCCTAAATCTCGACAATACAAAGCACATGCACAGGATCTGATCAAAACAACCACCTATAGCTTGTCACGCTGTCAAACAGAATGGGCGCATCAACTCTCTGGCTAGCTCCTCCCCTCATGCAGAAGAGTGGACTCATCCGCCTTTGCACCCGCGGAGGGTCTAGCTAGCAACCGAGCCGTTTTGATTCCGGAATATATGTTCGATTATTGCATTTTTAATGCTACGATCAATTCCCGACTCTTGAATAAGATTGCGATTCGCGATTCTTTCTTTAGTATCGATTTCCGATCCTCGGAAACTGAACGAACCGAACTGTTGACAGTCATTTACATATGCAATCAGTCGTTCTTGTTTTAGGTCGCCAATCAAGAATGGAATGCCGGAAAATCTTGTAATCGGTGAAGTTTTTTATTTTTTTTATTTTCAATTTCTTAATTAAATTCATATTTATACATGCCCTTTTAAAATTGTCACATTTTAATGACAAAAAATTAGAATTAAAATAAAATGATTCTGTATCTCAAATCAAACCAGCTGACAGATCAATGAGTTCCCAAAACTAGAAGCTTTTCATTCTGGTATCTTTCTTGGCTATGTTTATTTATTCTTT
The DNA here is from genome assembly GCA_018831715.1 of Matsumurasca onukii. NCBI lineage: Eukaryota > Metazoa > Arthropoda > Insecta > Hemiptera > Cicadellidae > Matsumurasca > Matsumurasca onukii. Next base: position 39,728,478 of record CM032062.1, read on the forward strand.
TTCTGCTAACATATTGAAGAATATCTTGGAATTGGGTCATCTAGAAACATGATTAAAAAAAAAAATAGGGCTATATGTTCTTTATAAAAGGGGTTCTACTGTACAAGTTATGTTTATTTAAGTCTTAAATAGAAAGTTGCATATGTTTCCAAAACATATGGTTCCATATGTTTAGAAAGTTGCAAAACAATAACCATCTCAAATTTAACTTTGTAAATGTAACATCTGATGAAGTTATTAAAGTTATAAAATCATTTAAAAATAAAAAATCAGCCGGTTGGGATGACATTCCTTTGGATTTAGTCAAGAAAGTATCCATATCTATAGCTGAACCACTGGCCCTTTTGGTCAATCAATCATTTCAAAATAATATTTTCCCTTTGAACTTAAAGTACGCTGAACTCAAGCCACTTTTCAAAAAAGGAGATAGACACAACCCAGATAATTACCGACCAGTCTCTGTACTTCCTTCATTCTCTAAGGTGTTTGAAAAATTAGCATTTAACCAGTTACTTAGTTTTCTAGAGTCTAACAGTCTTTTTGCTAGTGAACAATATGGATTCAGAAAGGGGCGTAATACAACTGCTATTTCGATTTTGTGGATGAAGTGTCGTGGGCTGGATGAGTCGCAGAGCACAATGGGTGTCTTTTGTGACTTATCCAAGGCCTTTGACTTGTCAACCAATGTTCTCCTAGATAAAATGAAATTGTTCAACATGTCATTTGAGGCAATTGAATGGATGAGTTCTTATCTAAAAAATCGTTATCAAAGAACAGTGGTTTGCAAAAATAATGTAAAACAAAAGTCTATGGGAGGAAGTTAAAATTGGTGTCCCTCAAGGCTCCATTTTGGGTCCCTTCTTTTTTAATGTATGTCAATGACTTGCCTTTAAATGTACAATCTCAGTTGATACTATTTGCTGACGATACAACGGCAATTAAGAGCTAATTCTCTAAAACATGGGGTTGATCAAGCTTTTTTGAATTGTCCTACTGGTTTGAAAGCAATGGGCTCAAATTAAATCAAGCTAAAACACAATTGGTTAGTTTTCGGATGCTAAGAAAGTTTTTAACGAAACTATCATATTTCAAGGACAAGAAATTCCAGTATTACAGAAAACTTTCTGGAATAAAATTAGATCAAAATCTTTCCTGGAATGGTTGTATAGAGGTAATAGCTAAAAACTAAATACATGTACTTTTCAAAAGTATTAAGGAATGTTATTGATATCAAAACCAGATTAACCATTTATTATGCTTATTTTTACTCAATTCTGCAGTATGGTATTGAACTTTGGGGACTGGCCTCAGAGGTAGGAAAAGTTTTTATAATCCAAAAAGATTTCTAGAATAATGTCATTTGCAGTCTTCTTGTAAACAGATCTTTAAAGAGTTTAAAATCATGACTGTCCCTTGTCTGTATATACTGAAAATTTTACTAATGGTACAGAGCAATTATGACAGTATTTTTAATGAGAACTTTGAACATAATTACATACTAGATTTAAAACACATTTTCAGTATCCAAAGCATCGTTTAAAACTTCTAGAGAAAACACCTAGGTACATGGGAAGGAAGCTTTTTAACAAATTACCAAGTAGATATAAAACTAGTAAATTTAAAAGTAGTATATTAGAATTGTTATTGCAGGTTCAGAGGTATTAGAAAGCTTAAGAGATGTATATAACATATTCTTTGTTTTTATTTTTTGTTGTAAAGTTGTTTTATAATTAAAGTTGTTTTATAATTATGTTTGCTTATAAGATTTTGAGAGGGAGGATTGAATATAGTGTAAGTTGTTTAAGTTGTTTAAGTTGTGTTGGCTGGGGGTGGGGAGGGAGGTTGAATGAATGAGTTTTATCATTTGATTGACAATATTTATATTAAATTTACTTATTGTATTTCTTTTTTGTCACCAGTTTGACCTATGTATTAATGTATTTATGTGACAATAAAGTAGCTGAGATTTCTGTTTCTGTTTTGATTATTGAGTTCCTAGTGCACCTTAAATGAAAGGAAGCTGAAGACAAACAACTACAAGGAGACTGAGACTGTGGACTACCTCAACAAGCTGGGCAGACTACTGGACCTGGGGTTCACAGAGAAACTGGTAACTACTTCAAAGCATTAGATAGCTTTACAACAGTTGCGTAACTGAGATTAGGTCTTGGTGGGGGATAAATAAATAAATAAAAATGCCTTTATTACAGCGTCTCTCAGTATAAGTACCGTTTTACTGAGCAACTTTAGACAATCTTAAATCTATCTCAGTCTACGTCATACAATAAAAGATATACTGCGTACTAACACTATTTTAAAAACTCTTTCAATTTGGCCCTAAAAGTGCCTCAGGCACAAGTTTTGAGAGTAAAGGGGAGGTCGTTTTGCTGTACATCTTTGGGCCAAAATAGGTAGAAACTATTACTCCCCACCTCCCGATTAACTTTTCGAAAGTGAAGTTGCATTCCATGCAACTTGCGGATTCTCCGCTCCGAGACCTCATTCAGAAGAGGAAGCCTCTGACAAAAGTACTGGAGCTCTTGCTAAACTAGAGCCTTGTGAGTCATGCAACACGTCATGATCCTGCAAACAGTCTCAATCTCGGCTATCTCTGCAGCATCTCTAAAAGGAGAGACATAATCGAACAGCTTAAACTAAAAATGAAACAAATGGCAGAGTTCTGCAACTTCTGAATGCGCTACAATTTCCTTTTTAAGAGGCTGTTCCCATAAGCTGGCAGAAGTAAGTGAATACTGACAGGACTAGTGACTGCATGATCTGTAGCCAGGGTTGTCAGGGACAGGAAATTCTGGGTAAATCGGAAATCATGTGTGAATTTTGCCTGCCGTGAAAAACCGAAAAATCTGCCTGAAAATCAACGTTTTTGAAAATTTTCCGGGAATTTCATTGTATTTAGTAAACAAGAATTTATTTGCTTAATTCTGTGTGGGGCAAACTTAATCCTGGTTTGTTGCGCAATTTTTTGTTAGTAAACAAGTTCCTATGCGACTAGCGAGGGTTGGGAAGTTAGTGAATTGGCAATACTGGGGAGAGCACGGAATCATGCGCAGCCGGCTAGCAGACGACGACTACCGTGTGTTGTACTCGACTCACACGCTAACTCATCTTTGTGCAGTTGTTCTGTTGTATCCCACTATTCAGTGTATTATTACTGTTACTTGCTGAAAAAATTGTATGAGACTGAGAGGAAGGCTATAAATTTAATAGATTAGTGCTTTTGTTCTATTTTCAATTGTGTCAACAAATTAACAAAACTGATCGCTCAATAATTTATTTCCTAATGCTTACGTATTACAGTTATATATGTCTATCGATCTTATATTAATCATCTGATATATTATTTTTTCAGTCTTAAAAATAATTAAGAAATTTAAATTCTAAGATTACAGTGAATATTAGATACATTACGCCATTTTTTAGTGTCTATGTTTATTTTTTAACTATCATTAAATGTGTAAGATTTCACACTAAGTAAATGAGTAGCAACAGGTAAAATATATAACTTGTCACTGGTTATTCTAAATCATACGGTTTGTAAATTTATTTGAGTGATTATATTGTGTCAAACTTTCTCCATTGGTCCTACAAGTCATTGGCCAGATTAACAATATACATTAACAAAACAAACACAATTTCCTTCTTTGAGACAATTTTAACAATTCCTTTCATAATTAGATAATATATTTAACAAAACAAACACAAAGACAATTTAACAATTAAAAGGAAAGAACGGACTTTATTGATAATATTATTAGAATATCTTCACTAGGATATTTAGGGAACAGATTAGGACTATTTCACTGAAGAGAATTGAGTTAATTAGCAATAGAGATAAATCAAGGAACTACATTTTAATTAATATAACATGCTAGCAAGCACTGGAAAGACAATTTCCAGCAATATTTTGCATGCATGTGAAGTGCTTTGCCAGCAAAGCGTCAAAATTACAATTACAAATATGGAGTGCAAGTACCAAACAAGGACGTTATAGAGATAAAAGTCTGGGTACATGTTATAATCACCACCAATTTTGAAAAACACAGAGATGTGGTAAGTAGTTATTAGTGAAAGGATTCACCCAGGCTGGGACCGCTTGAACCTGCGCTTTCAAGGGGCTTGCACTAACATGTAGTTTTATCTGCACGTAGTCCTTGTTTTCCTAGTCTTTGAGGGTTTGATAAGTGTAATAACTACTTAGCCATTGTGCATCTCTTTTTATTAGTAAAACTAGGTTAGTGCTTAAGTTAAGATATTAATTAAATATAACAATTAAAGTCCTCATATTGTATTATTTTATTTGAAACGGGCCATCAATTCAGCAGTTTCAAACTCACCGGAAGCGTATTGTAAACTGTTGGTTAATCTTTGGAAAACAGTTTTCGGAAGTAACTTCGAAAAAAAAAATTATTGATAATATATTTATATTTCTAGCTTATTTACATTCATGTGCTGGTACGTATGCTAGTTTGTCAAGAAGTCCCGAACGCTGTAGCAGGCAAGATCGACCAGATTGTTGTGCAAGTTTGACTTGAAACATGTCTTGTAATAATAATAATACAGTTTAAAATGTGGGGTTGTACGAAATATGATGATTTATTCTATACAGAACACTACCACAAAACAGATGACTCAACAATCAAGCTTATTTAAATTGCCATCGAAAGCAGAAAGTACTGCGTAGAAAGATAGCGGAAGGGGTGAGAACACTGTGCATATACGAGACAATATGAATTTCACTACTGCCCACCCGCTTTCACGAACTTCGCCGAGTGACTCTTCTGCGCATCGGTTCGTCGTGTCGGGCAAGGCTTGTTCAGGCAACCAATCAAAGACCTCCGTTGCAAACCATTAGTTTAATTAACAAAAATCTGTTTTTACCCATGTTTCAACTGTAACTGAACTGTTTGTACTTCTGTATCAATGAGTTTGCAATAATTAAATTGAGCTCTTGCTTCAGCGAGTTTGGTTCAGATCATGACAATTCTTTTCATGAGTACCATTCAGAAATCAAACGTCTAAATATTGAATAACTTAAAAATTTAAAAAACTCCAACTTAGGTTTAGGATAAAAAGTACAAACACAAAATTTTAATAGAATTCATAAAGTATTTATTAAGTTATATTGTTTAACAGACTCACTCACAACTTTTCAAACTCAAAGGACTAATCTCATCTAATTATTTCATTCAATATTTTATTTATAGGTACTATTCAACGTAGTACATTTTAACTGTAAATACATAATGTTGATGAATGTTTTAGGTTGAACAAGCACTGGAAGAGTGTGGACTAGATCAAGATAAAGCTTTGGATTTGCTGATTTGGTAGCAGTGGCTGATCAATTCACTGTTACACACATCGGCTAACTCCACCTCTCGCCTCACATCACATCTTTACACTTTGTATCCTGTCATTCTAGCCTAGGCCTATGGAACATTCTTTAAAGTATTTATTTTTAATTAAGTCATTTTTATTATGTGTAATTTATTTATTTTTGAAATAAATCCAAGCGTTGTTTAATTGTTTTGATATAATTTGGACTAGAAAATCCCTTAACGCTGAGGTAACTCAATATGAAGTCTGTTTGCTTATCATGGAAATATCAGCCCTAAATTGCTTTCTGAAAAATTGGAATCGTCAGTTTTTTCATAAAGTTGCCACAATGGTCCCCATCTCATGTTTTAGTGGAGATTGGCCTAGGTCCTTGGTGTAGCTAATCGTAGTGTCTTATTTTAGAAAGCTGTTTAGTGAGCTACTTTCTGTGGAGTTTGAATCTTACAAACAGTCCAACACTGTCTGAATATACACATTGACTTTCCATCCTACCAATAGATGTGGCAAATGATAGGGAAGAATGGCCCGAGAGCGCAGTTAGTTCTCGGTAACACCAGGATCGCCGCTGTCGTGGTTGCCGACTATTTCGCGTTGACTACCAGGATCGCCACTGTCGCTCACTGCCTATCTCCCTCACCTCTCGCACCGCGTCCTTATGTTGCTAAGCAACTCACGACTGTTGCCGCCGTCCCTCTCACCCTCATCTGACACGCCTTCCTGTCCCCTGCCCTTGACAATATTGCTGTCGATGCAGCTGTATGCAGCTCTGATCCTACTCACTCTCTCTTGCTTGTCCTTGTGTCCGCTACCTGAGTCAGCTGACCCAGGCCGGGTGACTGTGGAAATACGCGGGTGTCGTGGCATACTTGAAATCGTGCAACAATGCTAAAGTTTAAATGTTTAATAATTGAAACACTGAAAAAAAAGTCCCTATATGCCACATTCAAATACTATAATTTTATAAACTATTTAGGTTTCAACTTTTAAACTTAGAACTTTTCTAAAATAAAAGGTTGTTTAATTGTAGATTATTCATAACTGGCATACTTGTTCCATACTTTTCAAATTTTTTAGGAGTTAGGCTGTTTGTACAGCACGACCAAAAATAATGCAACATGAGCAATCTAAGACGGTTTCGCATTAGCTGTGCATTATAGTGGAAGGAAAACACTCTCTTTGGTGGACTCGAGGATAATGTATCTTTTAACACAATTCTGAACGTGTAAGATCTTTTGAATGTGGCTAAAGTTTAAATGTTTACTAATTGAAACGTGGGGTAAATAAGCTTACAATGTATATATCCTTAATTGGAAAATACTTTAACCATGAGCTAATTCACTAAATACTAATGTACAGTAATAGTTTATTGTGACTCAGAAGCACACATGAAATAATTAGATGTTTATTGATTTTTGGAGGAGGGAGGGAGGGATTATTTCAAGTAGCAACATAAAAATCAGCTGAAGAGTTTGTCTAGTGTACCACGTGCAAGTTGCGCCAACAACGGACACACCACTCACTCAACTAGACACCCTCTCGCTGCCCGCCACATTGTGCTACCGCCGCGGCGAGACATTCCAAGTAGTACAATAACAGAACTTTGTCCTGTTATTTTAAATAAAATTTTAACCCTATTTTCCGCGTTATAACCATTGTAATAATACACATTTGTGAGGTCAATTGTTAACTTATAAAGCTTGATTATGAAATAAACCACTTGTTCTTTAAAATCTGAACCAAAACATCTCTCGCCTCTAAAAAAGGTCTAAACAAACATGTCAAAGTGAGCTATTTATCACTTTGGGTTGACAGCGGCAGTCTGGTCCAGAACATAGACCTCGTTGCCATAATTTATATTGGCATTTAACTGACCTGCACCATTGACTTTCCATCCTACAAAAAATGGAAAGTCAATGCCTGCACATATGTTTGACCTAGAAACACAATTATACTGAATGGTATTTTTCACTTTAACTAGTCTTTGGCGGATTAAATAGTAGAGTCATTTCTAGAATAAAACGGGACTAACGACGAAATTTAGTAGGAACCTTCTGTATGTTGAAAACAATTAGTTAAACCCGTAAAAGTGGCCTGGCTATTCTTTAAAGAACTTTAAAAAATTACCTAAAAGTAATATGCAAAAATTGTTAACGGCCGTTATTTCAAAACAAGACGGTAGCCTACTAACGACAAAATTTAGTAGGAACCTTCTTTGTGATGAGAACAATCAGCTAAACCTGTAAAAAGTGGGCCCGCTATTCTTAAAAGTACTTTAAAAAATACCCTATTATAATGTGCAAAATTGTTAACGCCTACATTTCCAAAATTACTATTTAGAGGGAGCCTTCTTATGATGACGACAATTAAGTAAAGCGATAAAAGGTGGGCTTATTCTTTAAAGTTTTAAAAATTACCTAAAAACTTGAGACCACTTCAAAATTACTTTTTAGACGTGGAGAAAAAACTTACTCTAGGACTCCTCGCGCACTTTTATATAATGTATGTAAGAATGCATAAAAGGCTCTTACCTGAAGCAACACTTACAGCAATAACTTGTCAGGCAGGTTACGTATCAACAATATCGAACATTCAAATGAAAACAGAAATTCAACATAGCACATTAAGTAATATAACTTTATTCAAAAACTAAACAACTACTTCCCCAACTTGGGTCTTCTTAAAAAAGTAATATAAAACCAATAATAATAGTAGATTACATAATATAAATTTGGAGTTAGTTCTTGTTATATAAATAATTCCTTGGGATGAACACTGAGTATTTCAATGAAGTGATAATAATTTCTTCGAAGATTTTGGAAAAATTTGGTGAAAGTGTCACTTGTAAATTTTGGAAATGCCCCAATCATCAGACCGAAAATTTCCTAAAATTTGGAAGTTGAGCACCTATACACACTAAATAATCACTGCATCATATTTTAAAGACTAAACAGTAAACACTTAATAACACAGAACAATGAAGACTATTTACCTCTTAACACTTCAACACCGAAATGTCAAGCTACTGAAAACGAACTGATGTCAAATCACTGCAAACTATGCGGCATGGAGACATGTTTACACATTATTACTCATTAAACGTTCCTACCTTCAAGTGAGTCATCTCGTCATTTCAGTGTTTGCCAATGACAAAAGTTCTCTATGAGAAAGTTGAATTTATTCCCTCATAGTCTATTTTTATCTTAGGATTTTGCATATCAGATTTTTAAGCGACCGAATATATATACATACAATAACTAGTCATGAAGGCATTTTTTGAATACCGACCTTAGTTCCACTATTTACCCTGGTTTCCTGGATATCCTTTGGCTTCAACTTTTTTTAAATTGTGGGGTGTTGGGACATTCATTAGTGAAGTTATTGAATAGTTTGAAAACTACAGAGAAATCTCACAGTTTAATTGATATCTGAGAGCAACAATTTTAATTAAATATATACTTTGATCCATCAATAAATAAAAAGTTATATAAATCCATTGAGTTGTTTTAAAATCAAGGCCAAAACAGTGATTTTTCGTTGTAACAGCGGAATGAGTTGTCCGATTTTAACAAAATTTGAGTTAAGTTTTCCCTTTATGATATGCATTGAAGGGCTACGTAATTCTGAGGCAGAAGGCAAAAGCCTAAACGATAATTGAAAGGCTGAAGCCTAATGAAGGCGGAATGGAGGCTGAGAGTTTATCAAACTAAAGTTACAATTAGAAAATTAGAATAAGAAATTGCAAAGGAAATGATCAACTCATGCTAGGGGCTTTAGAACTTAGCTGCGTGTTGGCCTGGGGTTTGGCCATTGCTCTTGTAGGAGTCCATTGAAAATGGCCTCTCACTTTTCTGTCGACTCCTAAATAAAAGTTGGCTTGAAAATCCCTAATGCAGGGTAAAATAAAAACCTTGTCTTGACTCATGAAAAATGACTAATGTCATTAATATCCAAACAGGTTGACTTAGCAGATAAGGGATAACATAAATAGCTCACGTAGATATTCTCCAAAGAGGCTGTTTTAAAGTAAAAGAAACAAATATTTAGATGAGTGGTATTGCTAACAAGTTGTATCAAGTTAATCACTTTTGTTGCTTGAAACAACCACGTATTTTCACATTTTTGCTATTAAAAGTATTATTTTCAACACCAAAAATAAAATAGGATACGTTGTTCAAGGATTTTTAATACACGGTACCCATCCATTGTAGAGGTTATTTCAACTACAAGTCCAAAAAATCCATCAAAAGAACAGCACCACTTACAGTATGTCCTTCGTGTAAAAAGACAGGGCTTTTGGAGATCTGGCCCTCCCGGCATGTTTGTCTAATAGGTGGCATTGTTTCTTGAACAATACTGAACAAGTTTTTAGTTTGGATTGGGAAAAATGAATTGAATATGAACTGTTTATAAATACATAATTTAGCATCAAGCATTATTTATTTACTAAATAGTTTACAAATCCTACTAAACCTAGATTAACTGTGACTTCCAAGTTCATAGGAGGTGTAAACTAATACTGCTTATTACTGCAATAAACACATTCAAGATTTCAATCTTAAAAAAGTGAAAAAACACAATACATATAATCATATATATTCTAATATAAATATACAATAACTACAGTAGAAACTCAATAGTACGACTATTTGTGGACCGAAGTGGTGACAAACTATGGAAACTTCGAACTTTCCAGTACAAGATTTATCTCACATGGTGGAGTTGAAATTAACCCTATTTATTCAATGAAAAAAGTGTAACAAAGTAAGAAACCCCAATGTTGCAATTTTACATAACTTGTATACATACATCATTACTACAGAACAAAATATTTTAAATCTTTTTGTCTGTTATAAAGTTGCAGGGGAAGGTGTCAAACTATAGGAAGTGTCGTACTATCCAGTTTCTACTGTAAAACAATAGGAATTTTATAATTTAAAACTATTTTTACACATTAAAATAATAATTTCATGGTGAATACTTTACTGAATGAATTCAGGCTACTTGCTCAGTAAGTTGATTCCTTATTTTGCATACAACCTTAATAAATCCCCCAAGATTTCATAAAAAATAGCTTTTTAAACTAATATTTTAAAAAGTTTTAAACTCAAATTTTAGGAAATTACTAAGAAGTATTTTTGCTTAAAGGATTTGCACAGTTTAGACTGCTTCCATTTACTTGCAGAATGTTCATTAATTTGGAAATAATTAACAAGTCCAGGATTGTTTTCAACCTGGAAACAATGGTCAGTTATTGGAACCTGTTTATAAAGTCGGGAATTTTTCACATGGACACAAAAGTCCTCAACATTTTAATTTTACTATTAAGTTGTAAGTAATTCTAAAACAAAATATTATTTTCAAACTCAATTTGAAAATCTAGAATTTGTAGCCCTTGTTAAATGTTAAATTGATTTTAAAAGTTGGCAGCCATTACGTTTTATTATACAGTAAATTCATCCAGTAACTTATGGTATACAGTACAACAACTTAAATAGAAGCCTCAGTGTGTGCTAGAAGAGTGCTTTTGACACATTTCCAAAAATAATTTAATTTCAACCAATAATTTCAATAAGGCTTAGTTACAAATTATTAAACATAAAATATGTACTGTAATATTAGTTGGCTACATATCAAGAATAATATTAGTTGCTTTATAAATATAAGCAATATAATCATCATGATATAAATCTATAAACTTTAAAAAATAAATTAATCTTTTAAGATATTTTCATATAGGCTACTCTCGTAAATAAAGACTTTAGAAATATTGTATTTTTAATATTTTATTAAGTTATGCAAAGCTGTTAAAAAAAACTATATTTAACAAAATACTTCAGCTCATAACTCTTAAAAAAACAAACAATACAGTCTGATCCACCAGTTAACAAACCACACCATGTGATTCTCTAAAATGTAATTCTAATGTACGATTAGCTATACATTATACAGTGTTCACTTTTGTCTGTTGTTTATTTCACAATAATTAAATTTGACTTCCAAAAATTTTACCATTACATTGTAGGTATTTAAAAAATTAGCGTTACCGTACTGTTTTGCTAGAATATTGTATAATATTTAATACATTCACATAAATCTATCTACAAATACGGTGGGCGTTTGAAACTCATAAAATATTGATTTGCTTCTCCCTTCAAAGTAGTACTTAAGGATAAAACTTATCATAAAATAAATTAAACAATAAATTAATATATACATTAACCACAGTCCTAATGACGCTATACTAGCCTCACTTTAAAGACTGATAAAGCAGTGTTATGAGCAATGACATTTAAAATGTCACTTAAAAGAGTAAATATAACCTTTTGGCTACAATTATAAATAAATATACTATTTAATATTATTAGTAGAAGACAATTATATTAAAGCTATTTTAAGTCGCACGCTTGGAATCCTAGTTACTTACCCGTTTGTAGATTTGGTACCTCACTATTCCCTTCTGGTTCTCTTTACATGTAAGTTCAGTTAATCAACACTATTTGAGCCATTTTCAATTAGAAAGATAATTGTAACTGTATTTTAGAAAGTCATTGCACATTTGTGACATTACACATTTTCAATAAGAAATAGTTCACTCTCTGGGACGTACAGTTAAAGCGTTAAAAAAAGTTCTTTGGTTAAATTTATTACTCTTGGCATGCCTTAGCTGGCTAATAATCATCCCGTCAAGGGTATAAATGCAAACTCAAAATCACGAATTAAGTTCTTCAAAGGAAGAAAAAAAACTATATGTTGAATTTAACACCACTTTTGATTTTGAAAGTTAAAAATCAATGTATCATCTTGAAATGTAGGCTATAAGTTGATATTATAAGAGGCATTTAAAATTTTAATATTCAACTGCCCAAACCAATTCTCCTCAAAAACAGACCCATGTTGTTTTCTGTTAAATTTAACTAAAGAAGCCTCGTTCAGTAGATTGTAGAACCAGACACTCAGAAGGGAACATTCTAGTCTAGCACTTTGAGTCATATATTATCACAGAAGTTGGCCTCAGTTCCAGTTTATAGATTCCACCATTTCCGTAACCTTCTCCCAGGGGAATGGTGGCTTAGGACCTGAAACAAAATATATACCAGTTGTTAACCAGCAAAACCAATGGAGTGATTCTTCGAGGAACTCCTCCCCAAAACAGTATTTCTGGAGTAAATTAACCCCGTTGTTGAAATTGTGGATTTTGAACTTACGTGGTTTGTCAGTTTTAAGAAACTAATGTTTGTTTTAACACTTTTTTTATGTACTTAATCATTTTACTTTCTCTTCTTTATTCTATCACAATTAAATGATGATGATTATCATAGTATAATCAAAACGTCTCGTGTAATGAAAGTTATTATTTATCAAAACTGTTTTATTGTAGTTCACCAATATAGGAAGTTTGTTATGGTTCACAGTAACGCTTGTGGCTATGTGCAGGCCAAGTTTTTAAAATACAAACTAATAAAAATGGCTAAAATTATACACATTATTCTTTACAGAAACGATAATTACTATAGTTTTGTTTCCACATAGTATGGTTAAAGATACAGAATTTTTTACATTTTTAAATCAATTGTTGGCTAGTGTGAGTGGTGATTTTGAAATTAAGTGGAGTCAAGCTTTTTACTATTGAATTTTATTCAAGTTTAGTTTTACTTAACATCGTAAAGCATAGTTTTTCAATAATATAGGTAAATTTACTGTTAAAAAAATATTAACGCGTTTAGCAGTAGTACATTCTAATACTGTACATTGTTCAGTACTACAGTAACTACAGTGTACTACTGTAACTGCTGCGTCTGTACATTCTGGTTCATGTACTTTTATTCATTAGCGGCTTCCCTTTTTCAAATAAAATTAGGTAAAACTAGAACTTTATCATCGTAGAACAGATAGACGTCAAACTCTGCTTAGCATAGAACAGATCTACGTCACACTGCCTCAAGCTTGACTTGATTATTTTCTATTACTAGTTTTAAAAACCTCTAAGCTCAAGTAGCTAAATAAAATAAACACCCTGAAATTTCTTTTTTATCTATACAATTTTTATTCAGGCACTTGCACTTGCAAAAAACAGTTTTAATTATTGACCTTCTGATTGAATTTTTACTTTTTCTGAGAACGGTGCAGACAAGTTAATAAACAATCTATTATTGCATATAATTAATGTTCATTGCAATCTTAAGATTGGCCTATTTATGTCATGAATGATCATTGTAGAAGTTGATTGCAACACACCTCTAATCCTGAGACTCCTAGAGTAGCGCATGGGGCGTCCTCTCCGCTTGGTGGAGTTGGTGTTCTTGTTGACACACATCATGCCGTACACTCTGATACCTGGTACACTCGCGTATGTCGGCTGGTCATGACTCATCGGACCCTCTGCAACATAGTTCATTCACGATCAAATAGTCTTAGTTCAACATTTTTCATGAGGGTTTCAATAACTTTATAAAATTCAATAAATTAAAAATAAATATACTACAATGACTTTATAGACGACTTAGTCAAAAATAATAAACAAGAAATAAGTTTTTTTATTTGGACTTTTAAACAGGAACTTAAAACACTAAAAATACAGTTTATTTAATTAAAATCCCATGAAAACTATGGAAGTGTGGTGTAAAATTAATGTACTGTTTACCTCATTCTTCTTATGGGACATAACCCAATAGCATGGTATTCTCTGTGCAATCTTAATTAACTTTATTTAACTTAAATTAAACTGTGTTTGTCTTGTGATGTATTAACTGCTCTCTTGCAGTTTTCTTCAAAAATCTTTTTATACACTTGGGCAAAATTGAGCAAAAGAATGAAAGAAACGCTGCTTCCAGAACATCTGAATAGCTCTGTGTCTGAGGTGGGGCATTTACTAAATCATTACAACCCTCTGCGAACTGGGATGACAGTTGAGACAGTTTTAGTGAAATACTCTTAGAGAACTAAAAGCTAACTTGTACTATCTATACTCTCTATTATTATGAGCTATTGTATAAATTAGATGAACAAATAAATGTTCTCTGAATATTTATGGATTACCTAAAACACTTGACTCCGGACAGCGACAGATGACCAGGTAGTGGGATTTGCCTGTGCGAATGTTCTGCAAAGCGAGTAAACTCCAATCTCTCGGCAGTCGACACATCCTCATGTCAGCTACTGGCTCGCAAGTCTTCACCAATGTCAGGATCTGCACAAGACCAGGTACAGTGGTGAGATGCTGAGTCACTGTACATGTTTCAATGCAACTCTGTAGAGATCAGCACAACATTCTACCTCGCGGAGTTAAATCCTTTTTCCTCGTAAAAAATGTTTTAAAGTGTGTTATTCTACAGGGTTATTAAAAAAGAATGTCCTACTTTCAAACAACTCTCCTTCGTTAATTATTACTTAGATATACATAAATTAAATACTATTAAAAAGAGCACTTTTCAAAGTTTGTCTCCCTGGTTACATTTCTATAAATGCTCACCATGTCCTCCCCTGACTTCTCGGCAAAGCTCTAGCCGGTTATTCATCAGTTTTAGTGTCGGTTTTTATCCAATTTCTTTTGGAAAAGACTAACCCAAGTTGTATTAAACTACATACATCTAAACTGATTACATTTCACAAGTCACGTGACTTACTTTTCCTTTAGGATCCAGCGTGAGCTCTGTGGTGTGGAGATCATCACTGTTCAAACTTGCAGAACAAGGTTCTCTGTACCTGGAAGTGGAACACAAATGAAAATTTTAAGTGCAAAACCTAGAAATAATATTTTGATTCACTAGACGAACTAGTTCAATACTTGCCTCAAAACATAATTGACTTCTAGCTCCTAAAATCAATATAAAAAATAACAATACGTAGTAACTACAAAAACCAGATTAATAACCTAATTCAACAGAGATCTTTGCTATGCGTTTATCTTATAGTAGGGTGCACAGATATACGTTTGAAGATAAGACGTGCTTCTTTGCGTTGATTCTTGTAGCTAAGTTTTAGTGTGTCTTATGCTTGTGGTTTTGTTTTCAAGGCTAGTTTTAAGTTTTAGTTTTTTTACTTTAACAGCTACATGTTGTTTAATTGTACTTGACTGGTCAGCTTACGCTGATTACTTTAGGCTAGCTCGTTTTCTAATGTTCTGTGTTATGTTTTAGGTTACTTTTCATCTTAAGACGGAATCAAATTACAGATTCCAAAACGTCGTGATCATCTTGCTCACTAACGATGGAAAATGTCCGCAATAATCGTTTAAACTCTGAAATTCTCTTATCGTCAACAACAAACTTTAAGCAAAGAATACGTTTGAAATAAACTTTACCTTGAAGGACACGCACACAAGGGTTGTGTATAGTTGAGTCTCACGTACACTGCGTTACACACCTTAAACAGTTGTATGAAACATGGTTTTGTTTATACAATTTAAAATTATTTTGCCTTTGGTCTCTTAATCTCTGGTAACACGTCTTGTTGTATGAATCAAAACAATTTTTATAATGTTGGTTTTGGTATTAAGTACTAAGAGCCATCCTTCCAACAATACGTGACCGCCTGGAGCTAATATTGTTTTACACGGTGCTACCGGATGCGTTAAGTTGGTCTAGTATCCAGTTTAATCAGGCCCGGATTAGCCACTATTTACGCCCTAGGCCAAAGTTCCATATTGCGCCCCCTTCTGTGTTCTGAGAGGTTTGAGGCGTGTGGAAAGTTTTGCTATATTTAACTGTAAATATTGCGGCTCGCGCCGCGACTGGTGACCTAGTAAATATGGGTCTAAACAATGCTGGGCAGCTTGTTGGACTATAAACCCCTAAATCTACCTGACCCAAGAGACATCGTCGCTCTTCCACTGGAATCTACCTTACCACCATCAACGCTTTACCGGCAGTTTCGCGAAACTTGACTCTTGAGTATTGACTGAGGTTTTTCATCAAAATAGAATAATAAAATCATTTAAATAATCCACATAAATAAAGGTTGAGGCTTTTCAATAATTAAACGAAGTTTTTAACAATATATACTAAAAACGATCAGTTTTTTCATAAGGTACTGATGTTTTACGTTAATTTTAAAACTAGTTGTCGCCACTCAGTTTACAAGTTTTGAAGTTAATATAATTTTTCGGCCCACTTCCTCATCAGGCTAGTAAGCTGATAACGAAAACGTTTTCTCAAGAAAGGGTCCAGATCTCATGGTCTTGACCCGCATAACAAACCGATCCATAATCATAGAAATAAAAGCATAAACAGCCAGCTCAGCTAAACGATTAATGAACGTAAATTAATCGCCCGTACACAAACGTGAGCGCTTACTTCCTTGCTACAAATTATGAAGGTCTAATCGTTATTAGCATCACAGTTTATACACTTATTTCAAAGCCCATTCACTCACTGTAACTGATGACTGCAGGATAATCTAACGTAGTTGTCATTGCTATTGAGACAAAAGACTGGGATCAACATGTGCCTCGGTGTTGTCTGCATGTCCCCTGTCTCTGCGCATGTGCGAACTAGCGTCCGTTCAAAGCTAGATGTCAAATACTGTATATAGATCGCTGTCACCTGTCTCTGGTCTCGGTCTTCGGTCGTGACGCGAACCACCGCCTTAACACTCGTTCTAGAGCCTATTTTGAAACTATTTTAGCCATTTACTCATTTTTAATTAATTAAATAATAATGTAAATAAATCACACAATAACAGTGATCGACATTCCAAAAAGTGTAAAAGCAAATACAGTACTGCATACTTGCAATTTTTCGTACTTCGTACAGTACAACAATTTGTCGGTTTTCCCCGCGACTGCGCCCCCCATAAGCTTGCGCCCTAGGCCATGGCCTAGGTTGGCCTTAGTAATCCGTGCCTGAGTTTAATATAATATATATCTCTAAGTAATTCTTGTTTATATTTTACCTAGCTAAATTATAACTTAGTGAGCTGAAAACACGGAATATAACAAATACATCATAATAATTATTAAATTATGGCTGGCACTTATTCATCAAAGAATTATCATTACCTGGATTGTTGGTAAAGTTGTTGGTAAACAAAGTTTTGTTTTACGACTGTCATTGGTTTACAGTGCAATCATATGGGCAGTCAGCTTACACCAAGAAAACACTCTCAAATAATCACATCGAAGACAAAAGTTCACCGTCATACTACGGCCGTAAAGTAGCGGTCACCGCTTCTTGAGAAACTGTAGCTTACAAAGGAAAGGCACATCTACCTTCCAGAGACAAGTCAAAAGCGACGAGCCTGACACGTGACGATAGGCCATTTTAGAACCAATCAAACCTACTGTTTAATATTAGTACAAGTAATTGAGTTGGGTTTATAAGTTGGGTAATAAGTTCGAGCTTTGTTTTGACTACAAAACAACCTCAGCCTGATAACGCTTGCTGCAGTACGCATCTGTGTTGAGGGAATTGCAGTCTCGCTTGCCACGGCGCTCCGCGTAGAACCAATACCCACATAAATTAAGAGTGAATATTTACTGTACCTACTCATCAGAGTACACAGTACTCTATTTAATTTCGTTCTTGCTTACTACAAACAAAATTAAGCTTTAAGGGATGTTGTTTAATTCAGTTAAGTCTTTTACTTTGTCTGTTTTGATCTTGATTTTTAGCGTAAAAATGTTTTTAATATTTTATTAGAAAGTATAAATGAGTGCTAAATACTCGTATATTAAAACTCGGAAAAATAACCGACTGATTAAGTTTAAAGTCTTTAAAATTCCATAAAGTGGTATCAAAGATAATGTTTGGTAGGTAGATTGGGCATAGATGTCCCATGGCTTGGGCAGGAAAATAAACATAGCTGCGGCAGCCCGAGCACAGATAGCGCTGCCATCTCTTGCAGTCTCTCTCCCCTCGGCTCCACATGCTCGAGTTTGTTCGATGTGACCAAATCGTGCGATTTTCGAGAACAAACAAACTTGCACGTGCGTCAGTGGCTCTACTTGAGACTCTTAAAATTATTCCTTCGCAGCGCTATCTGTGCTTGGGCTGCCGAACTATTTTGTTTTTCTGCTTTAGCTATGTGGCATGCGCAATCTACTTACCATAACATATTTGGTAGTATTGAAAATTGTGTGAAAATGTAAAACTGCAGATTGACAACAACTGAACTGGAGCTTGGCATTGTAAAACGCCCCTTAATCTTTTTGTTTTCTACAAGAAGAATTAATAATGAAAATCATAAAATTGGTCTCGAACTATGTCAGAGGGTTGGATACCTGCTGGACCGCACACTCAGGCAGAAGGTAGATGTGTTGGTTGTGAGGGTAGTAGTGATACTTGGTGGGCTTGGCGGCAGTGCTGCCAGATCCTGGCAATCGGACAGATTCCTGCAACACACGCACACA
Source organism: Matsumurasca onukii (assembly GCA_018831715.1). Taxonomy (NCBI): domain Eukaryota; kingdom Metazoa; phylum Arthropoda; class Insecta; order Hemiptera; family Cicadellidae; genus Matsumurasca; species Matsumurasca onukii. Next base: position 39,747,178 of record CM032062.1, read on the forward strand.
TACATCGGTGAAAACACACACTACAACACAATGTTATCTTATATATAATATACAGGGTGTTTCTTTTAAGTGGGCCACCGTTGGGAACTCGTAAACTTATAACTCGGGAACTCGGAGAATATAAATGAGAAATATTAGTTTTATCTTAGTGTTACAAATACGAGAAACACTTTTTCAACGATATCGTATGGAAACTCATATTTTGGTTTTAAACTATTTGGACATCTTTAAGACATTTTTATTCTTGAACGTTTCATGACCAGCCCAATCGTTTAGAAGATTTTCTAAAGATTTTAGACATTTTCTATCCCATATGTTGCAACTTTAACTGCGTATATCTCCAGAAGAATAAAATGTCTTACATTGTGCAAATAATCCAAAACAATCATAAAAATATGGTTTTCTATAAGATATTTCAAAGTTGGCCACCATATTGGAAAATAACGGCCATTTAGAAAAAAATTGTCTCTCGAATTTTTACAACTGGAACAAAACTAGGTAATGGTCCTTATTTAAACTTTCCTGTAAAACCTATATATATATATATATATAGTTTACGAGTTCCCAATGGTGGCCCACTCTGTATATTCAAATTGTTGATATCCACACAATAATTTGTATAACAAGAGTTAAATAAGATTTTGGACACATAGCGTCACCATTTTAAACATAATACTTATAACATTTGACATAGTATGGACACCAATTTTTAACTTCTGCATACTTATATTGTAAAACGATAAAAATGGATCGTAACACACAGCATCATCTTGGAATATTTATTATCATCGACAGTAGTTTATTTTAAATTTTAGTTTGTCATATTTGTCTGAAGTAAATACCTTGTTGGCAAAGATTGGAAACTTAATTCATAAAACTTATATATACTGTTTGTAACAATCTTTAGCTTATTGCAATTAAATTCATAATTGAATAGTACTCTTACAAGAAAAAAATTAGAGAAATGTATTTAAAGAGCACACGTTAAATAAACGTAGCCGACTGCACCTTGAACAACAGTTGACTGTGCAGGTTATACTCTTTAATATTGGAGAGACAAGGGGTGCGTTGCCACCCTCCATACCACACGGCGAGCCCCAATACTAAGTTAAGTAGTTCAAAGAACAATTAGCTATTTTCTCCTAGAACAGCACGGTGAAAGCTTGTTCACGGCCGTTTTGTACGAGTGACTTTTGTTTATATTGCAATCATGTGAGAGCGACCACCGTTCTGTAGAAAAACACTGATGATTACATTGAAAACAAAAGTTCACCCTCATAATACAGCCGTAACATAGAGGTCATCGCTTCCTGGGAAACTCGAGCTTCGAACTATGAACGCTTTGCTCAATGCTATATAATGCAGGTACAAAAGTAGTGGCCGACTTTTACGACCGTAATATTTTTGCTTTTTAATTCAATCATAAGGAAGCGATCGCCACTCTCTAAGAAAACACTTTCTTATGATTTCGTTGAAAACAAAAGTTCATATTCTCATATTACGGCTGTAAAACAGCGGTCACCACTCCCTAGGAAACCATCTTTATCTTCTGATTATGACAATTAGCTGGACATATTCCATTCATTTTCAACTTTATAAAGGGTACTCGTAAGACGAGTTCAGTTCATAAGTTTCTAGGTAAACCAAAGAAATAAAACCTTGACACCTCTATAAATCCCAATGTAATAGAAACACATTTTTAAAAGGAAATCCGTGTTGAATTAAACCAAAACAACGCACACACCTTCCCGGACAGTTTAGCCAACAACAGCCTAATCAACAGAGTCGATTGTTCCACCCACAAACACGCGGCGCTTTGTAGCATAGATTTCAACAGTTCCGGCCTGTCGAGATACTAGTCCGTAAACACGTTCATTATGAATGCGCACGAGGACCATGTTCCCCGCGTCTATTCAGCATGAACAAACACAAAAACAGAGAAAAATTGCTAGCGTGGAACGGTCGTAACAGTTCTCCAAATCGTGATTTTTCACACTCCGTTAATTTCACTTTCGTGTCGGAGAGGTATCATTCTCACTCATCTAAGAAGTTCGCACGTCGCATCGCGTCGTTCAGCGCTTTTCCCTCGTAGCTAGCCGCCGTTAATGTCATGGGTCTTCGTGCAGCTATTTCCAGACGAGAAAACAAAACCAACACAGCTCCGTGAGACGATGCCAAAGGGGTGTAGAGTGTATCGTTCAACGAAGTGAAGCTATACTCTGTAAAAAATATAATTTTTCTGCAATTCAACGATTGTATAGTTATGTCATCTTTTAATACCAAAGTTCTATCTTTTTTATCAGCTGAACAGTTACTGTGAAAAGTTAAGTGAAACGTTGGATTATAACCGTTAGTTACGGAATTTATGAAATTCCGACTTTATGTTCATGTGATACGGACTCGATCTGGCTCGAAATCAGTAGGTTCAATTCACTTAAGACTTCCGTTCAACTCCTTTACTTGAATTATGTTCACGTCGGTGTCGTCTAATGCCATTCTGCAATCGGTGTTCTCCTTTCTTCATTGAAGGTTTAAATAGTGAGCTGCAATGAAATAAAAGCTACCTAAAACCTATTTAACAAACCTCAGTTAAATTGAAACATTCTGTTGAAAATATAATGCAAGTTTAGTTTCAACTAAGTTCAGTTCAAGTGTTGTAGCACAGATAAACTTGTTTTTTGTGGACGCAGTCAGACTGAAATGTCGTGTCGTTTGAATATTGTGAAAAATGCAGATGTCAAAACTGGTTTAAGTCCTTAAAACTTTGATGCATTTGAGAAAATACTGCATCAAAATCACTTTCTTGGAGGAGCATGCAAATGCAGCTGCTATGAAGACACTGGATACCTATACTGACTTGTCATCGCTCTGATAAACATGATGTTCCAGTTCCACTTTCCTCCTCCCACTTGTTCCTGCGTTCCTTGTCCAGCCTGGATCGAAGGAGCATGGACCGTCACGGAGATTAGGTTCGAAATCACGTTGGTTTTACTTTCTTGAACGCCAAATGTCATATAAAGTGTGACAGTTTTCACGCACGAGTTTATCTGAAAGACGCGAACTCACCATAAGAAGATTACATGATAGTGGCGATTTTTGTTTTGGTATAGATATTATGGAGATAGGAAATTCACACATACAGTGACGATTATAAATCATCATTTTCTTTTTGACACGAATTTTACGTATTCAAATATATTAAACCATACTACATATTACAGCGTGTTTGAGTTAAAAACCAATAACATATTTATTATTGTAATGCTGAATGATATTATTGACTCAAACAACCCTGTTCATGTGCATTCATTCATTTGTACCGTGTAGCTACAAGCATGCTCTGCTGATAGCGGTAGGCCACTACTAATTCCGGAAATGGAGTTTTGCCTTCACCTTCATCTCAGTCAATTGATATTCACTGACTGATATCATTCAGCAATACTTGATTAGTTGAAAATATATTATGACATAGACAAATGTGATCGCAGATCAGAAACTAAAATAAAAGGTTTTACCACTTGTAGACGTTTCAGAACGAAATACCTTTCTCAACCATTAGTCCAATAAGTGTTAAATAACAGGAAATTAATGACCTGTTATTTTATACGAAACAGAAAATAGCAGGTTTTTAGCAGAAACCTCCATTGTGTTAAACTTGATAATACAAACCCAAGTATGAAACTAATGAACTAGAATGGAACGAAGGAATGAACTGCGACACAGCAACGGGACGGGACGGTAGTTGTAATGGTATCATACAGCCGTTAGCTGTTGGCCGCTTCACGGAGCGTGCAAATGGCTCAATGTCCAACGTGTCCTTGCGTTGTCCCCTGTCTCCCTCCCTCTAAACATCCCTCTATTACATCATGTACTCGTACAACCAATTTGTAACAAAATTCAAAATTGAAAACGTTGATAAGTGATCATATACTTAATTTAATTGTTATTGTCGGTCAAACAGGTTTGTACACACAAATTAATAATGATAAAACAAAATATACAATATACATTAAACCTTAATAAAAATAACCACATTAATTTTGACTTCTGTTGTCTAAAGTTGATAAGGCCTTATATTTGGAAACGTCTTCAATTATATAATGTTTTTTCATCAAGTAATTTTTTAATATTTATTTAAGTTTGTTCAGTTTATTTTCTTATTTTATTCAATTTGGTCAGTTATTTTAAGCTTTACCATATTGTATAAAGGGAATTTTTAGAAATAACTAGTATTGTGATTGGGAATTTCAAGTTGTTCTCAATTTAAATATCACATTATCGTCCTAAAGTGATTGCAGTTGTTTTTTAAAGGATTTGTAAATATACAACGATGAAAAGGTCAAAAGGTTGTTTTCTCCTTCAGACATCAGTACAAGAATAGCATTGTGGTTTCCGGAATATTGCTCGAAGTGCGGTTTTTGAAGGCTAAAGAGATTCAGCGATTTGCAACTGTGAATTCCCAGATTTTAACACTGTTTATAACACCGTAAGTAAGGCAAGAAACAACCTGAACAATTAAATCTGCATATGGATGGTTGAATCAACCCTAAATATGATTTTGACATTTAAATGTTGTTTTAAGGCAATCACGTGACGAGTGGCAGTAGGAAGCAGCAGGTGAGTTGCATGCGTGAGCGAAGCGCGGTCACGGGCTCCTGACTGTGCCTGGGGGTAACCCCTCTCCGCCACCGTGTAATGTGAAATTGATGGTCGTGGCCATCAGATGTATCAGGATATTTAAGAGATACCAAGGAACGTTTTCCAACAAGTTAGTATTACAGGAGGAAGCAACTCATATCAGATTCAAAGGCAAGCAGTTTTTTCACCAGAAGAACTTCTTAAAAATTTAACTAGGTTACATCCGGTTTAAAGTTAGAATGAGTTCTTACGAATCATGTGTGGACGCACGTTTAATCAACCTGAGCGAATAGTGCCAATCAGACAACTGGAATGTCATTGAGACAACAAAACCTCTTCTGGCGAACAATAGAGCAACGGAATGGTCAAGTGGCATGTGTTTGCCGACGTTTCGAATCTGGAGCACCGGGCGTCCCCAGGTGATCGTGGACATGTTGTATTTGTCACTCCCGTCCACTTAGCGGTATTTGGACACGCTTGCTTGGTTTTGTTTTGGGATGTGTTTCAGCCGTAAGTGTAACTGTAGTTATGTTTTGGTATGGAAAAAGGTTATACTGTACGGAAACTTGTGTCGATTTAAATAGATAAAAGTAAGTAGACGGACAATTTTACATAAATCAAACGTTTAACAATTTTTAACTTGCTTGGAATGTTACATAAAATAGTCTTCTCAAAAAACCTGAAAACTAGATGTTTTAGTTACCTACAAATAAACATGTCTGGAAACTTAAACGCACGGATCATATGAAACCACTTATTTAACAGTGACTTCTTCTTTAATTTCTAAAACAAAACAAAAACCACACCGTTTGCAATTGTGAATTCCATTCAACTCACTAATTTTAAAGAAAGTTTTGACGACAAATAATCTTTCTCAGCAAAGCTCGATTGTGGAATGAAACGTTAGGCAATGCAAATAGTTTATTTACACGGTCTTTACAGGAATCTCTAGATTATGCAATTATACCTTCGTTCTCGTTAGGTGACGAGCTGTCACGTAATTACATAAACTCAATATCGAAAACCTCTGCATTTCCAAGTGGGAGTAGAAGCTAATCTAGAAGAAAGACTGGAACCTCGACACAAGCACACATGAGTCATGGGCACGTTCTCTCCGCAGATGCCTGTGATCTATATACCCGCTACAAATCTCCAGTGTAATGTATTAGCTGCAACTGCCCCACATATCCAGGTGGTTTATCACTTCCACACTTCATCCGTCAGATTAAACAACAAATCATGCTGGAGTGTGTAAGCAAATATACCGTGCAAACTCAACAGTTCCATACTCACTTGTACAGGGAAATTGAGTGAAAAGGAGCAATACTATTGGAAAACATTACTACATAGTCCAACTTTGGCAAAATGTTTCATTGGTCATAAAGACTCTTCGTAATAGGTTGTATAGACGTGCTGTTGGGGTTGTCCAAGAGTCAAGTGTTATACTTTTGAGCTGAGGGTAAGATACTAAAAAGATAATCCATTCCAAAGACACATCCAAAGATAATCAATTGGGTATGATTTTTACGATATTTACAGAAATGGTGGTTCGACGTTTACGGTAGTTTTAAGACTTAAACACCCGGGTCTTAAATCACAACGGGTTAAAATAAAAAAAAAACGTGGTATTTAGGCGGGAATGGGGTGGAATAGTCAAGTTGGATTAAAATTACAGATTGAAGCAGTTCGTTGAATGAACCTACGAGCAAAGAGGTTCGAGCATTGGCGTCGCCACCATCAAAACTTCGAGGGGGCCGTTGGGGTCCGGCCACTCCCCTGGGGAACTTTTTGAAATTTGTGACCTTAAAAACTTGTTTTTAGTAAATTTTCTTTACAAAAATGAGATATTCATGGCGTTCTCGTGGTAAGTATTACTCGCGTAAGTTGTCCAAATTTTATGAAATTTTAAACAAATATGTAGTATAACGTGCAGCAAAAAGCCACGTAAGTCTGAGGCTCGACTTGAAATATAGTCAAATCATGACGTGACTTGAAAACTATCCTGAAATAAGATGTTTTTCTCCATAAAACCCATAAGCACGCTAATTAATAACCCTATATACTGGACTACCTTTGTCAGACTGTTATTAATGACTAGATAGATACTGGCAATTTGAATGGGTTCAAGTGTACTTATATTAAAGACTAATTAAGTAGAAACTCGTGTCGTGTTTACAAGAGTCAGAGCCGTGCTGAATCTGCTGATGTCTGACAGGTGCTCGCTTACACTGGAGAAGGGTCGTGGTTATCTCTGCCTCCTTATCGTGATCCACGCCCTTCGTGCACAGATGCATTTCAATCATCGTGCAAAAACTCAACATTTCTTCGATTGGGCCAACTCTTGAAACTTTCTCGGGGTGAGTGAATCACAGAAGCTATAGACAAGAGTACGTGTAAATATCATTATTAGTTACAACTAATAATGATATTTTAGAAATTAACAACTTTTTGATAGTAAAAACTTGTTATTAAATCTAGAAAACCCCAATTTTATCTCTTTTTATGCAAACACAACAGAAATAAACAAGATAGCAACATTCAAATAATTGATAAAACAATAATGATGAATTTTATTAAATATTGGTGAACTTGATTCGGTCAAAGAAAATTTTGTAAAGCTAAAACTATTACGAGTAACGGTGTATGCCATTTATATATTGGAAACTTTAATGACCGTCAACACTTAATAAGTAGAATTACCTAAACTTGGTGACAATCACCAATATAGTACAAGATTCAGAATCAAAATTGCAATACCAAAACATTCCATAGAATTTTTCAATAAAAAGCCCAGTAGTGCTGGAATTAATTTTATATATAAATTACCAAAAGAAACCATTGCCAGTAATAATTTAGTTAAGTTTAAAGACGTTTAAAAAAGGATTTGATTATTAAAAACCCGTTCTCTTTTGACGAATTTTTAAATTTTTGATCATTTGTGTTATTTTTATGTTATAACCATGTTGTTTTTAATCTTTGTTTAGCTTAAGAATACAATCACTAATTATTTGCAAAGAAATGTATTTGCTCATGTTATTGTGTTAAATTTAATACTAGATTTATTCATCTGTTTACCAGGTTTAAAGGATTAAATTTGTGGTTAAACGCTTTTCATATGTTTGCCATGTATTCATTTATAAATTATGAATAAGGACATTTTGACTTTGACTTACGTCTGGGTTAGACTTATTAGTGAGATAGTAATGATGACAATTAACTTGGAGTTTTATACATACATCTAATATTTAGATTGGTTGTCAAAATTTGTTGACAAAAATCAGCCTTTAAACTTTGCCAAAGGTTTACCAAGTACATCTACTCATAAAACGCATAACAAGACGGTAAAACAGCAACGGTCACAACACATACGGTGTGAATTACCGACCAATCTCTCTACTACTTGAGTTTCGAACTACCGGCCAATTTCACTACTCCCGAGCGACCAATTTCCCTGTGGTGCATTGTTTACGCTAGCAGACACTGCAGTTAGCTCATGTATGATTCATGGTGTGCGTGTTATGCCCGCGGATCTGTGCCGGCCGTGTTGACCTCTAAATCAACCGAGACCTTCGCTCGCTACGCTCTCCTATCTCGAGTAATAGACCCTGTCTGCCACCGGCTCTGCGTCACATTCTACGCTCGTTAAGTGAGCTTTGTGGCAAAGGTTAACAGGAGACGTTAGAAAATACCAGGGAGGCACGATGCTATGATACTATGCAGCTACAGTTTGTTTACGGATTTCAAGTAGTACAAAGGAATTATTTTTTCGATTAATTACGAGCCGTAGAAAAGACAGCAAAGTAGGTGCTGACGGTTGCTTTGTACAATGGTTGTGCCTATTATGTTAGGGAATTCGTTAACTAAATGTGTATTGTTTAACAGAATGACAGCGCAGGCGGCACGGTGCAGTAGCAACGGATTACATTGTGCCTTGGGCCGAGGTTTTGTTTGCGGTATTAGGGCCGGACACTCTATCGACAAATGACACCGCGACCGTTATATCGGAAACTGTTAATGCCTCATCACGACTATACACTGTAGTGCGGCCACGTTCCACTCGGGCTTCCTGCGCACAGCGCTTCCGCACACGCGCACCGCACCGCGCTCTACCGTCCGAGTCTGCAGTCACACACTATGTATATGAAAATATCTTCGAGTATCTGTTAGGGATATTTCAACGTAAATGCAGTTGGTATACATTTAGGACAAACTAGTTGTGGTTTTACTGAATGTGGATTTTCCTTTTGTCTGGATATCATTAGGCCTATTTACATTGTATTCAAAAGTCAATGCCAGTGGTTAATTTTTACGATTTTCCAAAACGAATCCTAACCACTCAAAATAAAAACTCGCTTTCAAGTAACCATATACTATAGTTGAAATTTCAGTCGTTACGCTTCAAGAGTTTCAAGATTTATGTTGCAAGTGCATGGCGCCTTGTGTCATTCACACCTCCATGTATGGCTTTGCACTTGCTGTCTCCAAACAATGGTCGGTTAGCCTCTCTGACAGGTGGTCTGATAGGTGGATCTCAACTCTACTAGTCGCCCGCGCCCGCTAAGTCAGCTGTACATGAATAATACATGACAAGAGTGAATGCCAGTAGAGTGGAGTGGGTTGTGCATTGCCCATATGCTGAGCTCAAGTCATTTGGCCAGAGATCAAACTGTCTGACCTATATACACTCTACTTCCATCTACAGCTCGTATGCTCAAGTCCGGACTGTCCAGTTTACATTGACTAAATGATCCTGTATGAAGTGAGCTTTATCTAGGCATATTTCTTGGGTTGGTGTTTTTGTTTGTTAACCTTCTAATACAAGGTTAAGATTATGTGCAGTTTAGCTCACTCTTAGAGGGTACTTTAAGGTGAATATAAGATGAAGGGTGTACGTGATGAGTGTTTTGAAGGATGATGAGTTGTAGTATTGTTACAAATTAGAACAGATTGTTTCGCGTTTGGGTATTTATTTAATAGCCCAACGGCTTAGCGGTGACTTCCAAACCACGGGGAGTAGCCATCGCAAACAAGTTGCTATTGCAGCGCCAAGAATTGAACTGGGCAATTTGTGTGTGAAACATGCACTATACTATTGAGCTATGACCAACCCGAGAGTATAGGTATATTATGTAAATAATGTATATTATGTATTTGTATACAGTATTAAAATACATAGGACCTATAAAGGGAAACGTAATAGTGAGACCGTTACCTCAGTGTGTTTAGTTAAATTGCCTCTCTACGAGTATTACAAATTAAGTAGTTTTAAAGGATAAAAGATTGTGTTTTATTTAAAATTTATTTTGAAAACTTAGGCAGTAGGCCTATTTTAGCACCATTCAAAAGCTTTGTAGTTTAATCTTAAGTTCAAGCTAATTCATATTTTTTTGTTTATTAATATTGTTATCATTACATATTATCGTGTAACTTACAGTGAACTTAGCGTAAACACTACGTAGATAACTTCAATTTACAAGAAAAGAAACAACCTTTAGAAAGACCCATCACACATTTGTCTTACCTTCTAGCTATTACACCGTTCTCAGACAGAACAAAATGTCCATATATGTATATGTGATATATATATACTAATCTGTGTAATCATATGTTGTACTTTTATGTTGTTTACAATTATTATTATTATGTTGTTGACTTGTGTTAAATGGATGAATAATTAAACAAGCTCTTACAAAAGTGTCTTAACATTTCATATATTATAGCAAGTGGCAACGAGGATAAAGTAAGTAGACATGGAAAAGGACATAAATTCACTGAAATCAAAAAGAGCAACGGTCAAATCACTGCTTACTAAAACAAATCCAAATGTCCAATTGCAATCTCGGGTGTAATTTCTTACTTGGACTCTGTCCCCTTCATTAAATGACCTTGAAGGTACATATGTTTGGTGTCCTTCTTCTACCGTCAGTGTTTTTGGCTTCATGAGAATGTCTAGCCTAGTTCTTGCGTCTCTTCCTAACATTAGCATGTATGAGCTCATGCCTCTTGATTCGGAACTTTTCGCTGCTTGAGAAGTCTTGCAATCTTCAAATGTACATCACCTGGTTCATCACACATACAATGTAAGTAGTTTTATTGTTTGAACAAACTCCGCTTGTCCATTTGACGATGGATGGTATGCTGCAGAGAGTGAAGAACGCCGTTGCTTTGTAAGAAGTTTTTGAAAACATGCGAAGTGAATTGAGTTCCGTTATCTGGACATTTGATTTGTTGAGAGGAAAGGAGGTTCTCTTCATTACTGGGTGAAGTTAGATGATGGTAGAAAGGCACATTGATGTAGATACGACAGTCAAGTTTCAGGGGAAGACTGATATATATATATATATTGAAAACATAAAACTGTCGTTCGACTTAAGATAAAACATAAACTTTTAAAATGCTTAAAAGGACAAGTATATTTCGGCTGTGCCTTTTCAACTCAATATAAACAAATCTAATTATAACAGTTAACCAAAAATATTTTAAACCATTAACTTTGAATAAAAAGCAAAACTTGTAGAAATTAAAATGATATAAAATAATATGTATAAAACTATCTGAGATTCAGGCCATCAGGGAATTTGGACTTTGTTATTACTTGATAGGATTGTTCTATACTTCGAAGGTATGATACGCTTGAATTTTTATTTGTTTGTCGAATTGGTTTTACTTTATATAAATTTTCAAATGTTTCTTGGTGTTCTAAACAATGTAGTACCAGCGGTTTAGTCCTGTCCGTGTGTTTGAAGTCAAATCGATGACCGGTCATTCTGACCCTTAAAGTATTCGTTGTAGATCCTATGTAGTCTTTGGGACATTTCTGACATTGAATTTGATATACTATATTTCTTGACTCACAACTTAAAGTATTTTGAAAGTTTTCTTAGTAACACTACTTGTTGCAAACCGGTTTGTTTCTAACTGTTTGCAAACCAAACATCTTGGTTTATTGCATGGATGGGATCCTAGAAGGGGTATTATTTTGAATGGAGAATTTTGAAGATGGCAGTTTTGGCTTTGATAGCTTGTCTTTCAGTGTAGGAGGGCGTCTGTAAACTATTCGAGGAACTGTTTTGAAGATACGGTTTGTTACTGAAGAACTTTGAAGAATTTTGAATGCCACTTTCATAATGTTATTAATTTTGTGAAGACCAGGGTGATACTGTGTTATTAATTTGGCATGTTCCGTCAAATTGATTCTTCACGGGATTTGAGCTTCTATTATTTGTAAATTTAATCCTACTATCTATTAGTTTCAATGGGTATCCTCTATCTTGTAACGCTGCTGTTATTGATTTTTTATATTCTTTCAAATGTTTTTCTTCACTGCATAGTTTATATACATATGTTTACTACATATATATATACTAAGTAATCATATGTTGTACTTATGTTGTTTCAATATTATTATTATGTTGTTGACTTGTGTTAAATGGATGAATAATTAAACAAGCTCTTACAAAAGTAACATTTCTTAACATTTCATATATAGCAATATGCTTCTCCTTACAAAATGTAAATTGGTCACGAACATTTGTACTTACTATTTACTAGCATAAGAACAAGCCTCTGTTACAATGTTTGTACCTCTCTTTGATCATTTAAGAATACGAAGAAACATCAGAAAATAGAAAATCTGTTCATATTTCATGCCTAAGATACAAGATTAGATAATCTATTCTGCCACGCTCCAAAGACTAGAACTAGCAGCTAGAGCAATTACTTGTGCCAAAACTAGAGCAAGCCTGGAGGGAAACATCTTCATCAAAGCAGAGCTCCGGGCGGCAGTAACAATCACTAACTAATCACTGACCCCGGGGTCGGACATGCGTTACAAAATTATAAAGCCATTGTTACTGTCTTGTCTCCGTTACAAGACATGGCTAGTTCAGTGATTGGTGAGCGAAGGCATTGTCTTCAGTCATTGATTAATCAGCTGAAAATACTGAATTCCTTCAGCAAGACTGATACTGATTTGTTCAAATAAACCAATGATGATGTGTTTATGTGTTATTTTCTGTAATTTGTTAAAATTAAATTGAGCTAAATAATGTATTTGTGTGTTGCTTTCTTGGGCGTTGGGTGACTTCTGTTCCTCATTGGATAGCACTGAGTACAATGCCTCCTGCAATAGTATGTTTGCTGTTGACCCGGTTTTCGCTAAAACATCAGTAACACTTCCTTTTATAACCAACACATCTTTAAACAGTTTTAAATTGGAAAATTCAACTTGAAAACGTCTACAGTTTAGACTAAGAGCGTAAAACAGGTGGCGTACAAAATAAGTAGTATTTTATATCACTAAATCACTATTTGAGATACCGACCACTCTCATGAGGGTATTTAAGGCAAATATGTGGAGAAGGATGAGAGTGATGAGTGGTAGTAATGAGTTATGAAGTGTAGTCTTGTTAAAAACGTCCGACTATCCTTAAAATGGGTCATTAATTAATAGCCCAATGGAAATGGAAATACAAGGACCAACGGCTTAACGTGACTTCTGAACCACGCAGGTGATGGTCTGATATGTCTAAACGATGGTGGGAGTTGATGCTGGTATCATCAGATGATCACTGAGACTATCTGAGCCGCTTTAGACCTATTTCATCCTCAAAACCTGACCTCCATGAAGCTAGATTACAGGACCACGCCACGAGTCCTAGTCAAGTTTTAGGGTGGGCACGCCGGTGTTGAACCATCCATGAAAACCTTCTACTTTCCATTTTAAGGTGAAAAGAAACATTGAAGTAGGATTTAAGTCAAAGTGCTATACTCAGTATAAAAATATTATACATGCCAGCACGAGGCAAGCAATGCCGATGTGAACCACTTCGATACACTTCCACTGGTCTATTGTAAATTTAAATATTTCGGGAAGGTGCAACTCCGGTATATGTTATAACTTCAATAGCTTTTTACTTTCAGGTGCCTCGTTAAGATTGGAAACAAATTGTGTAAGGACAGTTGTCATATAGTATCAAGTTAAAATTCCCTAACTAGTAAGTAGTAAAGTAGTAACCACCATTGTTGTTACTTTACAGATGGAGTAAAGTAGTAACCACTAAACAGGACTGCGGTATTTTCCAGAATCGACTGAACCAAAGCCTCTAGCTCACAATATAATGTGCGGTCTAATAGAAAATCATATTTACTAGAGAAATTTCCAGGATCCTGAGGTGATTCCTCCCTACGGGTTCAAGGAGTCTATCTAGATAACCACATCAGCTGTGTTGCTTGGTATAGAGGCAGCAGATGGCTTAGATCGTGGCAGATAGAGCGAGTGACGGCCGGTCCCAAGTGATGGTCGGAATCACAGTGTTTGGGTGACCCGGTTCTGCGTGCACCTTTAATGAGGGCTATTGTAGTGCGTGGGTAGGAACAGGCGCACTTGACCTTGTTTTAGAACGACCTTGGGTCATTGTAGTCTACACGATTATTGCAATATGTTTATTGCTCTTGGATTAATTGAGTGGTTGAACAACCATGAAATGGCTAAGTTGGTTTTTTAAAGAGGAATTGTTGGCTTATGAAGTCCTCTCTACTACTTAACCTTGACCCAGTGTGACCTTAAGTCACTTGATCGAGAGTGTCAATGTTGGTGACTGCGGGGGTCGAACCTGCGCCACCGGAATACAAGCTCCAGAGTGGCGCGCGATACTAATTGCCATGGGTCCACTAATTTTACTCGTAATTTAATTTCGACTATAGTAGTTATATAAGCTTGTAACTTATAAATATGTAAAATAGAAGCAAATCAAGTTTGTTTATGATTTTATAGAAAGCTAATATATATTCTTAGTCTATATATCTGGTAAAATGAGAAAAGAATAACCCGATTTAACCAAGGATATCTTGAACAGTTGTTGAAAAATAATTCCTTCTGATAGAAGGTTAGTTTTATTTCATTATGTATCATGTGATCGTTCCTACTCTAATCGGTTTCTGTCACACACAGATGTCTTTAGGTCTTAAGTCCAAGGTAAACATAAATGGTCTCATTACAGATAATGTATTCTCACTGTCCTTTACGAATTGCGGATTGAACCTACTCTAATTCTCACATCACCTACCTTTTAGTAAATTAAAAATATTGTATACTAAGAAAAACTCAAACTCGCCTGATAGCTAGTTTGGCACTTTACTCGCTTAACCACTCAGACACGAAGATAGACACTTCATACTCCTGCGTATTCCGCCTCAACATTGTTGTCGTGTCGGTGGCACTATACTTGTCCGCCGAACCGTGTCTCCATTACGTCCTTCAGTACGCTCGGTAACTGTAATGCAAGTACAAACATGCGATGTGGTCATCGTCAGAAGCAAAGAGATTCGTCAGACATGCGATGTAATTATTAACATGACATGGCTTTCCCTCCCAGACGAGTTTGTAAACACACTTTTTGCCGGTTCGCAGAATCACTTTTCCAGTGCTCTCTCAGGCTGGTGCATACGACTAATTTCAAAATACCCACAATTTTTGATTTTTAAATGAATAAATTAAAAATTAGAATCTACTTTAACCCTTAAGGATCATCAGTTTTAGATATACTTTGCCGAAAAGTTCTGAGATGCTCTGAATTCAATTATACATCCCTAAAACGAACGTAGAGTCTTGACACTTTAGGATACAACTTATGTGGCTTTAGGCTAAGAGCTATTTACTTTTCCGTTAATTAAATTAAATATTTGATTTAAAAGGACTACCTGTGGAGATAGTATGCAAGTATTCTTTAAAAAAATATGACAGAATGATGACAGTTTAAAGTTTGGGAAGTTGTAACTAAAAACACAGACATTAAAACAAAAAATCGTTTTAGATAGAATGAATTTGTGTACACTCATTTTGTACTATAGTTTTTTCGTAGTGAAAATACTGCCCGAAAATCCACACTCACCGTTTAATGACAATACTTGACTTTTTCAGAAGGACTAGACAACTATTAATGAAAATAATGCAAAACCATTACTGAAGTTCGAGGTGTAATGTCGATTCTTCACAAGACACCCTACCACCCCTTTTATATTGCATATTTGCATGGACCCGAACTTACGGTTAACTTATGTAGCAGTTTTCCACCTTTCCTCAAACAATTGAAACTCTTGTCCCAACAATTACCATTTATCCAAACCAGGTGTTCTCAAACGCGATTTGCCTAACAAGACCTGGACCTCCGTTATTCCTAGACGATTGCACGGGCACGGCTAACCTTGTTTACCTATCCCCCTTGATCAGAATGCTGCATTAATGCAACCGTCAGATTTCCATAAACTAGTGGATTGTGTTGTGTGTAAGTGAAAGAGCAAGTTGCTGGTGACTATCAGTGCATGACCAGCTTATCCTATCTTAGAACAGAGAAAGCTAGCAGATGCTATTACAGATACTTTAGCATGTTCTGACACTAAATACGCAATCAGGGAAGTAATGTTCTGCTTATAAACTGCTTGTCTGGTTTCGTACCACATTTAGTAGTGCGAGGCTATTAAGTTCATGGGTGCGTGAAGAACTAACCGATCTACGAGCAATTCTTAGTGATTTATCTGAATGCATACCGTGCATGAGCGATGAAGCGTCAGTGAGATTTTAGGGTACGTTTTCGAAGGTGGATTTTTTGTGGTGAAAAGGCCAAGATAGGACATCACTGGGGATTATAGCAGTTCACCTAGCGAGCATAGTGATAGCAAAAAACTCGACTTACCACTTATATACAAGAATAGGAAGAATGTCTTTTTAGAATTAATAAAAGAAACTACTTACTTATATCAACCGGATTTGTTTGTAAGAGAGCATGCAAAAGTCGACTAATTTGAGCATTTAACGTTTAAGGTATCTAGTTAGTATCACAGATTAGCTTGTTATATAAGAAAAAATAAATGAAACCGATAAGCTATAAAAAAAAAAAAACAGACACTATTAGTTTTGTGCCTTGAATGTTAAACATGAGCAACTCGTATAAAAGCGCTTCACTTTAATCTAGTCATACAATATAAATTTACTATCAATATTATTAATTTAAAAACCAATATTATGCCTGAAAACCAATATTATTATAAACCTATTTATGTTGTTCAACCAATATTATTCATACAAATCAATATCACGTTAGTAAGTCTCAGTCACACTAATTTTAACAATCTATAATAACGTTAAACGCCAACCAATGCCGTAATTAGAGTTATACCAGATTTGAATTATAGGTCAAACTGTATTTTACCATACATCATTTGTTCAAACTTGTTTAGTGTCTTTTTAACTATTTTTTTGGTTGAATTCGAAATTTGATAATACTGGAAACGGTTTGTGACACAGCATGTAACAAAACATGTAAAACAAAGCGTCAAGCATAGGTTTAACTAAGCATGGGGAACTTCACTAAGTTTTTTATTTAAGGCTCGTTTTAAGACGTATAAAGTTATTTGAACTTGGAGAAAATGTTATATGTACGTTTTGTTCACCGAAATACATTTTTCAACAACAACAAGTAAACAATCAAAATATTGGAACCACCTCACATAAAAAAATGAGCGACGAGACTATTTCGAAAACAGTTTTACAGTTTAATATTAGTGTCGTCTCTGCTTTTAAAAGAATAAAACCTTTCATTCATGTTGGAAGCAGTTAAACATTTTGTAAGCGGATTACATGAAATAATATATGAAACTAATTTAAAATCTTAACTGATCATACAAGTTTTCTAATGTGACTAGCAAGTTCCTGAAGCTATTAAAGGAGTGACTGTCAGCAGACGAGAAAGTATACTACTTCCAGATGACCAGACTTGGCACTTTAGTGCTCATAAATTAGACTGGACAGTGATATTTGATTATGTTATTTGCTTTACAACCGGTACTTGTAACTTGGAATGTAAAGTATTGTGCTTAAATTAA
Source organism: Matsumurasca onukii (assembly GCA_018831715.1). Classification (NCBI taxonomy): domain Eukaryota; kingdom Metazoa; phylum Arthropoda; class Insecta; order Hemiptera; family Cicadellidae; genus Matsumurasca; species Matsumurasca onukii. The sequence continues at coordinate 39,764,698 of CM032062.1, forward strand.
ATGCTTAGCGTCCTGTTATAATTATGTCTACTTATGTTGAATCATATAAACTTACACTAAGCCTGAGCCTGAGTAACCCTATTCTTCTACTAATATTGACCGTGCTGTTATAAAAATATAATAGCTCGTGAAGAAATCGCGCTCGAAAAGTTATTAGTAGGGTTATTTATTATTCTACAAGTTCATAAAAGGTGATGCATGAGATTTGACGATTAAAGGTCTCTAAATATATAATTATCAAGTTGGATATTATCAATAGTAAATTTATTCAAAAGCACAATTATTTCTACATACCTTTTATGTTGGCTTTTTAAACTATTCTGGGCCAATTGAACAACAATCAAACCCAAGGTATATACTAACCTTGAATCAAACCAACCTTCTAGAGCTCGTACATACGGCATATAATTCAAAGGTATCTATATAACGATCCTAGATAGACAAATTAACAGATGGACATAAACTGTACAATGGTAAACTAAAACACTTAACAACTGTTGTAATATAGAGTTGAGTAGTTCTTACAATATATTTATTTTTTATTGTAAAAAACAAGAGCTCTTATACAGTTATTGACTATTTGGTAGTTTAAATAGTTATGACTAAATCGTTCTAATCAAACTGTTAACGAGGGTTGGTGATTGTTTATAGCTTTGTTGTGGGTTTCTATGCAATCAGTTGGTTGATTAAAACGTGGTTTAAACTTCAGTAACTGAAATAGAGAAGTTACAGCTATAATCATTTAGGAACCAAACACTTAATATAAAAGGCCACTAAGCAGTTTAGAAATATGGCATACCATGCAAGAGATATATGGAACTGTTCCTGCTTTTCTAAAAGCGAAAGAGACGTTATCAATTTGCAATCCAAGCTGCGCCGTGTCGTATAACGCGATTTGTTTGGTCACGAGTCTCTCTAAGCCGGATCAAATATCAAACACTCACACGAAATCCTACAATCTACTTCCACGATCCTTCTCCTGAGCCGCTTAACTTCAAAATCATCTACTTCTTCTACATGTAGTCACAAAAATACGAGTATTTATGATAATAGATTAAATTTTAAGGGAAATATTTTCATCTGGGCAAATTTATACCGAGCCGGCTGTATAGCTGTGCTTCACTACGAAAAGACATCTTTGCTTACAGAGAAAACACATCCCTTAACTGAGAAAAAGCAGCCGTGTTAGCTCCTTCAAAATTCAACCCGTGAGAATCGGGTATTATAAGCTACAAAACATCTCAAACCGCTCATCACTTGAGCTCGTATCATTTGAATTTAATATGTTATATGAACATGTTAAGCAGCCTAAGATACTTTGCATATTCATTAACATTTGTTCAGTCATTTGTGAAAGAAACCATTAGAAAAACCACTTCTCTAGAGTAACAGACAGAACACACTTTTCTAATGTTTGTTTCGGCTTTGTCAAGGTTGACTAATTACACTGTAGAATTAGTTTTCAATTTTAAACAATGTGCGGGTAAACCTCTCATTTTATTTACTCATCAGTTACACGAAGAAAGGGAAAACACAAGTCTAGATAAAATATGGCTTTTATTTCGCCATTATAAATGGCTTATTCATAGCCTAACTCTTATTTTATTTATAATAAAACCAAAAACTGTCGTTCGACTTTATATAAAAAACTAGAATAACTTTAAAAAATGCTCAGTATATTTCGGCAATGCCTTTTTCAACTGTAAATAAAAATAATTTCTTATTTGATTTATATAGACTTAGCAAGCAGGACGAGACAGCAGTTTAGAAAGATTTGTTCAAAGTAGAAGCACATGTGGCATGTTTTTCATGTTATTGCACAATTAAAGACGTTAAAGTTTTCCGTGGGGAACATACGGATTCCTTCATTCCAGGCGACATAATCTAGGCTTGATCGAACAGTGATACGTAAAATAATACGATTCTGGATAAACGGACCTTGATGGACAACATGATTTAAAATTCCTCTACTAAAAAGGGAGCACTAAAACTCATGGCTCATAATCATGTTAAATGCAAAGTAGAGCACAAACACAGTTTGTCATGATTCTAACCCGTGTAAAATGTAGCGGTTAATAGGCTAAGTCTGTAAACACTGCATCGAAGCACATGCGCATAATTGATCCTGATTAGTATTGAAGTTAGCCGCGATTAGCCGTGCACCAAGGAAAGTTCCCAAGCCGTTATCTGCGCACGTTTCCGGGCTTGAGTCAACGGACTAGCTGCGGTAATAGCGTCTCGCTACAATACTTGTGAACTAATTGGCCCGAGAGAGAAAGCAAACGGTAACCATGTGGGATTCTCGCTGATTGTATCCATGGGAGCCGAATAATGGCATCTTGTGATTTCGTTTTCATTTCCTCGTCTGACAAATGGACCTGATTAGGCCAGCGGTAGCCGAGCACGATTAGATGGTATCGTTTGTTCTGAGTTTTGTTGTTTTGGGTCAAGACAATAGCAGTATTTTGTACACGGTATACACGGTCGGTTGTTGAATATTTTTTCAAAAAATAAAGACTTATTGGTACAGTTTTTGCAAACTTAACGGTTTTAAAGTGTTATAACCAAAACTGTTAATTATAGTTTTAGCTTATTGATGTATATTTACGTCTACGTATGTGTTTTAGCGGATCAGCAAGTTGGTATCGCTCGTGACTCCGTAGCTCATCACTCCAGTATACATTAACAACGTTGTCAAGTGACTAAGTGGAAACTCTAGGTAAAGGTCGAAGTTAAGTGGTTGAGAGGACTTTCTAGTCCCATCAATAAACAAGACAAACTTAGCCTTTTAGTACTTTTAACGGACTACCGATATCATATTCAGATTCCACACTATTGGATACAGCTGTGTTCACAACTCTCTCGTACTCGATCGTAGGCTATATCTACAAACATTACAATGAGGGTTATGAGCTTAAATAATGGAAGGTGCATAGTTCATTTTAAAACTTCGTACAGCCGATATTGATTTTTATTTTGTTGACAAGAGAACGAAATACAAATTAATATTGATTATATGGAGTTTTAAAATGTTTCGCAGCTTTTTTGACACATGTACGCAGGTACGCCTCTGCGTATAAAACACACTATTCTAACGTCAATGTTAGCGTAAAGGTTAATCCTTGAACTCTAACTGGTTGTAGTCTTGTTTCTAAGTTCCATAAAAATAATAAGTCAGGAAGTTCACGAACTAGCTTCATAAAACTAATTTAGAATGTTATTCCAAAGTCTGGACCTCTCCCTCCCAATAACATGTTAGACCACAACGTAGGCCGGTCCTTCCTTTCTCTCTTTATTTCCAAAGTAAACCGCTCTGTTCACGTCCCAAGCCTATCATTAAAAGAGCACTTCACACAGCAGAGAGGTAAAGAGTAGGAGGTGGGCGGGGGCGGGTCCGGATTTTGACCGCAATAACATTGCCAGTTGACCTGCAATTTGGCCACGAGGTGCCCCGTCCTGCGCAGCACGCGCTGCTAGATAAGCACCTGGCACGTCAGCAAACCGCTGATAGCACGCCTCTACCTGGTCCTGGTTAAATGAGCTAACCAGGATCTCGCTGTTTAATTATTTCCATCATTCAATATAATTAACTGTCTTGAGAGGATTGAAATCGGTTTAAGGATGCGAATTTACTGGCTTGGAAAAGTAAATTACTTAAACATCCTGGGTTATTTTAACATAGAAATATGTAATAACACCGGCATCATGAATTTTCAACAATTAGTAGATCCTGGGCTAGTTCGAGTTTATTTTTAGGTTACATAGACCATAATAATAGTATTAAACATAGATGTGAGATTATTCCCTAATATCCTAGTGCACATTGCACAACACCGATGTCTAAAATATTAATTTCATGTTTTTTTGGACAACGGGCCGTTAAATTTTAGTGAGTATTTATTCTACACACGGTGAATCTAGGTACACTACTAGACTATTATTTGAGGTAAAGGCTTTGTATTTTACGTTGATAGATACACATATTGCGAAATTTAAATATTAATAATGAAAGGGCAATGGGCATATGTCTTAAAAACAACGGCATTCTAGTAAAATACTGCTGGTTTAAAGCTTCGACCTGGTGTACGAGTATAGAGCAAGTTGACCATGTAAACTGTTTGGTAAACACTTGAAGGTTGCCTAGATAGTTTTTGGAATGTTCATAGCTCTTGGTGTGTTTATAAACGTGCAGAAGGACCGACCTATTGAAAACCTTGTTAACCACAATGATTAAAACTACTTTCAAATTGGCCATGATGACTTCATACGAACTTTCTAGTCCTCTGGAAACCCCCAGAGAAACGCTAAACAGACCCAATAATCAGCTAAAACCAATTAACACACTTATTTACAATGATAACTTTTACATTCTATTCTTCATAACAAATTTCGACCACAACTGAAAATCCATCCAACCAATCACGAGTTCTTCATTACCGAACGCAATTTAGAGTTGTAACCGAGCCCGAGAAAGTTGACAAGATAATAACACATCATCAGCGAATCGCCCGGAGAGGACAAACGAAACGTCGCGACGGACAGTTTAGTTCCAGCTTGTTACTTGTGAGATTGATACGACACATTTGGAGCAGAAGTGTGTAGTGTAGTGTAGTAGGTCATGTGGCCTAATGAAGCTGAGCGGACAAGTGGATGGAAGCACGTCTGCCACCTGGAGGTTTACCAACACTGTCAGCCACCAGCCACCTACTTTCCTTCCTTCCACGGTCATCTCATCTTAACGTTTTACGACTCCTATTGTTCACCGTGTTCCGCTCTTATTTGCTCCATATGAATCACATTCGGATTCTTGGTCAGTGTTCCATATCAGTGTGCAGGAATGCGGTGAGAACGACACTCTGGTGAGGTGATGCGATTTTGCAAACTTGCGTGAAAAGTAGTTCCTTTTGTTTAGCGGCTTGAGCTGCAGACACATTCTTTCACTGATAGTTCTGCTAGGTTGGATTGCTTTTCCACTTTTCAACACCTAGATAAGAAATGTCTAGCGTTAGACCAAGAAGAAGTTCGAGTTACCACTTAAATGAAACGAGTATGATTTGATACTAGTGTATTACACTTTAGCTATTAATTAGCCGGGGTTTCTCTACTGTTACATGAACACTTTCTGAACAATGACAATGACTGTCTGGAGAAATTAGCAAAGGAAAGTGTCTCTACGAGATCGAAGATAATTCTTACTCGCTGCATGCGCATTTATCACAAACAATTATCGCACGTACTACACAAGTCTTGTGCTTTCTTCATTCAACTTTACGTTTTTTCTCAACGTAGAGTACGATTCGAGGATCATATCATTCATCAAAACATTCATCACATTAACCATTCATACCATATTCATCTTAAAACACCCCCTAGAAATAATCGGTGTCTCAAATCAATCAAAGTTATGTTAGGAAGTAACTTCTGCATTTGATGGTTGCACAGTCTTTCTATCGCTTGGTTCTAAAATAATTAGGAAATGAACTACTTTGTTTTATCTTAGTCTCACGCCAGTGTTGTACGCAGCTCGACGAACACAGTCTTCGACTCACTGAAAACTCTACTTTCAGACACTAAGCAATTTTCACGGGAAACAGTGTTAATTTATTAAAGAGAAGCGAGAGGACGGACTGGAGAGAAAGGAGTCATAAAATGCAGAGACGAACGGAGAGAAAGAGACTGTCGCGTTGTTTTATGGCGGATAAAACAGAAAAGCAGAGCGATAAAAATTTGTCGGGCTTGAAGCTAATGAACCTTTCACTGCAGCCTTGGCCACGGAAAGTGGCTAGGTAAGCTGCAACATCACGCAATGTAGAACTCATTGAGTTTACAGCAGTGAGAGGATATAGAGTTGTTTAAACAAATGTTTATTGGACATGAGATTATAACCACAGAACATGATGCGGCACTGCAGCTTTGGGTCGAAGACACTTTCCATGTCTGCAATTTAAACCTTGTAGACTGTAGAGTGTAAACAATATTTTTAGACATGAAAATCTACATGCTAATGCTGAAACCTGGTCAGTGTAATACATTTATTGATTATGTTAGCTACTTATGATTTATTTATTTTAGTTTCAGTTTTTATGATATTTTCACCACACAACATAGAACTAGCATAAACCTGCATGGGACTTACATAAACAGGCAGTTAAAGCAAACACGAAATGGAATAAAAATATATCAAAACTGTTGCCGTAATAATACTTGAAATTCAAAGCCTTACAAATTCACACGTTCTGCTATCAAAAGGGAATAGAAAGGAGTGCAGGATCACCTGGATAAAGTAGAAACACATAAAAGAACAGAAAGAACACAGACTGTCAGATTTCAGCCCTGCTAGTGCCTTTGTCAAGACAATAAGAGAAAACTTTAGGTTTCTAAACATAAAAGGTTTAGTTTAATTACTCTTTTAAGTTTCCTTTTTTCGTCTTGACACCGTAATAGTAGTACGGCGTAATAAAGCCGTAATAGGGCTGAAATTTGACAGTCTGTATTCTTGTATGTGTTTCTACTTTATCCAGATGAGCCTACTCTCCTTTCTATTTCTTTTTGATAGCATATCCTGGCCTAATACCCTATTTCCTAATCGAAATTCACAGGTTAAAATAATCAAACTGGTTACGAGGTGTAAAATTTACCATCGAGTCGTGAACGTTTAGCCAGCAAAGCCGATTCAAAACGTAGAAAGCCTAACCTTCAATATTTATAAACTAGTTTTACAGTAATAATGTATGACAAAAGACGTATAGTTTTCAATCCGCCACTTTAGATCCATATATGTAAGTAACAATTATATATCATAGAAAAAGTAAATAAAAAGCTTTTTGTAATTAACATTTGAATATTCGGTATTCTCCTCCAATGTTGAGCACACCTCTACACTCTACAGGAAGCTCAGTATCACGTAATAACATGACTAACAATGCCAGAGCGTTGACCTAGGTTAGTTTAATCGCTACTTACTCATTCCGTGAGTGAAGCCATGACTCAACTTATTTGCAAACCAAAATGTACTCGTACCTTACATACATAAATACTCAAGCTGACATCACACCACATGACACACGCTTAAGTCAAAGTGAAATAACCTCTCCGAAAATTGAAATGACTAATTCAAGTTCTGTAGTGAAGAAAATGTCTTATATATTCACATTAACGAAGTTTTGTTACATTCACAAACCCCAAATGTATTGAAACTTATCAATTTACAATACACTCTAATTTATATGCTTTTTCATTTTAAACAATTAAATAGATATACAAATAAATCGAGTCGTTCCAGCAATACAAGCTAGTAATAATTTCAGCAATCAACATTGTTTTGAAGAACGTTCTTGCAATGATACAAAACACGTTATCAGAAACGTGGAATGTTTTTTATAGAATATTCGTACAGGAGGCAGGAGTGCTGAGTTTTAGGCGAGTGCAAAGTAAACTCGTGAATGTAAGGACATATCGGGCCCTTTTTTAATGACGGCCAGACTTTGGTTGTCTGGTACACTTTAAGTATGAAAGAGGGGCTCCAGTGAATTTTCACTTTGTCTTCATTTTAGAGGGTATTTGCCATTCAGCCATGCGCACCCTCATGACGAATTTTATGTTGCTCCTTACTGAAACACTGTTCATAATGTTTTGGAACTTCTGTAAGTGTAAGCTTTACTTTAGCACCAAGCTGCCAAGGCCACGACATTGTTATGGAGAGGATGTATTGCACCCTAAGAGAGTTGCGACCACAAGTCTTGAGCTAGGTGACAAGTGTCTGACGAGGAACTAACTTCTTCGTGTGCCTCTGTGGTCTGCTGGAAGACATCACCGGACATCACTGAACCTGTTCTACAGCATATAAGATGACACGACTCAAGTGCAGGGACGTGCTTCACGATGTGATGCAAGGTCGAGGAACTCCTTACACGTGCCGCACTCACGAGACCTGCTCACTGCTCTGTGCTGTACTGTGTATATGCTTGGCAATGGTATACATTAATATTAGACAACTTAATGAATGTTGTTGAAGTTTTATTTTAATTCGTAAAATTTCCATTGTAGTGGCTTTTTTATTGTATGGTCGTTTTAGTTAAAATTTATGGCCAATTGTTTTTGGTTGAAATTGCTGAAGCTATGGTTTTTGTCCAAGTCTGTCTGCTTACCTTTTTTTAATTTTAGTGAATTTCTCTCTTGGAAATCAGATAGGTCTATTTTGAAATAACTGTAGGCTCAACAATTTTACAGCCTTCGCGATAAACTGGAATGTTAGACGACATGCGCATGGACATCTAGCATATAAAACTAATTTAAAAGTTAACAATTAAACTAAGTTTATTCATTTCAAGACAACAACTTTTCCATTATGTATGAGTTTAATCCCAATTGACATGTTTTTGTCTTCTTAATATAGCCTAAACTAAATTTTTATGAGCCTCCCTCAGTAAAATTCTGTGTGAGGAGGGTTTGTCTGTGTTGATTGTGCAATATTTCCGCTAATTAAATAATGAGATTTGGATTTGGATTAAATAACAATTTGGATTCATAAAATTAATTTGAATCGAAAGTGATCAAGTATTGAATCCTTTCATAAAAGGCCTACTTAAATGATATGTAAAAGAAAGTAAAATAAGCCTGTGGCATATTAACTTGTGTAACTTTATTCTCAGCTCAAATCGGATTTAAAAAAAATCGCAATTGCCTAAGAACGACTACCAGAGCAAGCTGAACTAAGGCAAACCCTGTAACTTCGCACAACTTTTCCATAATTCCTAACCAAGGTGTCTGAACACCGACATTTATCAGTTTTATGTTCATTGTCCCCACATTTGTAACATTGTCCATGAAGAGTTAAAAAAAGATATGTTATGTTTATTTAGTCCTATTTGTTTTGAAAGTTCCATGTACAATGTTTGAACAGTTTTGTTATTATGTTTTGAGTTCACTTGATTTACATCGCTGTAGAGTCAGCTTGCGGCGAAATGTTTGGCGGTCCATTTGGAATAGGTTTTCGACACGCGTTGCATTTCTTTAATTATGTTTTATTTGCTTGGATTTGGTAGTTTAATACTGTTGAATAAATTATGGAAATTGAGCTATTCACACTTGTCGTAAAACTCTTATAATTTCCAAATCGATCATGTTTATTAATTTAAAAATTATTTTGAAAGGTGAAAACGGGCCGCTGTAAACCCTTGCAAGCGCTTGGTTTGACAGTTAGGCCGCATCAGTTGAAAGAATGCCTGTTATTCTCCCAGTTGTTGAGGGCGAAAGCATGGCCATTATGACCATAAAAGTTATCATCTCGTCCACCAATAAACAAATAAAAAAAGAGTGGACGAAGCTCCTGCGGTGTCGTGTGTTCCTTGTGCGGACGAATTTAGGGTTTCTCTGAGGAGACTTAAAATTTACGAGAAAAGGACTCCCCGTCTGTTGTACACGTAATATGTAATTGTGTTGGCGTCTTGGAAAGCCCAAACACTTGTTTGTGGATCTACGTATTGTTGCAAAAGTTTGGTCAGCATGTCATAACTCATTTCAAGTTAGTGTTCTGGAGCACAGAAGTTAATAACCATAGTTTATATAAAGCATCAAATTATTTATTGTATTAGTTTATCAATCAAACTGGCGTAACATTATAAGGAGTCTAGAACGATTCTTTGTCGTCTTCTCTTTGTTCGCCGGGTCGTTGAGCCAGATGAGTGTTAAGTGTCATGCTCGCTATTGGAGCCCAACTTGTTAGAGGAGCTTCCACTCTTTTTCTTATTGGTGAACGTGATGATAACTTTTATGGTTATAATGCTTTCGCCCTCAACTCAGGGTTATGACACGCTTGAGAAGGTTTCAAACCATTCTTCTACGCTTTATCAATTTTAGTATAGTTAAAAATAAAATTTTAGTTCTATGGACTCTAAGTTACTTCTGACATTTAAGGTACTTAAAGATATCAAACATATGCGTACTTGTACAGTAATTGTGCAAAATTACCTCTATATACATTCTAATGGTATGCCACCTTACAAAGGTAAATATCGGCCACGCACGCTCATGTACCCAAAGTCCGAAAAAAGGTATTTCTCTGATATGATTATTAAGGTTACATAAAATGTTTCTGTGCCTTAACGTGGTGTGATATCGCCAGTTGCAACAAAACAAACTATTCCGCCAAGTGTATTTCTTTTATTTAAACATTTAGTTAATTTTGAAATATATCCTAAAATGTCTTCTTACTAAATATTATTTTTATACTTATAAAACATGGAATTATTTTTGTTTAATACGTATAACATTTATTCTAGGTTAGTGCCTCTAACTCGTATTTAAAAAAAAGCGCTATCATGAATATAAACGTATATACAGTGTCCGAAGTGCCTTTTCAGGGTATTATCAAAGAGAATCGGTGTTTATGCTACAAGAACTACATGTATGCACCTATAGTAATTAACAAAGAGATAAATATTTATGTAGCCGTTACCAGCTTCTCCCCATACATCTACGTTTAGTACTCGTTCTTTCGTTCAGATTACAATGTTGTACATACAAATAGTGGATAACAACAATGCTGAATTTATTCTGGTGGCAGCGCAATATGCTTAATCAGACGTGGTAGACCTGCATTAGGGAAACTTATCTCTGGCCTCTTGACCCCCTTAATCTAACAATTAACACACAACTTACAGATGCATAAAAACCAATAAAATTAGACCAGCTAGCCAGACATTGAAGATGGCATTGATTGGCTTAGAATATAATGAAAAACGTTCACTTTCGTTGCACGACTTTTATTTATAAAACTTCACAGAAATGAACAACTCTTCTAAAAATCTAAATTTAGGAATCCAAGTCCAGGCACGGTATCACGTAGCGACACCACAGAGCAGCTGATGCGTCAACGGGACCAGGCACCGGGAGTCCTGTGGGAAGAGGGAACACTGAACCGTTTCCCAGTGTCGGCGAATCTAACTGCAGCAACCGTAGTTGATTGTTTCTCGACAATCGATGGACCACCGCCACCGTCTTCGTTAACCCAGTAAATGACGAAACGTTTCACAGTTTTAATAGCATCCTCCTTTTCACGCTTGAAATATGATAGACCGTGGTACTTGGTTCAGTTGGTAGGCTGTGTTAAATGGAAACATGTATTTATTTCCATCAGGTCTCCATTGATGTATAACTGTTTGGTTGGGAATCCGGAATATAAATAAATTGCCGTTTATGTAGGCTACATTTTAAAACTGTATACGAACATTTTACGTCTGAACTTCCTTTCAAGAACGTGCGTGCGTATTTTTAATCTAGCTTTTACTTCGTGTGACAAATTCTGTTGTGTATTGTACGTGTTCTGTTTCGTTTGTGAACTGTATGTTAAAGATTCTCATTGATAAGATGGGTGAAAATTGACACTTAGCTGTCAGGAACTACATTTTTTAAAATTGAAAATGTATTTAAATAATAAAGTTCACCTAATAAAAGTATCTTTTCAAATTTAACTTTGTCGGGACTTTTATTTAACAACCACGACTTCTGTACGTATTTTTACTGACTTGTACATTAAATCTCAAAGAGTTGACGTGGAGTAGGGAAAAATATTTTAAAGAACTGTTGTAAATAATATCTTAGTTGCAGAACATCTATGGATTACGTAGTTTTAACTAGATCTTTGCACTAAGAGTAATTCATTGTAAAATATAAATATGAGCACGTACAAAATTTTACCTAATTAAAACAGACAAGTGTCTTTTAACTTGACTTTTTGGATAAGAACTTCTTTAATAAGTTCAAACTAACCAACTAATCTGCTGTACAGCTTCTTTCACAGATTACATTTAATTTAAAATTCACACAATTAATAGCCTACAAATGAGTTAACACCCACAAATTAATAGTCATGACGTACCCATGTGACCGGTAGACATATACTATTCGGTTTCTACCGCACTGCGTGATCTGATATAGCATCAATATCGGCTTTGACGATACACACATGCGACTCAATCCTCTCCTGACCTGCCTCACTCTGCTCTATTGGCCCTAATTCGATGACGCAGTGAGCACATGATGCGCGTGGCGTGCTGCGCTGTGTTCACTGGATTAGTCACATTTGTTCTGCTTGTCTAATCTCTCAACTTGGCTACGGTTCCTATCACACAGAAGTGTCAACATATCTGCGAATATCTTGCATTATTTATCATGCTGATAATGGTATTATATGATATAAATGATATAATTATATCACATAAACTATAGTAATTTTAATTTTAGGACTTTAAAATACGGTTCTTTGACAAGTTTAATTCATTTACATTGTTTGGAAATGGAAGGAGACTTTAGTGTTGTAATAAATCTAGACCTTATAGTATTTTGGTATGGAGAGTAGAGAGAGGGTTCACGCACTGAATTGTAGGAAGTAGGACAAGTATACTTCTACAGCCTGAGCCTATATTGAAACTGATGTTTGATCAGCCTAAACTCCTAGATCGTACCAGGACGTAGAATGGGTAGGTTAGGTTAGGTTATAGAAATAAAATAATGTATACAAATTATAAAAATATGTATAAAAAAATAATCTACAGTAAGACAAATATTTTATTGAACAGAGCCCTCCAACACTCCTATAAGACACATATAGCAGTTCGATTTGGCTTTAACATCCTGACTATTTGGCTATTTGCGGAGTATTTCAAGACTACACTGGTCGTTTTGGTTCTTACGTCGAAAGTCTTCAACTCACCTCTTTCACAAGGTCAAACCAACCAAGAAGATCGACGTTTTGTGGACTAATTCCTTTCTCATCGCTTCGTCAGTTCGTTTGGTTTTTGTCGCGTCTTGTCGGTCGCCCAGTTTATGATCCGGAGCGGCAACGGGAAAGCGTTCGTTTACTTTCTGCACGAAAAAGTTGGGATTAGAACTTCAACTCTCTAGCGAATTCCTCTGTAGCTGGAGTCTAGAGTGAAGTAACAGTCCATGGGTGTACTTCTTCTATCGTGGCTACTATAAGACCTGTTAGAACCATTTAAAAACGGACTGGTTTAAATGGTGGAAATTCTACAATAGGAAATGTTTAAAAGAAAAGTTTAATGGTTTTTGTAATTACAACTTTTTTCACATACCGTTGAGCTAAACGCCAAAAGGTGAACAAGAAAAATTTGTCTAGTTCTCACAAATGACCTTTCTAAAACTGGTAAAGTTGTATTTCAATGTGTTTTTTAACCACAAACACATTAAGGGTTATTTAGAGGTAATAACAATTGTATAAGTTTTATAGTTAGAGAGTTAAAAATCTAAAGCTTGTATGTATGGTGGTGACATCATACATTGAGACACTCACTCTATTCCGAACTAACGTGATAGTGAATGATAAGAAGGAATGACTTGCCTGTGTGTATACAGGGTGTCACAAAAATGCGTAGCGCACTATGCAGAACCGGATTCTACATACAAAAGTAAGTCGAAAGTACCTTTTAACACTTTTTCATTTCGGCTTAGTTTAGCCGTAATCCGCCATTTTGTAAATTTTTGAACATAATTAATAGTTCAAAAGCCCTTTGAGATATTTTTGTGAAACTTGGTATAAACCTTAATAGTTTTCAAATAACATTTTACAAACATAATTTTAATCTAACTTATCACATTTTAAAATGGCGGTCTTTTAAAAATTTTAAAATCAAATGGAATCTTATAGGAATTTGACTTTGAAATTTTTAAATGACCGTCATTTTAAAATTTGATAAGTTAGATAAACAATATTTTTGTAACGTTATTAGGAATGTTATTAGGAAAACAGATAAGGTTTATACCAAGTTTCACAAAAATATCTCAAAGGGGTTTTGAATTATTAATTATTTTCAAAAATTTACAAAATGGTGAATTACGGCTAAATTAAGCCAAAATAAAAAAAATGTTACTTTAAAAGTTTTCGACTTTTTTGTATGTAGAATCCGGTTCTGCATAGCACGCTACACATTTTTTGTGACACCCTGCATGTATAAAGGCTTTTAAACATAAAATTTTGCAATGTTTGATTTAAAGTAAATCTGCTGATAAATGGTAATATGAAAACGGGTTTAATGTATTTTCACTCGTATTGATTTACCCTATAAAATTTCCATTGTATTCAGGTGTCAAATATTTTATGGTATCAAACAGATTAATGTAGTCTGTGTATGATAACGCCAAATTGGTTAGTGTTGTAAACTTAATAAAACGTCTAATAGTTATCAAACTCAACAGTTATTAAACATAGTAACAGATTTTGAATAAAACCAAACGTTTAAACTATACTTAATTAATTTAGACATACCAACAACAACAACACGTTTAATGTCAAACTTGTACCATACAATTGTTTTTTTTTACAGTAATAAAACATACTATATACCACAAGTAAGACCTCTAATCGTAAATATATAATGGTGTAGTAGGTGAGTTTTAAATATTCAACTATTTAAACTCTATTTTCTTTCTATTTAACTATTACGAACTCGTTTTCGTAACCTGTACAGGAACTCCTTACACAAACCAGACGTACAACAGTTACCTTTGATTTGCTTGCTGCAAGATTGTGTTCCCACTGTTTTGCATGTATTGTAGATGAGTTAACGGCCTGAGTGTTGAGGTATGGCGAGTAAACAGTAGATTAGTCGGTTAGATTAGTGTGTGAAACATAACGGCCACATTGGTTAACGAGGTTGTTAGCGCGTTACGCTACGGTTACACCATTAGTACACAGCTGAGTCGAGTTCATTCATGTAACATAGGAACCGCTCGCTAGCCTACAATCGGAAATAACTTAGTTTGCGGTGTATGTTGGCAACAATGTCTTGTATAGGTCTGGTTGAGCTCTGAAACCGGCTCGCTATGTATTGTTAGGTGTGGAGAAGGCATTAGGAGTGACTTGAGACCACAATAGAGTGGCTCAGATATATTTCTAATACAAAGTACAGATCTTAATTTGTGTAAACGCTAAATAGCTAATTCATTACTAAACAAATTTGAAGACAAAATGTGTGCACCGAATTGGAACTCAAACCCACTTCTCACTTGCCGGGTGATTTTGCAAATCATTACACCATCTAGCCCACATATTTATGCCTTGAAATGTAGAAGTACTTAATATACTTACTTATACAAAGTACAGCTTTTTTTGTTATTGTTAGCACAGTTTGGAATATATCAAAGGGGTTAACCGAAAAATGATGAGAATAAAGGCAATCCAGCGGTAAATGGACGGTATTGTACAATCGACAAGTCACTTGACATTTATCCACAAAAGGCAAAACGTTAGATTTTAGCTCTATTCCTAAGACTTTAAGTACAATTTTAGTTGTTTCAAAGTGTTTAGGTGATTTTAAATTTAAACATTGATCCCCAGGATGATCATGGAGCTCATAAAAATTGTCGAAATGAGTTGTTTTTATAACTGCCTTTCTTACCTAAAGGTGGACGTTTATATATTGGTACATCTGACTAAAATAACATAATTGGCTTGCACTTCACGTTGTGCCTATGTGCCAGGAAGTTACCTGTAAGTAAAAATGTTGTTATAGTCTTATTTAAAAGGGGTTCATAGGATAATTTGGATTTACGGTAGTTAAATTTGCATAATTGTTAAACCTTTGGTCTGTAATTTTGGTTTTGCAAAACAAGTTTTTTATCATATCTTCTTTGTTATTTCACTGTATGAATTCAACTTCATTATACTTCGTTCTCTTTAAAAAAATAACTACTAAGCGCTATAAAATTATGTATAAAAATTTCACTCGAATACCTCAAATAAACCCATGGACCAATGTATCGCCTCACCTTTAAAGCTCAAGTAGGACAACCTACTATCCATAAACTGAATTAACAGCCTCATAACTCACTATGTGATCATACATTCACACCAGAGCGATATTTACACACAAAGCTGTTCTACATGAGAACTAGTCAGACCGGCTGTGTGTTATCACGTCGCAGTTGTTATCAATTAGTGCAATGTTGACGCACTACAAGGTGCTTGCCATGTTCACCATCTCCATCCACATAAACTGAACATAGGCTAACCTGGCTTAACTGGAACGGAACTGTACTCGCGCCCCTGACCTCGCGCCTCTCTGCCTTGTGTGTTCAACACAACATATGATAAATAGTATTTAGAGGTGTTATTTTGCTGGAAATTAAACATAACATAATACAGATGAATTGTATAGCTGTGTTATCGTTGTGTGCGAGTGCTTGATACCTTCAAAACATTTAGTAAGCGGGCCGGTCTAACAATTGTGTTTCTCAGGACAATTAAATCGAGCTAATTAAAAACAATGGGGTTTTCAACTTTAAGACTTTTGTCTGTTCAATGTTTTCCAATAGTCAACCTAATCTAACCTACCCTTTTTATTGTTTCATTTATTTGTTTATGGTATTGAATTAATAGAATTTGTCTTTAGTTTTTATTTCAGGTGCACTTGTTGCTAGTTGTCAATACATGTAATTGTTTTTAGATTACAAAGACGTTTTTTGTAATCGAAAATTTTTTCAAGTTTCAATAGCTGGATCTAGATGCTAACTAGATCTTATTTTGAAATTTTAAAACGTAATTTATTGATTGATATAGCTAAACTGCTGTTAAATGTGTTTATCCGTCTTGGTTTTGAGATGACGTTAAGCGAGAGAAAGAAAAACGTTGTGTTCTAATCACTGCCTTAGGGTTAACATAGCCATTTTTAATATCTTTTGATTTGAACTTAGGATCAAAAAATAATTTTCAGCAAAATAAAGAAATGGGTTATAACACGAGTGTTTAGCTGTTGTGCAAAAGGAACGCTTAACGTGATAATCCATGCCGAAATGAAACGTGTCTCTATTGTTCATAATAAAATAGTACATAAAATAGTAGTAATAAAATGTTCTCCCTATGTGCGCGAGAAGGTAAGAGTTGACAGTTGCTTGCAGAGCTAACGGTATCTCACACTCTACATTCAACGTGTCTCCTCACCAAACACTGAGGACAAGGACTATTGCACACTTGACATAGCTCTGCTGCTTTCTCTCGCCGCACCATCATCTACATATCCTCACATCTCTCCTCATATGTCTGTAATCATATGAGAACAGCTCAACAAGAGTAGGCCTTTCAGGGGTCTGAGTGTGCCTGCGGAGTCTTGAAATATTTAGGTGTTTAGAGGCTGGTTTTTGGGGGTCGTCATGTAAGGAGTCCCGCACCACGTCGGTTGCCAAGCTGTTTAAAGTTTTCGTATCTTCATTTATTTATTGATCAGATTTAGGAGAAAAGACCTTACGCCTCAGTAAGCTGTCCGGTATCTGATAGAGTTTTCGAAGATATACTTCAGGATTAGGCTAATGTAAAGGCTTATAAAATTCACCTGGTTAAAACATCAGACACTGTCCAGATACTAATTTCTGACAATGTGCTGGAGGTAACCATCATACATAGACACGGAGATACGCAATTTCCTACTGGAGGAAATTAGAGGCCTAACTTGAATGAAAGAGATAAACATCTTTCCATCCTGCTGATAAAATGGCCATTCCTGGAGAATCTCTACAATTGGGGAGCACGCTGAAGATATGCATAATCCTACAAGAAGTGGTATGGGTTTAACAATTGCAAGTAAAACGTACTCGTAAATGCAGCAGGTACAGTACAGTGGACTGTTGCCTTTATTTTAGTTCTGATTTGAAAATCAAAAACTATTTCAAAACCTACAATTGTTGAACCCCAATTCACCCTATAGCTCAACGCAGCTTACCATACGACCTACATGATTAGGTAGCAAACACACTTCTTCTCTCGCATACGTTTTGCATACACACCATTGTTTTGTTGTAACCCATCTTCAATGATTTACTGCACAAAACACCTCTTGAGCCAACCTTCTCTACTTTACAGCAGCCGGTAAAGATCAAGTGAGTATGAGTGGGGCGCCGTTCTCTCGCTAGCTGATGGGTTAATAGGGCCTAATACGAGCCTAGGTTGCTGCGAGCACTTATCCTACCACTCATGTTACCACCACACCACCTACCGACGATGTTACTCTACACCTAGTGCTGGTCTACTTTTCCTCTTATAGTTGACCTAGCGGTGATATACTTTACTGCCAGGGAGATCATGTTCCTCCCACAATAATCTCACTCTGCCTACTTACACTGAGTGGTGGCAAGTGTAGGTTTCAGTCTTAGTGTGTTAGTTCAGTAGATTATTCTACTTTAAACTGTATATATTTAATTTAGTTGCTGTGACTCGAGTAATAAAGTTTTCAGCTTTTAGTATTGGAGACTAAAAGACAATAATTATTCAAATCTATAACACTTAAAAAATAAAGTGAAGGGTCGCAGAGAATGGGTTAGTGAGCTCCACACCGTTAGAAGATTAATGGCGCTCTAAAATACCGTGCGCAGATTTTGAGAGAGCTCTTGTATTGTATGGTAAATAACCTGCTCATAATATTGGCTTTGCGACCTTTCCGAGAAGCTCACTTGTGGGTGGACGCAATATACAGGACCATTACGTCGAACCTGTCAAGAGAGCGTATTCTCTGTGAGACAAATAACAGCTGTTGTGTACTTGCGAAACTAGCTCTTAAACAAAAAAGTCTTCTTAATGACTTTAATTATTGAATTTTTCAGTGCTGTCATGTAACTTAATATATTACGTGAATTTTGAAATGAAAAACATACACACAAGTGGAAATTACCGAAATTTCCATTGATCCACTGACATGTGTTTAAAGCTTGCGGCGAATAGCCCTGTTGAATCTTTTAAAGACTTTTTAACTAGCTGACCTGACAGACTTTGTCCTGTCCATAAAAAATATATGTTTACTAAAGTTATTAAATATTTTTCATATGGTAAAATGTGCAAAATTTAATTAACTAAGTTTTTGTAATTTTCATGTTTTACGTGATTTTCTTCATTTTTCATTCGGTAATAAAATTCCACATAAAATTAAGAAAAGCATCAGTGAAATCGTTCTCGAGTTATACTATTTCTAACAAAACCAGAATTCATTTTTATATACTTATATAATGTGCGTAATTTGAAGTCGAATGACAAACACTCCCGAAATTTCCAATGACCCTCTAAGATGTGTTTAAAGCTTGCAGCAAACACCCCTAGTAAGCGTTGAATATTTTAAAACTGTTTATAAAACATAAAGGTTTGAAATCTAGACACCAGCTTACTCTAGTTGACCACGCGCTTTCATTGAGTGGGATGTCCACAACGATGCTGACAATGTTGCAGTTTTTGCAGATCCACCTACAAAATGTAGATGCAACAGGTTGAAAGGGATCTATAGCAGCTGTTGTGTACAGGTCGAGTGGTTCCTGTCGAACCGTAGTTTCCTATTCACTATGGACTCGTGGAACTGGTACCGCTTCTCAACTTCTTCTGGCACAATTACTTCTCGGCCCATCAGCGGTCTGTTCCAGGCGACAGCCTCCCCTGAATACATTACTGTACTCGGGATTCTCATTGTGCCCCAATCAACGCTGGTTTTGCTCACTACTTTCATCTTACGCACGAGCCCATTGATGACTGATGGATTTTCGGTTGGGTTGCCAAATATTGGTTCAGGCTAGGCTGTTTAAAGGTATGTACGGAAGTTTCCCAGCGAGATTGGCTTTGTGTGTGTTTTTTGCATAGTAACTTATAGCAAAACTTAGGACAATACTTTATTGGATACAAAAACCAAGATGTATAGAGTAGAAACACTATGCACATTTAATGTAGGTAATTTTAAGAACTGCTATGTAGTTTAACATATGGGCGTATAAAAGCTTTAGCGTCTCGTTTGAATATTTGATACACCAAGATGTTGGGAACTGAACATCCATCTCTACAAGTTCGTCTTTGGACTATGTAAACAGTCCGTTGTGTAAAGTACGAGGCGTAGATCATTTAAAGTGTATAGTGGTTTTCATTAATTTTGCTAGTTTTCATCTTTAACAACAAAGCCAACAGGCGGATTTTCAACAAAACTGCACGTCTGACGATGATGTCCTTACATCGAAACGTTCCGGGGATGTAACAACCCTCAACGTAACATTTTGGATATTGACGGAGGTAATTAAAACCTGTTTTTGATTGATTTTGCTCTGATTGACATTTTACTGCTACACTTAAAGACAAGGGAAGTTCCCAACATAAACAAATGTCGGGAATAAAAGTAAATAGGTAGATACAAACTCCTTTCCTGTCTAAGACAACACTATTTTCACTAGATGACAAACACGTCATAAATAATAAATCATAAAAAATGACAATTTCCGATTTTACGAAAAAAGTCAAACTCGGCGCCTTTACGAAGCGGCGTAACTCTTTTCTTCTTAAATAATATTGTACTAGGATACTGAAAGCTTCACAGTCATGATACACTAACATATTTTATCCATGGCGAAGCACGGGTGAACAGTCAGTAAATCATTAAAAGCGGTCCAAACTACATCTGCGATATACTCGTCTGACTTTCACGTTTTTAAAACTAATATAACACATTAAATTAATTAACTTACGTGTAAGCTTTACTGGCACGAGCCACAAATCCTCGTCCTGATCTTAATTCAACTGGCATTAGTGAGTGTTGTTAATGAAGTCTATCGTTAGATGCTCATCAAGAGAGGTTCTTCCGCGACCTCTGGACCCGGGTCCATGGGAGAGGACGAGCAAATACGTGACGTCATTGCAAGTCATCTGTCTCACGTTTGTTGTCGTTGAAACGACCTCAATTTATGTGAGAAATGAAGGGCGTAAACAGTTGTTATAAAAGTGAAACTTGAAGCAATTATAAATCATGCTCAAATATAACGAAATTATTCCATCACTTGATTGTATATGTGACGACTGAAGATAAAATAAGTTATTTATTAGTGAGTTAGTAGATAATAATTATTTTAATATCAAGACTTATAGAAAAAATGGCGTTTTGTCGGTTTTGTCTTTTCTGGCTAAATACGAATCAAAAATCAAGGTAAAAATACCAAAAAAGGTAGAGATAGTGTGTGCCCTTTTAGTAAATGCACTTCTAAACTAATATTTATAGTTTCAAAACATGTTTCTTATCAACGCAGTGTTTTATTTTACAGTGTATGCCAAATGTACTATTTCAGTCCACGATTTAACACATTCATCAGCCTTTCTGGGTAACAATATTATCAATGAGCCTTAGCCTTCTATTTAGAGCTTTACAACCCTTATATGACAGTGAGAAGCGCGAGCGTGACAAAAATTAGCAGTAAACGCGCGCGTTGTCACGATGGAAAGTCGTGGAGAGGGTCATGACCTGATGATGATAACGGCCGGTGATACACGGCTCGAAACGTCACTCGAAACCTCCTCTTCTGCTACATACGTGACGGAATCTTCAAGAGAAAATTTAAATTACTGCTTCCTCTTGTTCAAAGAAGAAAGTAAAACGGGTAAGTGAGCCGGCACACAATGAGGAGAATTACAACTATGAGCATCACGAACGGGGGTCATATTGATTCTGCACGGCAAGTTAAATACGGTGTTTGAGGTTCAAACAACCATCTGGCGAGTTTAGACTTTGTAATGTACAATTGCTGTTTTCTTGCAGTAAGTAATTTTGATAACAGCTGTTACTACCTGGTGGCATGCTGTTTTGGAGTGGGGATCTTCGCAAGCCTTGTTTACATGTGGTATTACAATATAAATCTGCAACGTTGCTTATTCAAAACCAAACAAAACTCAAGTGTTTTAAAGGGAATGTTTTGGCACACGTTTTAGTTTTCTTCAGGCTCAAGACAAACTGAATCGTCTATAAAATGTGAAGTCGTGAGTGTCATTGAAATTCAATTTGAATCAGCACAGGTTCGTTTCGTGGAAGAAATAGTGTAGTATTTCTTAAGATAAAACTGAACTCATTTAGTACATGGGAAGGATAAACACTTACGTCCTCAAGTTTGGAAGGTTGTTCCCGACGACTTGGATAGTAGCTGATAGCCATAGCGTCCCTGATGGCAGCCACGTCTATACTAGGAGGGCCGGGGGCAAGCGTAGGAGTTACGGCGGTGTCTGCGACAGACGCTGGGGGTGGCGTACTGGGGGTGGCATCCTTTACTGCCTCCAAGCCTTGACACACCGTCACCACCAGCAGCAGTAGAGAGAGCATCCTGTCCTAGCTAGCAGAAGCACATCCGCACCTCCTGTAGACAACAAGACACAGGTAAGATTTTCTCTCGAGACAGAGACTGGGGGTGGCATAATGGGGGTGGCATTTTTTACTGCCTCCAAACCTTGACACACTGTCACCACCAGCAGCAGTAGAGAGAGCATCCTGTCTAGCTAGCAGAAGCACATCCGCACCTCCTGTAGACATCAACATGACACGGGTAAGACTTTGTCTAGAGACAAGGGCTGGGGGTGGCATCCTTCACCACCTTCAAACCTTGACACACCGCTACTTCCAGCAGTAATATAACTAAGCCGCACTATAGTAACCAATATAACAAAGCCGTGAAATACAAACTTTTACTGAAATCCAGGCTTGAGTCAGGCTGCTATATTCGGGAACCTTTAACGTTGATATTCGAATGTTTAGAGCTTCGACAGAGCCTCCAAGTTGAATTTCGCAGTTGAATATGTATATTTACTTAGCTACACAAGTTGAAAATAAGCTACAGTCTCAAGCTCATATGAAATCGAGAGTTAACATATTCAAGTTCAATTACGTAAGCATTACCATCTGCCGAGTACTCTCACCGTTTTACTGCAAATACACTAGCTATTTTTTTGTCCCAACGACTTGGAAGAATGTACAAATTAAATATATCTGAGGTCATATTTTATATCCACACTTCCACTGAATGTTACGAGCGCAGCTACTTTTTTTGTAACTTGAGTAACCATTACAGCACAACGGTTGTTTAACAGTCGTATTAGTAGCATTTATCACTTACACGAAGATATCTTTTAACACATAAACCCTACAGCAAGCACGGTGAAGGAAGGCAAGCATGTGTTGAGGTGTAATAGCAGACTGTTGCAAATGATTGCAAATTAGTTGCAAGTTCAAGTAAGGGCTTTATCAGGAACAACTAATTTGATCGCAACCTCCACGGCAGCGCACTGCTCCGACATCTCCCATCTCTTCTGCAGCCTCTCTGCCGGCAAAATTACATGTTATTTATTTCACTTGTCTGTGTTTTCTTGTTGGAAGCGAGCGCCCGAGCAAGTTAATGATTTCAGAGCAAAAAGTAGTTTTCGAGTAATGGTCGTTTCTGACGCCTCCGGGTATGCCATTTAGATTTTCATGACTTGTTATTAAATCCTAGATTACCAGAATGTTAATGGCGTTGTAATGCAAGCTGCAATTTTCCGTGTTAGCCAGGAGCTTTTCATTAACATGTTTGGTATTTCAATTGTTATCTTATCAGATAAGTTGTATAGATAATAGCTATGTTTTCACACGTGGAATTACTCTAGTTCGAATAAATTAGAGCATTAGTAAAACCCAC
The DNA here is from genome assembly GCA_018831715.1 of Matsumurasca onukii. Taxonomy (NCBI): domain Eukaryota; kingdom Metazoa; phylum Arthropoda; class Insecta; order Hemiptera; family Cicadellidae; genus Matsumurasca; species Matsumurasca onukii. The sequence continues at coordinate 39,788,152 of CM032062.1, forward strand.
CATACTACTACGTGTGGTAACTAGTTGAAGAAAATAACATTTTAACTTTGAAACAACACTGAGTACGACGTATAGCTTATATCTAGAAAACGTATCATTATTCATTAGATAATTACAATGGTTGCTATCTGAATGCAGTTAGTTATTGCAATTAACTTTAATTTTAGTTTTACACACTTATAGCCTAAATACCTTTGTAGTTACATAGTGTTGTTGCTACTATGAGCTGTCTAGTAATAATAGCTAGCAATTGCCTACACAACTGAGCAATTGTCGCGGATGAAGAGTTTGCTTGATTGAAAGATAGAAACTATATGATCGAATTTCAATCGGATCGCTTAGGTCTGAATATGCAAGATTGCTTGTATAAACGTGACAGAATTTAATGACATTTACACGGTTAAAATAAATCGCTAAATCACTATTTGAGATGCCAACCACTCTCATGAGGGTATTTTAAGACAAATATGAGGTGAAGGATTAGTGTGATGAGTGGTAGTAATGAATTATGAGGTGTAGTCTTGTTACAAACTAAGACCGACTCTTCCTTAGAATGGGGCATTAATTAATAGCCCAATGACCAATGTAAATACAAGGACCAACGGCTTAACGTGACTTCCGAACCACGCAGGTGATGGTCTGATATGTCTAAACGATGGTGGGAGTTGATGCGAGTATCATCAGATGATCACTTAGAATATCTGAGCCGCTTTAGACATATATCATCCTCAAAACCTGACCTCCATGAAGCTGGATTACAGGATTACAAGCTGGATAAATATTGGGAGAGTGCTCTTGATTTTGTAAAAGTGAGACTGTACGACGGAGCAAACCAACATACCATTTTTAATTCCGAGACAGTCCTACTTGGTGAAGCTTGATGTCACAACAAAAACTTGAAAGCAGAAGTTTGTAGAATATGGTAATAGATATCGTGGCCAAGACCATCGGTCAAAGAAAAATGAAGCTAGACAATTATTGTGTGCAGAAAAATTGTGAAACGAACAAGGCTTTGCTAAGTTGAGATACGTTTATGTTTTTACACTTTTTAGCCTTAATTGAGGAAGTGCAGGAGAATTTGATGGGAAAATAGACAAACTGAGGGAAATAATGTCTCAATACACATACAAACCTGATGTAGCCTACAATGATCCCCTAGATGAGTAACGCATATCACTGGGGCAAATACTCAAGAACTTCAGTTGACCTGTCTCATTCTATTATGTTTGCTGTATGCTTTATTACGATATTGACTAAACATCAGGCGACAGCCTGTCCAGTAGAAGAATGTGTCTCTGGTGGTTCCAGTTCCAGTTACATCTGTCGCGGTATGCCAGCGTTGGTTTTACACCTTGTTCTTTCTGGCTGTAAACTCCATTTTTGGCACAGACATTGTTGCATTGTGGAGGAAACTGGCGCCTGTTTGCGTACGGTTGTTTACTGCTTTCAGTGTTGAGCAGTCAAAGTACAATGCACTATAACTGGATCTTGGTGGAAATGTTAGGATTGGAAAAGCCACTGTACTTTTAAGGGACAATATTCTGTAAAAACGGTCTGTTAATTGATCACGAGTATTTTGTTACAGATATACCAAAAGCTTTTACTCAAGGAAATATGCTATTTGTAAAATGTGGAACTTCAGAACCAAGAACTCAACATAACCTTTTCAAGTTCCCTGAGCGTTTATCTTGCGTACGTACATGCTACGAGAACGCAGTGTATGAATTTGCTATGGAAGAAGGTTCTAGAACTAAAATACTCGTCGCCAAATTTACGTATATAATAAGTTCCAGCACGAGACTATGGCACAGCCTACTAGGGCTTTAAAAATACAAAAACGAAACAGGAAACTAGTATAAGAGCACAAAGAAGTACACTTGGAGTTTCTGAAACCTATCTGCAAGAACTACTGAACGGGAGATTGTACAGCTTCCGTAGGACGGCTAGAGTTTCTCATTTCACTGGTATAACGCAAAGTTCACGAATGTGGGTGACTGAGACTGAAGCAGTTTATCAGATGTACCTTTCTCCCCAGGACGATGGAGGATCGTGCTTGGGCGCCGTGTCTACTGCGCTATCTCGTGACGGTCACCGCAATCCTCTAGTCACACAATCTCCTCTACTCTGCCTACTGAATAGTATAGTCTCTGTCTAGGCCATCTTCTATACTATACTCCACTCCCTAAATTAATTTGGCTAAGACACACAATTTTGGGAGGCCCGGTGCTAACAGACTTGTAGTATAAATCAATCAGTACAACATTCAAAATTTAGAAAGCATTTGGAAATCCGTTCAATACCCGAACTAGAAGTTTGGAGCATCCAAAAAATCTTATTTATCCAGAAGAGTTGTCAATGCGGTTTTCTTTACAGCTATTTAATGGAATCGTGAAACTTTCTAATGTCTCCATCCAACATCGTTTGTCCAGCGATACCCCAGCGGTCAGTGTCAGTCGTGATCGATGAACTGAAGATTTGGGAAAGTGTGTTTAGGGAAAATAACATGCCATTATTGGTAATAATTTAGAGATATTTTGGCCAAACGTGATGCATCTTGGGAGATCTTAGACTGAAAGCTGTCCTTGAAAACATATGGTTTTCAAATCGGTCATAAAACGTATATTTTTTTTAATAATAAGTGAATTGTAATAAATGTTTTACGCATTGAAGAGGACCCTGCTATGAGATTAGACGACTAAAATGTGTGGCTTATTCAAACGCATAAAGCCACCACCATACTCTCTAAATCGTTCCCTCCAAATAGAAGACAATCCTTTACGACGTGAAATTGACTATAGCTCTTTGCTCGGTGAGCTTTGGTCACTGTTAAGCTGTGTACTGCATATTCAGCGAGTCTCATGCTCGAATGGATTCTGCGATGCAGTTTGAAGAGTATGTGGACTTCTACTTATCTGTTCCGTGGTTGACTGGTTTCCAGATGAAGTTCCACACAGTTGCTCCGTCTAAATAAATATGGCAGATGGACGTGAAGCTCAACCAGACGCAGACATAGTGCAATTTTGTGACAAAGCTTGTGGTAATTTTGAACTATATATTTCAAAATATTAACGTTCGGTTTGTTTTTTCCTGTATACAGCCATAGTAAAAAATGTAACGTACTTATTCAACAATGTAAGATAACAGACTAACTCTAGTAGGCTATATTATTTTTATGTTCATTTCCATTATGAAAAAAGTAATTATCATTTCCTGATATCTGAAACATGTTACGTTTTCCCATACAATATTTGCTACTAAGGGTGTTTTGTTTGATTTTTCTAATACATATCTTTTACTACTTCAATATTTATAAGTAGGCCAACAGTTCACCTTTATGTGTATAACACTGTTTGGTTGTACACCTCATTTTAAATGTATGGTTATAATTCTTTCTATTTTATATACAAATTCTCTTTGGACTGGACAATTTACATCAAACGCATATTTCAAACACGTTAAACATACCGAATTCTATATCATACCTAAGGAATGAGTAACCTAAATACCTACGATTACTTTTAAATGGTACCAAAATCTTAAAAGTCTGCTTCCTCGAACACACAGTTACAAGTTTTGTCTCCATATCTAAACTATACAGGGTGTCACAAAACGTGTAGCGCGCTATGCAAACCGGATTCTACATACAAAAGTAAGTCGAAAATGCCCAGAGACATTTTTTGATTACGGTTTCATTTAGTCGTAATCCGCCATTTCGAACATTAAACAAAATACTTAATTACTCAAAAACGTTTTGAATATATTTTGTGAAACTAGATATAAACCTTAATTGTTTTCTCAACAACATTTTCCAAAAATATTTTGTACTTGTATCTAAATTATCAAATTCAAAATGGCGGTCAGTTTAAAACTTTCAAAGTCTAATTCCAGTTTGATTCCATTTGACTTTGAAACTTTTTAAAACCACATTTTGAAATTTGATAAGTTAGATAAAAATTAGTTTTGGAAAATGTTATTAAGGAAACAATTTAGTTTATTCCAAGTCCAAAAATATCTCAAAGGGTTTTTTAATTATTAATTACTGCATTTTCAAATTTTTTGAATTTACAAAATTGCGTATTACGGCTTAACTAAGCCGAAACTAAAAATGTTACTGGACATTTTCGAATTACTTTTGTATATAGAATCCAGTTCTGCATTGTCCGCTACATATTTTTGTGACACCCTTGTATGTTGTGCAATGTAAAAGTAGGCCTGTGGTAGAGAAGCACGTGCACGTGCGTACGGTGTGGCCCAGTTTCCTAGAGATGAACAGTAGAATATGTTCACGTAAATATTGTACAGTATGTGGTCTCTAACTCTAACTAGCCGGCTTTGTTACGGATTGGCCACACAGGACCGCGTCAGACGCGCCGCTACACGACACAATCTTCCGCCTGATGGAGCCCCAGATTCTCATTATCTCTTTCCGTTTTCTCCTCTTGTCTTCTTTATTCCCAGAAATGTCCATCATTTCCACGAATCTGTAGAATGTAACGCTCGTTTCATTCGGTATAACACCTCACACCAACTAATACTGAAAATATGTTCGAAGCGAGATTTGTATAGCCGTATTCAGTCTATTCACTACCTACCGTGGCGGTAATACAGCTCAAATACTCATTCCTAAGCTACGCTTCACACAAATTAAATAAGTTTAATTTTCAGTGAACACATATAAGTCTTAAAGTGATAGGCCATAAATGTATGAGAATATAAAATGTATAGGCCTACATTAGTTTCAAAAACATCAGTACCAATACAATATTTTATTTATTTATTTAAATAAAAGCAGAACTCGTCAAACTAGGTTGCTAGCAATAAATTAAATACTCTTCAATAAATTAAACTAATTACCTTTCAGGACCCCGATGTGCACTAATCTCTCTCGATTAATCTTTGCGTAAACTATTCAGCGCTCTCTTAACCTCCCCTGTATTTATTTACACGTTTTCTCCCGTGAGTCAATGTCCGTGAAATGTGCATGAGACCCGGGTAATGATAGCACTTTGTCAAACTGCTGGTTTCAGAACGACCTGGTGACAGCAGCATGTTACATTTGTGCGAGTTCGAATGGACATTTGAACTAAAATCTGTAATTTACAATTTTGTTGTTGACTTGGTTTTCTATAAGGACTATTGGATGAATGAAAGTCATCGGACATTTTTTTACTACAATTTATTGTCGTCTTAGAGGATGATAACTTAAATAGCTTTACAGAAAAACATCACAACCTAAAAAACGCATATTTGAGGTGTGATCAAAGTTTATTTGAATAAGTGCTAGCAAGCTTGACCTTTGCTTTGGGATACCGACAATCTTAGAGGTTTTTTAAGGTAAGTCTAGAATGATGGTGATGAGTGGATGATGAGGTGTAGTCTTGTTACAAACCAGGGCCGACGGTTCCCCAGATTGGGTCATTAATTAATAGCCCAACGACCAATGGAATGGACCAACAGCTTAGCGTGACTTCCGGACCTATGACCGGCTAGTTCAATTGGGTAACGATAACGATTAGATCACGATTCTTAGGAATTTCAGCAATTAAGCCAGGCAAGTACTGCTGTCTTTTGTACCACAAAAGTCAATTAGATATTTGTTTCTGAGCAGATCTCCCATAAACGTAACCGGTAATAGATAGTACACCAATATATTTCATTGCAGTTATGTTTAATATATCTATAAGATAAATACAAGGTGGGCCTTAGAAGAAAGGGTTGAAAGTATTTTTCCTGGTTATCCATTACTCGTGTGCGATTTAGTTGGGATAAAGTGTATTCCAACTTTCTCGGTCGATAAGTTTGTCTGTAACCCGTTTTTTGGAACATATTATCGCAGTCCCCATGTAAAGCACATTTTGATCATAATTAGTTAAATAAATCACTGTATTGTCTTGTGACCCATCTTTTACACACTAACTGCCTTGACTAGCTGATCTACAATCCATCCATACTCGGAAGACGCCTACTGGGTTACGCTTTCTAGCCGCAAATGCGGCAGCCGCAGCCTCAGCCGCAGACGCAGTGAGGTGATATTGATAGCGTGTTGTCTATTGTTTACACGAGTGTTGAAGTGCTGATGATTGAAACATTCTATCTTGGCTAGTGCAGAGTAGCATCACGTAACTGGGAGGCCAGGAGATGCCGCGCCCGCAGTACAATGGACTCGCAATGCATGACCGACACGCACCAGATACTACGTATAAACGTGCTACATTCATCCGATCTTCATGTACCGACTGAGGAACGGATAGAACACCGCGCCATTTGCAAGCAAGATGCAGGCAGCACTTGATGGTTAATTAAAGTTTAAAGGAGGGTGCATGCAGTGAAATGAGGGAAGTGACGTGGAGATGTGGTAGTACGCAATCTTTCACTATCTCTGAGCATTTATTGCAGTTTTATTAGCGCTTGAGAACTAATGCAATATTCCAGTAAGAAGTTTTATGGGGACTCTTCTGCTGAACGCAAGAAAAATAAACAATTATTAATGACGCCTCGTTAATAAAACTAGTACCGGTACTAATTACCTTTAACTGAATATACTTTATTATACACTTATGGAGTTTTAAAATCAATTCGGAGCGTTTAGTCTAAAATTATACTGTATTTCAGATTAAAATATCGAATGGAGTTGGTCGATTTAGTTTCAGTAACGCGTAAAAGAAGACTTTCAAAAATGAATGTTTAGTAAAGTTTAGTTCTACCAATATCTCATATAATTGTTTAATAGTACGACCTAAGTAGACCAGGCTAGATTTCATAAAACTGTACTAGGTATGTGACTACGATTTTCTTGATAGTTTTGTCTGACATAAAATTTTTATTTGTGTTCTGGATTGGTTTTATGTTTACATCGTTATCTTTTTTACTTGAAACCTACCTGATTTCGAGCTGAGTATGTCAAATTTGCATATACATAGTTAGAATGTGCCGGCGTAGTGGCTGAGTGGGTAGTACGCGAGACTGCGGATCCGGAAGTTCGCAGGTTCGTTCTCCGCCTCAACAAACGATCGGTAGTTACTCGTAGTTCGTCGCTAAGGTTACCCCACAGGCTGCATAGGCCCATAGTTACTGACGGATTAACATTAACAAACTTTTCTTCACACTACAGTCCTACTAAGTATAAACCACCTTTGCACTTTTGTGGTCTGTTTAAAAAGGCGCTATTAACATCCTTATACTATACTCATGATTCCCACCAACAAACATCTCGAACACATTAAAATCAGTCTTCTGACACTTCACTAAACCAGCTGGAAAGGGAAATTGTTTCCACGACAGTATTTACAAGCAATCTCTGGTCACAAAACCATTACAGTTTCCGCTTGAAGAAAAGGAGGGCGCGACATGGCTGATTGTTTCACTAACTGGGCTCATTGTTGAATGGTTTTTAGAAAGGAATCACAGCCGCCAGACGGTGCTTTATCTTCTGTTAAATTTGAGATTTACTGTATTGGGTTTATGTTGTTGAGTCTGGGTGTACCTTTCCCAAAGGAAACAGATTTCAAACGTTTTCTTTTTAGGCTACAGTGTATACAGTATTTTAATTTTGAGGGTCTCAGGGGCTTATCGGGACTAGAAAACGCGATTCAGAAATTAGAAACGTGTATTTAGCAACTCACAAGCCGGCGACCGTCAAAATTACAAATTAGTTATCAAATACAGTACGCAATTTTGTTCGCAAACAAGCTAATGGGTTGTATTTTCTATCCTAATGGAGAGTCGACGTGACTTTGACGCCCCAGTATTGATCTTGCGAACAGTCAATGCAAATTCACTATTTCGACTACTATCAGCTGTTACTTCAATATTCAATCAACGAGCAAGCTGGTTAGGATTTCATTTCTATTTACCCCGGAAGATAGCAGCACAGTCAAGTCGACTAGCAATTGAAGTAGACTGTAGTTGTAAAACCGTACAATGAAACACATAAGTAATAAACACGAGACGGATACAGGCTTCATTAGGCCAATAGGGGCCGAATTAGCAGAAACAAATTAACACCGTTGTCCACTGTTTCTCCGGCACTTTCTACGTATGATGATAATCAAGCACGTGCTTTCTACTTTTCTAGAATTTTAAACACGTTTGGGTAAAGTACTAATGGTTAGTAGACGCGCGACTCTCTCCTAAAACTGTTTAGTGTTGGAATGGGTGATGGGAGATAGAACGTATGTGACGTGACGGTGGAGTGCCGATATGTATGCTAATTGAACGTTTATAGTTGGAAAGCGCGTTAATGAGGCGCTACTTAAACTATTTGGAGGATACATTGTGTGTTAAGTCAAGTTGGGAAGGAAACCATACTTATAATTGCTGAAAAGGTCTGTAACCCACCAGCTGTAGGACATAAAACAGACATTGTTTATTTAATAAAGGCATTTAATGCAATTTATTCATGATTAGCCTTCTGCAATAATTGGTCTTGAATATATTCGTATAACAAGCTACGTACTTTTCAACGTCACCATTCTTTCAGTAAAACTTATATCTTTACTAGTTTCGACTAATAACTAGTCATTTTCAAAACACTAAATTAACGTTGAGAATCCATCGTCCTCGATTTCGTCAAAATTAATAAAGAACACAATACATAAATTTGACATAAAGCACTCTTAAACATTGTATGCACCGGTACCTGTTACTGAACTCTATAGATCAGGTAATGTGTTTAAACAGTAAAACATAGTAGGTATTAAATGAGGTATTACATTCAAACACTTATCATACAGAACTGTACTGTGTACAGTTTTGTAACTAGCCTATATATGTAGAGTTCCTATTTAAAACGGTTAAATTATATAAATACTTCCATATAAGTTGCCGCAACAGCATAGTGGTTACCAGCACTGAAGTAATGATAACAAAAACTCAATTGAATACACATTATAATTATTGTAACCACGATTTTCATATCCCTTTTCATCTGGCCAATCCCCCACCTAGCTAAGTGGACAGATTACCGTTTATCAAAGCCACTTGCACCAAGTTCAGGAGCTCTTGTAGTCTGTCGTTAGATGCCACATAATTCAGAAGTTAAATGCTTGGGAGATCATTAAATGCATCTATTATGAAATACGAGCCCATATTGCCGGGCAGAGTCTCGCGGTACAGTGAGCAGCATAATAGCGTCTGCTACACAGCCTAGCTTCTGCTGGACCAGGAACCTCTGCAGGCACTTCTACCGTGGAGTGTTCAAATATTGTGCAATATAAAATGGTTATTGCTCAGAAATATCGCAAATCCCAAGTCAGTTTACACAGTTGTATAGCAGCTTGATAAGGACCTAAAAGGTCGTAAACGTTATGACCCCTAAAACTAATGGACATTAATTTGTAATGTCCATTTTAAGATATCAAAGACTAAACCAGACATAAAAGCCATTGTATACGCTTTCTCAATGTGACTAAAATACTTAAAATCATATTAACCTGGTATTTGTAGCTTTTGAAGAATCATAATATTTATTATATAATAGAATAAACAAATTATGTGCTCTTACAAACCTCACACAACTATTGGAGTTAAAATAATATTGGGCCAGATATTTCGATAATTATCAACGGACGGAGACACATGAAAAAACAGTTAAAGGCCAATTTAGATTTTTGTGTATCATTTCTAGACAAAACTGAACAAGTTTAAACAATGATCGTGGTTTTGAAAAACCATCAAAATGGCACAGATTATGAAATTCTGAAGATTATTCGCAGAAGTTTTGAAAACGATTCCATCAATGTAAAAGAGTAGATTCGCACCTTGAGAAACTGCAAAATGTTACAAAACAAATACAATGAGAACATACAAAACTGAGAAAATTTTGCAGTAACTAAGTTTTTAATAAGAACCTCTTCCAAAATATATTCGAACTCTGATCTACTAAAAGTAAGGGTTTAATGCGGTTATTATTGAGTTTAGCCTCGATAACGTAGGTTAATATAATTTTTGAAACGTCTGTAGTTACAATTTTATATTATCTTTACAACTTCTAGTCTGTCATTGATCACTAACCAACCATAATCGTCATCATTATTAACTACAATAACAATCAAAATTCCATTCTATTCTAGTACCGTTCATAATTCACAAACTGTGGAGAAAAATGAGGAAAGCAATTCCCCAAGTCACTGAATTTCTGAGGGAAAGTTTATAATTACAATCAAGTTGGTGAAACGGACAATGATACGGGTCCTTTCCTAATCACATAGTCATTCCACCAATTTAATGCTATCCTACTTTATTATACTGGCGAGACTTTCCATCTGGATGATTCTTCAAGTGTAAAATTACACCTATTGTTTTGCGAGTTTGCTTTGTCAACAATATGATGGTTTGTGAGTTAGAAGCCATGCATTAAAGTTTTACTTCGTGAAGGTAACTGTGCATTTAGTATTGTGACGTCATCACTCTTCCGATACACTCGTGTCGTCATATACCTCGTTTCAACCAGTTTCAGCTAATCAGTGACTGAAGATGGCGCTCCACAGCGAGACCGAAATATTTCAACCTAATTATGAAGTTTGGACGCGGTGTGAACCGGAAGAACTAGATTATAATTGTGACACCGCGGCCGTGAAAGCCTAAGAGTTAAAAACAAGTTAATTCTTGTTTAATGCTCCAAATAGTTTTTGTAAATTGTCATGAGGTTAAATTAGTCGAAGTTTACGAAAGCCTGCAAGCTTGCGGGGGGCTACACGAGTAGACTGCGGGCTCACTCTAGTTACCGCTACTTCCCTATTCTAATTAGTCTAATTATCAGTTCTGCTTGCGCTGTACTGTACTGTTCAGTGCTTCTAGCCCTCTAGCCACCAGTGCCCGGCCTACACTCCTCTCCTGCCAAGTATAGACTGTACAGGAAAGTGTACAAGAACTTTTAGCTCTTGAAACGCCCATAGTTGGTCTTAATGGTAACCCGGCCAGCTAAATAAATCTTGTGATGGTGTTTAGAAACAGTGTATGTTGACAAAGAACTTAAAATACTTGTCAAGCTTTTAAATTTTGAGGGCTAATACATTTACTTTCGTGAGTATCAGAAGCACCTTTTAAACTCAGATTATGTTTCAAAAGTTTTATTTTATGAACTGGGCAAGTGCTTGCTGTAATTTCTTTAAATTACACGATTGTAATGATATGCAATAAAAATGCTGATCATTTAATGATTAGAGCTGATCATTAAGTTTGTGAATCCTAAGGAAACTTTTCACAATCTCTTGTCATAGTGGCTTCATTCAAATATAAGTACAAAGAATTTTGAAATGTATCGATCGTAATATTACATGGGTACAATTTAAGAATAAAACCAGAAGGCTATTATATACTAAAGGAAGTGTAAAATATACTATATGTATATAACTAAATATGCATATTACTACGAACATTTGAAGATAAAGTGTGTGAACCTAACCGAGACTCGAACCCAGGACTCTCACTTGCCGGGTGATTATGCTGATCATTACACCATCCGGACAACCTATTTATGCCTTCAAATTTAGAAGTACTTAAATCTGAACGTTTATTCAAACTGTCAATAGTGACTTAAATCAACAATCTTGAAATATTACAAACTGAATATAAATACGAAGTAAAATTACTTACTATAGATATTAACTTGTATATACGCTAAATATTCATTAATTTCTACGGAAATTTGAAAAGAAATTGTGTGAACCGAAGCGAGACTCAAACATTCATAAATTTGTTAAAGATTAAAATCATAACTAGTAAAATTCATTAAAAATACAGTTTTATGTGTATTTTAAGTTTAATTATAAAACTTATTATATTAATATTCTTTTTGTTTGAAATTGAATACTGTAATTATTAAGAAATGTTTTCATAATTATATAAACAATGTACATCAATAATGTAATTTTACCTCAAACCAGTTCATGTGGCACTTTCTTTGAAAACATCTATTTAGATTAAAATACAGTTTAGTTTAGTAAACTTTGATGTGTATAATTGCATTGACTGCATATGTGCTGGGGAACTTGGGAGCCCCTAGAGTGTTGAAGACATGTAAAGAGAATTCATCTAATGAAAATAGTTCAAGTTTCTTCAAGTCAAAAAGTGATGAATGAGGAAACGTCAGCTTGTAATCAATCTTGGCCCGGAGCCAACACCCGTGACCTGAATTTGAAAATGAGTTTGTCACAAAAACACTGGGTGCAATGAGATCATACGTCTTTAATAACTTCTTGAATATGATGATGTTATTACAGAGCAGTAGTTAAAAACAAGTTATTAATTAGATTTGTGTTGAAATAGGTTTGAATACGGAGGACGATAGTTTTTGTTGTGGTAAACAAACTTAAGTCGTGTTAAATTTGTGTTTATTCCAATGCAAATGCACAAAGTGTCCTTCGAACCACGAGGCAGTGGTAGTGTTAGTATGTAAACTAAACCTCTTTAGATAACAAAATAAACTTATATAGATGGTTCCCTTTATGCCAGAGTAATGCGTTTTCAATAAAACATTCCTTAATGTATTTTAGTAAAGTATTTATAAATAATAATTTGATATTGCTAAACTCAATTGATTTGTACCACTCAATACAAAGAGTGGACTTGGTGATACGATTTGGGTCTGTTGCAGTAATTGTACACGATTGTTGTCTAAGAATAGCTCCCTAGATTTCAAACCACAAAAGGTCTGTCTGTAAAACAAATAAGCTTGAGCAACTCTCTATGCTCGTGCAACTGTTCGGGTTGTTTAAGTGTTATGAGGTAATGCTAATAGATTTTTTTTAGCAAAACTACAAATTTACATATCTATTGTGTGTAAATGGGTCATATGTCAGCTGATACATTTTTGAGATATCACCAACTCAAGCCTTTAGCATATCAAGAATTTTATGAATTCAATCTACACCGGTTTACTTCATAAAGCTAGCTAGCTCACTTATCTATGTGGATGTGTGTGGGTGAAACAGGTGGTTATGATAAGGTACCAGCAGCACGGGTAGGAGTGGTCAGTAGCAAACAAACTGTCCTCTACCGCCCCGCTACTTGAGGTCATTACACCTCCTGCCATAACTCCCGGTATCGCACCTACTTACAATGTACCAAGTCTGCATTGTGAACAGTATACCAGGTCAATGCATAACTCAGTATGTTCAATTAATGATCTTGACCGTTAGCAGTCAGTGATGTCCGCGCCAAACACGTCGCCCCCCCAGCGCTTGCCCGCGTGATAAATGTTGTATTTACTTGTTAACCATTGGTTTTGAGGCAAACGCCACGGGATAGTTTTATGAGACATTTAGTTTTCTAAGTCGAATGGTGTTAAGGTTTTTTTAAGACGTATAGTTTATTTGTAATATATTCAAAATTCTTTACTTATGATGGTAATATTACGTATTGTATTCACCTTTTACTAACTAACCAATTATTTGAATTAAATTTAACTAATTGAATATGAAACAGAAAAAAACAACCTTGGTGAAATATTTTAGAATATTTTTACCAAGGGGATTTTTCTGTTTCATTTTCATATTATTTAAAAGTATAACATCCCTTCAACTTCAAATAATTTAAATTAAACTAATTAACTAAATATTAACTTATTAACAAATTCTATGTAAACGATAACTTTTATTGATCTTTTGAATTGTGTTGGATTAGTTTCTTTTTCAATTTGTAGATAACTTATTAAATAATTTAAGAACTATACTTTCGGGGGAAGACTCGCTAAAATAGTTAAATTATGTGAAGTGTTCGTGAGATGGTGTTCATCCCGCTTGCTTTGTGCATGTATGGCTATACCGGTTTGAACTGATGTAGACTAAAGATAAAACTGATGTTCTAAATAATAACATTATAAATAAATATTAACAGAAATGAGAAAACTTGCATTGTTTTAACACGAAGCTCGACCATTCGCCCTGTACATTAGGATTAAATATATTTAATTACACCATCTTAGATTTAATGCCGCACCATTTTGAAGTAGCCTAAAACGCAATTAATGAGGCCTAAACAAAAGTCTTAGAGGACCTCTAAGCTACAAGTACCTTCCGAGCTGGTAGCAACTGACCACGTAGACTTGGAAAAATTCAACGGACGATAACATGAAGAACGGAAAATACATACGTCATACACTTTATATACGTATAAAATTGAAAGAAATATGATTTTGATAACACACAAAATAGCATAGATTGAGTAGGTTTTTTGTTGCACGAAACAATAAAATTTGGATTTAGTTGGTGTAATTATTAGTAATTTAATAAGACCGAGTTTATGTTAGGTTAAAAATATAGTTATTTAGTGCATTCCTATGAGTTTACGACTAGAAGTTTAGTTTCTGGGTTGTATTTGGTTATATGGTTGGTTACATTTAATTTCACAATTACGCACATTAGTCAGTAAAAATAATAGACCTAGTAAATGATTTAAATGGTTGTTTTATGAATGTTAGCTGCTGTACTCAACAGCTCAGGTCCCATGGTTAATTAAGTCAAATACAGTACTTTAGTAACTAAATTTGACACTTTAAACATAAAATAATGATTAATACTTATCGGCAGTTGCCTTGCCGATCAATGACAACTTTTAGATTTTTCACTTTAAACTACTTAATACTGAGAAACCGTGAGACACCCGACGTGCGGGTGGGCTAGTTTGTCATACACTGCATTCTTTAAGAGCATAAAACGCTTAATAATTTTGTAATGATAAGGGTTTGACAATTCCAAAGAAAGGGTAGGGTTTGACCTAACGGAACTATTATTAAAGTAAACCAAAAACTGGACAAATGACAATCAACGGAGAATGTTGCAGCAATTGTTACAGTCACTGAATAGAACTGAGGCGGACGTCTTTAAAATGAATAAACAACACGTCGTTGAGAACAATTTTTAGAAATATCGGAAGATTCGAAAATACTTGGTTAGAATCCACCATAGAATTCTAACGTTATTTTAGACCAAAAACATAAAACCAGGTACTGTAGGGATGAAACAACCCATCAATAAAAGACGAGATGTTCAAGCACGATATGAGTCTTGCCGACAAACTGAACGGAAGTCATAATTGAACGTCTTATGATTTAAATATATTTAAACTGCCTGCTTTACTGGGGTATATATCTTGTTACAGCACTGTAATACACAATCTTAAAATTTCAGTATTGTTTATTTTGGCGCATACTGTATTATTCATCGACATTGTTATACGAGAATGCTTGTAGTCAGAGCCTGCTCACACCAGTGCACTCTGCACATGGTTTCAAAATATATGTTGAACTTCGGTTACATCCATACACTCACTATTTGATACTAATTACAGCTCAGCAGCCATTTCTAATACATGGACACATCACACAGCAATAATTAAAATCTTTGTAACGTGAAAATAAGTGTGAATTTATTGTTTGTCTGATTCAAGTATCAAAAAGAAAGCTTTTCACCTCTACATCGGAACTTAATAATAGTTTCAAATACACAAAACAAAAATACATTTTGTATTAAATGCTTTAAACCCCAAAGGAATAAAATTTATCAATTTGTAGTTTTTGTAAACAAAACTCCTTACCGGCCAACAGTTAACCCTTTCACATGTGTTTATTTATGTTTGTAATACTTTCTTTTGTCTTTTATAACTATTTGTAAATAAAGTATTTTTTACTACATATTTATTTTTATTTCAACTAGAAACCCCAGAGTTATATATACATAGTACGTATCAATGAATGAAAATGCCTCAAAAATGTGTACACAATATTAACAGACGTATTCGATTAAATATAACATTTGGAAAAATGATAACATACATATTTTTTTGCTAAAATGTATAAAAATTAAAAGTAATGACCATTAATGTTCATACATTTATCATAATATCGGGCTGGTACTAATATTGGTGAACTGATTGTACAGTTTCAAAGTGATGCCTTTGAAAAAATAATAATCACAACGGCATTTTCAACACTTTTTTTTCAAACTAAATCAAATAAATAGTAACATTTAGTTATATTGTTGAAAAACAGATGTTTTAAATTATCAGCTGGGGCTACTTCAATAGATACAGGATTTATTTGTTATTTGCTACATTCTATTAAAGTACGTATACATTTCTTGAGACACGGTGTATAAATCTAGTTACACATATTTTCTAGGTACTTTAGATGTTTTCTTTGTTAATGTGTGTGTTGTTACCTGAGCCAAGTAAATGTATCCTTACGGTGCGCGTGTGAAGAGGTGCGCAGGAGACGGAGGTACAGTGGACGACACAAGCAAGGTTCACGGGTAGACTGACTCCTGAGCGGGCCCGTGGAGCAGGAGTCCACGAACCCCCCTAGCCTCCTGGCACCGAGCAGGGAGGGGGCACCGGGCCACCGGGAGCTGATAACACACATCCATACCTCACCGGTGGAGTGGGCAGGATGTTCAACCACGTGCTTTTGCAAATGAAAGCGTTTTGAACTTTTGTTTTTCGGTATTTCAGTATCACTTTATGGTGTAATTAAAATATCCAAAGACGCCGAAATCGAAGAATATACCCTATGTCATAAGTTATGTACATTCATTATGTATTTTTAAAACAATTGTAGCGTATCTCTAGCTCCACTTGGTTATTTTTTGGAAACTTGGTAGGCTTATGTGGTCAAAATTAGCATAGGCAAATGTTATACAAATATGTTTCAATTAAGTTTTTATCAATGGTAGCCTTTTATCATATTCCTTTGCTGAAATAGCCAAATCAATGAAAAATCAAATCGTCAAATGTAAATCAATGAAAAATGAATAACTGTTTTTTGGGTGAACACAATAACATGTTCTGCAATCGTCAATCGTGTTTCAATAGCTGAAACTTTTCATCGTTTTGGCATTGAACTCTCTTTCAACCAAACAATTTGTTCATTTCTTCGAAGCTCTTTGTCAGTCGGTGTGTTCCGCGATCTCCCAGTTGTGTGCCATAAAGTCGTCCACATTGTACAAAGCATTTGTGATTAGGATCTTTTAAACAGTTTTTGAATGCCTTAGGCTCCTTTGATTGAATTAAAAACCTCCTTTTCAACTGAGTTATTTACAAGCAAAACTGTACTCAACACTTGAAAATTGAAAATTGGAGTTGCAGAGTGGGACGTTACAGAAAATTCAAATATAAATATAAGTTTTTGGCCTTGTTTTGTACAGTGTACTATAACTGGTTTGTTTTCAAATACTTTCAAGAAACAACCGTTTTTCGCGTATCTGGTATAATTTTAACACTAATACTGTATAAATAAAAATAATAAAAGTTTGGAACGTAAATAAATGGCTCGTACCTTCCTCTAAATAAGGTGATTTGGAAATCACGTCAACACTTTCATATGGGACCCCATTAAAGGGCATTGACCACCCCAGACAAAGTTGCTTAAAACATGCTCTCGTAGTCCCCCGTTTAGGACGCTATTTTTGGTGTAGATATTAGAAAAGTTATTTTCCATGTTCTGAAATGTTGACTCTAGGTTTGTATAATTTTTCACGAGCACTTTTTGTCTTTTTTGTGTATGGGGCACACTTTATCATATAAACCCGCATTTTACGTTTCAGTTCATGAATGGCTTTGGAAACAAGGGACTACGAAATAATGTTTTACCACTTTTTGAGTGAGCGGAGCAAAGTTGGAATATCGCTACTACCATTATTCTTGACTGGAAAGGTCGGCGACACGCGCGACTCTTCAAAGAACTGAGCCAAGACAACCCTACTAGAGCCGATGTTTTTGAAGATAAACTTGGATTTCAACCTACCCCTCGTCCACCGGAGAGAAATAATCAATACTCCGCTATTTCAGTGGTAAATATGGGTTCTTGCTTGGTTGACTAATCCTCTTAATGAGACAATTAATAGCCCTTGATAATGGTGCAAATGTTTGATATCCATGGTAATTCTTAACAAAATGGTGACAAGCAAAAGATAAAAATAGAACCTCTACACTCTGTTTTTGTGATGCATGTGGTTGGTCATGCTGCAAACTGAGAGTTAAACAGAATGTAGGTGTCAAACTTGAATGACCGCCTTAGCTATAGAGCCACCACAGAAAGTTAACAACAGCATTTGTTTTTTTAACCTGTTCACTTCCTCAACAATGTGTAAATGTATATTTCAATTTACAATGGTTTACAACACGCCAGTAATATGCAGATTGGAATCAAAAGTGTTAAAACACAACCGTTTTAATGTTGTATTTATTGAAGGTAAATTAACTTTATTCTGAAAACTAATACATGTAATTTTTAAACAGTAAAATGCAATTGTCAAATCTTTACGACACTTCTGTAGGGGTGGGCGAAATATTTGGCATCAATAGGCTACACTCCAATGTCTTCGACTGACCATTGAACGTGTTGCCGTCATCTTTCGTTGAGAGTTAAAAAATGTATTTTAATTAAGGGATTTTATTTGAAGACTTTAACGTGGTTCCCGAATCACCTTCCTTGGATGAAGATATCAGATTTTCGTATGCTCTATATGAGTTATATAAAATTATATGAAATAAATTTAGTTATATATTTTTGAATATACAGTAATTAATTTCAAAACTTCACCAAAACTACAATAATTAAAAGATTGGCACCATAATTAGTAGCTTTCATTAAATAATCTTAATCTTATTTTCTATCATATAACACAAAAGCCTACGATCAGCTTAGGTAAACCTTTCATAGATTGAAAACTATTACAATTACAATCATGTGTGAAAACTACTGCTGCATTGTCCCAGAAATATGGGACTAAATTATTTTACAAATAACTTGTAAACATTAGATCATTGTACTATAAATATTGTATACAATATTGTACTATAACGTGAAAAAATTGAAACCATAACTAGGACTACATTATAATAGGACATGCGTGATGTCTAACGTAACAATATTAAAGCAATTGAAAATAAAAGTGTAATAATTGTAACCTTAGTAGATAAAGCTAAATTAGCCAGTTGTACCATCAAGTTTAAATACATTCGACAGGATTGTTTTTGATAGACAAGCTGAATTAAAAAGAAAATGGACCGTCTGGCAGAAAGAGCGAAATGTTTTAGCAGAAATAAATACATAACAATACTTGACATTACATATTTTTATCTTGTGTATTTAAAAGCTTTGTTTTTATTAAAACTAGTTTAAATTATGTTTTATTGAGCCCCTCGCATATATTTTTATTGACCTTAAATACAGAGTAACAATTTTATCGTGGGTAATACATTTACATTATCGTGGGTTTCCATGTCATTTTTCACGTTACTTGGCAAACTGCACTAATGGAGGTAAACCGGTGAAATTTCGAACGACTTTTCTTTTGGTTTACAAAAACTAATAGTTAGGATGAAACAAATACAGAAACAAATAGAGAAAACTACTTCGCCCATCGTACATCTATATTCACAGCATTGAACATCTTAAAAATACAGTATAATAAAATAACATTGACATAACATATACGAAGTAAAACATCTCACCTTTAAGGTCATTCACCATAATATTAGCAATTTGATGGTATAATGGGGCCTTGTTCTCTCATTTATGTTTTTCTAAAAACTCCTGTACATTTCAAATATTTTACTTATTAAAACAGTTTTCAGTCTATTTTGAAGTTAGCGCACATTCATTTTTGACATATAAGAGAATGCGGTCGTAAAATGATTAATTTTCCTTTTTTGAACTAATTAAAATAGTTTGGGATATTTTAAGCAAAAATACACTCCCGACAAAATTAACGCATCGCGTTGTTTTCTCAAAATTTTAATCATCTGTCTTTTATTTCTACATTTTAAATTTTTGAGCTAATTGCTAGCAAATATTAAATTTAGGGAAACAGCAGCAAATAAATATGCTATATGGCGTTGTTATACTATGAGAACATGGATGGTGCTAATCTTTGTTTATGAACTGTTTGACATTTTATCCGTGATGCCTCAATTTTGTCTAGGAGTGACAACGAATGATAAAACCAAGCTAAAGCGTAAGGAGGTAGAACAACTGAACAACAACACCACCCATTTCACGAGACGCATCACACTCGAAGGCGCGAAGGTCTCGTGACTAAACCCAAGCACTTATAATACTTGTCCGAAATAAAATGGCAGTAGGAAGTGCAGTGACGGAGGTAATGTGACGTGGTTGACCGTGTCCACACGAGCTGGTGGCGACTGTACCGTTGTGCCACGGATCAACCGGACAGTGGCTAACTGTCCCGTCACGTGCATTCCACCGTGAGCACTGGGCTGTCCGAGTAATGGACGTGCTTCGTGACACTTCAACCCGCAATCGTAAGGGCTAAGCCTCGTTCACACTAGGTAGCAAGTTTGTGGATAGCTTGACCAGTCCCCGAAAGGTCGCAGCGGAGACAATTCCTGAAAAGCTTACTGACCCTCCCCTCCAAAGCAGCAAACATGTCCCCTATTTTCAAAAAAGTTGACTACGAGTTCATTAAAAATTATCGGCTGATTTCAATTTCAACAGATTCCAGAAAATCTTTAAAATGTTTTTCTCTCTCGAATCTTGAATGTTTGAAACGTGATAATCTGTTATTACCACTGCAATTTGGGTTTCGAAGGTCAACAATAGATGCAGTAGCGCTTCTGATAAATGTGATCGAAGAGGTCTACTCGAAAAAGTTCCGTGGTATACCTCTACATTGTGATCAGGGGGGTTGGCATGAGACTGTCAATCAGATTAAGTTTGCTGAAAAATGTTGACAGGTATTTCTGCCCTGAGACAATATTATCCAAATACTGGTTTATGATAATTTCGTAGGGAAGTTGTGCAAATACTTCCAATAAATCTTGCAAATAAATCTTTATTTTCCAAGAACAAGTAGTCATATTATTTTTGTACGAGAGTTGTGTACGCCTGCTTTACGTACTTTGCTCCTACATTTTGATGCGACTTTTCTTTAGAAGCCACAATACAAATCCATAAGAGTTAGTGATAACACTCTTATGAGACGAGAGGCAAGAAAACAATATTGAATTGATCGACCCAAGATGGTGGTTTATGAACGTTTGGCTACTCAGAAGAGGGTTTAATAAACTGTAGACCTACTATCAAGTTCAATACCGTGCAAAATTTTGCAACGACCAAAGCATTTAAAAATCGTTAAAACGATACCTGGCATAGTCATGATTGTTAGACCCTTCTCTGGTCAGACCCTTCTTTTGCAATCAAATTTTAATTTGATTGGAACAAAGCGTGCTGATTCACCTCAGCAAACCAAAAAATATCAAACGATACCTTACACGCCAGAATTGTTTAGATACAGGTGTTTTACGTATACCCTACTTTCATTTTCCAAATTACCCCTTTGAACACATTTAAAATCAATGAAATCTCTCTGTGTTTTAAAAGGAGTTTTTATCGACTCAGCTGTTGAAAAAATGTAGGCTATAAAATGACACCCCTCATAACCTTATTTATAAAATTGTTGAGTAAGGGAAAAGAGAATTAAGAATGAGAAGGTAATTTAAAATAAACTAGGATTGAATGAGAGAAGGAAATTTAGAGGAACACTGTTTACTTCATAGAGGGTAACAAGAGAATAAGAAAGTTTGTTTACATTACAATGTTTACATGACAATAGTATTAAATTAGTTAAAACAGCTGATAACTTTGACATTAGTAAACACAACAGAAATTAAATTAATTATTTACAGATTTATATGTATGAATATCCAACATTCCGCCGCCCTTGACCTGTCCTCAGGTCAAAAATGAATGGACGTCCCAGAGTCTTGGAGAAGAAGGTTTGGAATGACAGAGTTGGTCTTGAAGGAAGTTACTACTATCACTATCAGTAGGATTCACTAAGGTAACTGGATCAGGTGGTTTCATTTCCGGTAGAGCTTCTGGATTGATACACTTGGAGTGTGAAGGATGCCACAGATCTGGAGGACTTCGAATCCAAGGAGGGCCGTTCCACCAGAGGGAATGTTCCAATAATGCTTGAGGAAAGATTCCTCTTGATGCACAATCGGCTGGGTTTTCATGCGATCTTACGTCTCCAGCAAGTAGGTTGTGTGAGCTCTTGTATCTGAGAGACACGGTTGGCGATGTAGGTTTTGAGTCGAAAGGTGGAGTTGGAAAGTCTCTTTTCTAAAGAGAGGAAGATTCTTTGAGCATTGCGAGAAGAGTTGCCTAGCTTGGCAGAAGATTCTTTGAAGGGTAGTCGAACGGTATACCTCCCAGTTGAACCTCGAGAGTGAGTGGACTGAAAGTATTCGTCACAAACTATTTCTTCTTCTGACATGTTAGTCACAATTGGAGGTTCTTCAAGATGCCAAAACCTTTGTAAAGAGGAGTGAAGGTCAAGATCATTGACTAAAAGAAGAGTTGTAGCATGACATTTATCAACAGGAGGCTTTACAGAAGGAGAACATGGAGCTTGGCCCATTACAACAAATCCCACGTGTGTACCCATAACACAAGGCATACCTGGGCCGAGAGAGTGAGTCATTTGTGTCAAAAGATGTGGAAAGATAGCACCTCCTAAGAGAACGTCTATTTTCCAGGTCGAGAAAAGGAAGGATCAGCTAAAGAGTAATGCTTCACCGTTTGAAGAACTTCTGGTGATATTTCAACACGAGACAAGTCAGCCGTGATTTTGCCTAGTATGTAAAATGGTTCTTGAGGAGCAAGTGTTTGTTCAGATAGAGTTTCTAAGGACAGATTGACCATGCCTTTGGTATGAGAAGAGTTCTGAGATATTCCCGTGATAACCAAGTCAGATTTTAGCCAACGGGATCTAGTAGTTGAGCTGCTTCTTCACTAATGAAGTTGCACATTGAAGCTGAGTCGAGTAGCGGATTTGGTTTTGTTTTGAGAGGACAAAAGGCTAACATGAGAGTTGTTAGGAGGAGAGTTTACCTTTTCAGGTGTAAGAGAGGGTTGAGTGACTTGTTTACTGTCAAAATGCAGAAGAGTGTGGTGCTTTTGATGACAAATAAAGCAAGTGGACTGAGATTGGCAATCTTTAGAGGGATGATTACCTAAACATGACACACAACGTTGACTAGCTTTGACAAGTTGGTATCGTTCATGAGAGGCTTTGTCTTTAAATGCAGAACAAGTGTAGATCTTATGAGTGGTTTCTTGGCAAGCAAAACAAGGTTTGAAAGTGTATGATACTCCTTTAGGACCATGAGACTCTGGTTCTTGAGATTGAGTGGAAATCATAGCAACATTTTGCTGCGAGAAGTTGACTTTCTTAGAAATGAAAGTAGTTCATGAGATTGGGTGAACGAAGTAAAAGAAAAAGCTATGAAGGTTTGCATCTTCTACATAAAGCATTCTGAGTTCAAAAACTCAATGATAGTATGGATGAGAGGGAGTGAGTAGAGAGATAGATTTATCGGCATTTGTGCTAGAACGATAAACCTCTAGTTTAAGACGTAAGTCATTGTCCATTTTTGTAAGGACTAATGCAGAAAGAGGGTTAAGCTGAGACGAAATGTCACATTCAAGTGCCTTGAGAGCTTGAGTGTGCTCGTAAAAGAGGTTTAAAAACCTCTGAGAGTTTTGGTTGAGGAGGATCAGAGATTGGGTATGTCCAATATGTAATTTAGATGAAGGGTTGTCAAACGATGGGTGTTATGGTAACGATCATGAATGAGATCATATGCTACCTTGTAGTTTGGAGCAGTGATGTTAAGGGACTTGATCAAATTTAAAGGTTCATTAAAAAGGACACTTAGTAAATAATGGAATTTAGTTATATCTGAAATTTTGTCATTGTTGTGTATGACCGTATTAAATAGGTTAATGAAAGAGACCCACTGTACGTGATTGCCATCAAAATGTTTCAGTTCTAATTTAGGGAGCTTTACATGAGTGGCTTCTTGAGAGTTTGAGACCGATCAAACTGTTACATGTGAGTCGTCTGAAGTGGTGAGAGTCTCTATCATACTGTTTATCTCGATCAAGAGCTGGTTTGTGTCGTCTTGATTGCAGCATAACGTTTCTTGAGGAGCTGTGTTGTCATCGTAGAGTTCCAAGACCCGTTGAAAGTTCACTTCGAAGTCCGAATGTTTCTTCTTCACCTCTTCAGCATACCTACAGAGAGTTGGGCGTTGAAAAGTTGTCAAGGTGTCTTGAGATGCAGCAATAGCTTCCACTGCTAGTTTTAATTTTTCGATACGTGCTTTGGTTATAGCCGTAAATCGTTCATAAGTGGAGAATTTCAGATAATTCTTACCCATTTTAGGAATAATTAAAAAGGCCAATGAGATAATTTATAGAGAATTTAGGGACAAAAAACAAATTAGTAAAGGTTAAAACAAATTAGATGAAAAGAGGGAAAAATGTAAATAGAGTTGGACAAAAACAAATTAGTAAAGGTTAAAACTATTTAGATGAAAAGAGGGAAAAATGTAAATAGAGTTGGGCTGAATATTCACAGGACTGGAAATCAATAATAATTTATCTGCGTTCGAAGGACCAAAATGTTGAGTAAGGGAAAGAGAATTAAGAATGAGAAGGTAATTTAAAATAAACTAGGATTGAATGAGAGAAGGAAATTTAGAGGAACACTGTTTACTTCATAGAGGGTAACAAGAGAATAAAAAAGTTTGTTTACATTACAATTTTTACATGAAAATAATATTAAATTAGTTAAAACAGCTGATAACTTTGACATTAGTAAACACAACAGAAATTAAATTAATTATTTACAGATTTATATGTATGAATATCCAACATAAAATTGATACATTTTTTATTCCCCCTCCCCGGGCCATTTCTCTACCCACGTTCTACCCATTTGAGAGATATGGGCTGAACTCATCTTAATTCCACTGTTAAGGTCATATAGGTAACAAAAAGGTGTCATACTTAAACTACTTTTTCATGTATTTTACCTATTTTTACTGTACTATTTGGATGATTTTTTTTTAATTCCACTGATCTCTTTGTTGCCTTTGATTAATTTGCCTTTTATTACACCAATAATAGTTAGTTATGCCTGATTTGTTAACATCGGCTTTGCTTCGGTATGTAATTTGGTTTGTATTTAATGTAAGTTGTCAACGCAAATATACTAGGATTATGATAACAATAAATGTTGTGGTTTGTGATTATGTAAAAAACATTGCCGTACATTTTGTTTGAACCTTGGCAAAAGTAATGCCCCCGGTGAGGATCGAACTCACGACCTTAAGATTATGAGACTTACGCGCTGCCTACTGCGCTACGGAGGCTGACATGCCCTGCAGCTATGTTTGGTTTTGGCACGCACGCTACGCGCTTGTACCAGAATAGACGCACAGGCCCAAGCGTGCGCACCGGGGTGTCATGTAAAACAACTAGAGATTTTCCCTTGATTGTATCACTCGACATTATCGGCTGTGGAATGGCACGAGGCCGAGGCCCGGATATGCCAGTCAGGTGAGCGTGCCGAGTACACCGCGGGATACTGCAGAAGCTGTGATAATCTACTGCGCGTGATGTACCTTATCTGCAGCATCTGCTCCACTCTCCGCGTAGTGCGGGTCTGAGGTCTCACTACACACGAAAATCATCCAAAATCTTCGAAAGTACATTTTAAAATTATTTCAATGTGTTTTGAAAATCATCTCAATTCTTGATCTTCAAGTTGTTCAATCCAAACATTTTTCAAGTAATAAATTAGCTTTTAGCGTGGATCTCAATAATATGTAATATCTCGAGTATATTAAGGAGCTAATTTAATTAATTAATTGTTAAGCACTTTTATCCAAGCAGTGGTTTAAAAACTATGAAACATGAAATGGCTATAACGTGGATGATATCTTGAAATTGTAACTAAATAAAAATATACATCGTGACCGCTGAAGAAATAGTTTTAAGTTTCCGACTGATTTGCAATGAGGCCAAAGTTGTACTGTATTATGAGTAATGGAATGGAAAACTGTTATGCTATGAACCGCAATTATATACTGTCTAAATTTGAAAAGTTAAAGCTTCTAAAGTAAATGTTTCTAAGGGGGAAAGAAGCTTGCAACTGCACCCAAAGAACGGCACGATGTGACTTCTGTCCTAAAACCTGGATGTTGCCAGTAATACCCATTTGTGTTTGTCAATCGCTGTATAATACGCAGCTATACTCGCATAATTTAAAGGTATCCCAAAGAGTACAATCCTTAATCTGTGTAATTATTAAACCACACACAGCGCCACACCAACAATACACATTTCTCTGGGGTTGTTACTTACTTTCTCCGAGTGGAAACCATAATGTTTAGTGAGCGAAAGTGGCGGCTGTTCGTCCAGCTGATGAGAAAGAAGCATGTGCCCGTGCATCGCTACGGCACGCCGCGCCGCCCGCCGCCTCTACTTGCTACCCACCCTGTATTTATTGCTCTCCCATACAATTACTTCGTGTAACCGAGCCATAAGCTCATAAAGTACGTCTTGAATTGCCGTTTCCGAGTTTACAGGGCCAATTATAGACTGGAGATTAAAGCTTAACGCGCCGAAGTGCCAGTCTATACGTGGTTTTGTTCTTTATAGACAGCTTCCTGCCTTTCACGATCAACGGTGGCGTACTGCAGATGCGAGGTAGATTCGCTGATTGGATAACTTGCTTTCACTCAATTCATTAATCCAAGACACTAACTGCAATATCTCTCTGCTATCCTACGTATTCTAACCACTAACAACAAAGATTAAAACTTTCAACAATTTCTGCTTAATGTCTTCCTTTGATGCTGCAGGGAATCAACTGAACATGCTAGGTAACTATGAGCATAGTTTACGCTTAGATCTGAAGTGCACGGTTGTATAATATGGGCCCTTCTTCAGATCTATTAGTTTGGCCAAATACAACCTATACACCTATAAAATTGAAACAAAACCGTGACATATACGAGTAAATTCCCCTGCTTCTTTCGCCATACAACGTCTCGGAATCAATAGCGCTTGCACCTCAAGACGCTTTGGAACCAGTTGGTAGAACCATTGACTTTCCACCTACCACAGTTTCAAATTGATTATGACGGCAAAATACAATATTTTGAAGTATATTTCATGTAATGTATTAAATGTTGGTATTTAGTATATAGTTGTAATGTATATGTTAAGAAAAAAGTCACATTTGCCACTTATCTCTTTCACTGTTAGAAAATGGGAAGAAATAGTTTAAGTGTAAACCATTTCCGCCTTGCAGCTATTGACGGAAAACCAACCTATGCAGGAGCAAACTGGGGAATAATCTCTTTGAATTAAAGACGAGAGAACAGAACAATTTTTATCAAAGTTTAATTTACTGGCTTTAAGAAAATGTATGTTTATTCATTTGCAGAATTTGTTTGTTTGTTTTTCCCTCCAACTATGTTTTTCACCAAGTCCAAGTTCAAATTCTGGAATACTTCGGAATACGAGTAAAGCCAAAGTGGATTCATTGATATCTTATAGTACTGTAATAGAAAACAATTTTTAGGACATTTCGGGAACTCGATCCAAGGAGGGTTGACTAAGTTGTGGGGTGCCACAGGGAATCATTCTTAGTCCGTTTGCTCTTTTTAATCCACCTCAACGACGTTGGTACATCTGTATTAAAAGATCTCGTCCAGTACGCAGGTGATCCCACGTTTTGTTCAAGTGCGGAATTAAAAAATAACTCAAAAACGTTCGTTGATTGGCCTCAAGTCCAATACTTCAGAGAGTTCAATCTTAAATCAAATGTAATAACGCTTAATAAAATTATTTAGTTTACAAATAATTAGTTAACAACAAAAATACTCAGATTATGGTAAACTATTACGCTGCATGAAACTTAAAAGGAGGTCTCAAGTTGCGGTATTCAATTAAATTCATTAGAATTCTTCTAGATTGAGGATTGACACGATTATTATGTGGACCATGTTTGTTTTACATTATTCTGAGGTATTTATGCTTTGAGGAAACTGACATGAACTCATTTTAAAATATATAATTTGGCAATTTTGTATACATAGGTTTAGTTCTCTCGCAATAAGATTTATTTATTTATGAAAGAGCTTAAAGTGTATTGTGTCTGTAACATGTCCATGATTTCTAACTGAGGAATTTAAAGTTCATACAGTTTGGAATTGTTAAATTATTACATTTATTATTTGTATTATGTTCATTTTGTGACATTCTATGAACAAATATATTTTAAAAGCTAACTAGACTTTACTATTCTATCCGAAAGGTTCGTACAATAGTTGAAAGCACATTTGAAATCAAGCGTCATATTTACGAATCTAATTCATTTTGATTATTAAAATACATAGTATGAATAAGCTTTATGGATTTATGAACAGTATAAATTTAAGCAATTAAACTTAAAATAAGCAGCGATCTTACAAACACCTTCAACCAAATATTTATTTTATTTTCTCTTCTTTGTTCTATTTTATACAACTGATGACGATTATCATAGCATAATCATAATGTCTTGTATTATTAAATAACGTTTTTATGTGGTTCACCCAAATGTGTTATTTTATTATAGCATGACAAACCACATAAATTTAAAATCCAAAATATCTACAACCAAAGCTTGTATTGGATCTTAAAATAATAAACTTCTTAGGAAATTGCTTTGTTTGGATTCTGGAAACTGCAACTTCAAGTGCACAACGCAACGAGCAGGCTGGACACAAGAGCGCACTGCACTGTTTTTGCCTGTTCTGCCCTGCAATTAGACCTTGTCTACAGTAATGAGAGGCTAAGATTTCATTTCCGGCCCACCATGCAACCAACCACAAGCTTAGCATACAATCTGTCCAAGTAAGTCTTCTTTACATTTGTTACAATATTTAAGCGTATAATGTTATGATTTTTTTATCTTGGACTTTTTCGGTCACTTCAGGAGAAAAACTACTCCCTACGTTTCGGGCAGTTGGTAAACTTCACCCGTTCTCAAGGACCTAATCTAACCTTACACTACATTACAGTAATTACTAAACCTTGGAACTAGTCCAAGAAACATGGAAAACAGTTATCTTTGTGTTTTGAAGGGATGCTTACTATGTAGCTGTATCATACTGTTTACCATGTTTCTTATATAGAGTGACATAAAAAAAGTTACTCGTCATTTCATGGTATGTATTTCTTTTATTAGCTATACAAAAATGGCTTCATCTTAAAACTAAATGCTTGATCTGTTTTCCGCTATTTAGTACGATATAATCCATGTGTCTTAACATGTTTGCAACATTTCCTGAACATTCTCGATGAGTGCAATCCATTAGAATTGATGTTGTGTTTTGCTTCAGATGTTCACTTTAAGGTGGTGGCCTGAAACGCTTTTCCTTTATTGTTCCCCACAACAAAGCGATACAAAGTAAAAGATCAGACCTTCTTGTTGGGTATGAAAAGTCAGTTAAACGAGACACTAGTTTCAGGCCACATCTCAAAATCTGAAGCAAAACATAACATCAGTTCTAATAGATTGCACTCCTAGAGAATGTTCAGGAATGGCTGCAAAGACGTATGGAATGTGTCATACTGAATGGCTGAATGGCAAAAAGGTCAAGCATTTAGTTTTAAGATAAACTCACTTTTGTAGAGCTAATGACAGAAATACTTACCATAAAAGGACGAGTACCTTTTTTGGGCCACCCTGTAAATACTATGTCCTAGATTAAGTGTTACCTATGTTATAGTGTAAGGTTAGATTATGCCCTTGACAACGGGTGGAGTTTCCTAACTGCCCGAAACGTAGAGAGTAGTTTTTCTTCTGAAGTGGCCGGATAAGTCCAAGGTAAGCAATTTCGTAATTTATTTCCACCACTATTTCAATCAAAATTTTAATGTTATTATTTTATTTTATCTATTATAACTGGTAACATAGAAGAATATTTGCTAAAACTATTTGTTTGATTATGTGGCTACGTTGCGCCAAACTGGACCCGTGGTGAAACTTACAGGAAGGCTCTCGGTGCGATGTCTGTTATCAGTCGATTGATAGGATCGGACCCTATTCCGTTTCTTAAAACGTATTTCCACAACTCTGATTTTCCAAAAGAAGTAATTTACAGTTTTAGCATATTTTGACAAATGTACCATGTTTTCATTGTCATATTACAACGTTTACACTGTCAAAAGGGCTTTACACGTTTTAACTATTTGCAAATCCCCCCCCCTTTTATACAGGGTTATTAAAAAAGAATGTCCCACTTTCATTCTTCTGTAACTTTTATAATAAGAGTGGTTTATGAATAGTTTACATATGGTTGAAAAGAAGAAGTTTCAAAGTTTTGTTTACATATACTGAGAAGTAGTTTCCGCTTTTAGCTACCAACAAGATGGCTGCCCGTTCAACACAAGATATTTTGCGTTCTTGAATTTCCAATCAGTTCAGTTCAGCGAAAGTTTTGTCGTAGATTTGTGATTTCTTCGTGAATTTATTTTGTGGGGTTATGTAAGAGTGAAGGTTCACGTACCCACTCTGACAAAAAATCTAGATGACCTCCGGAACCGTATCAGAGTTGCAGTCAATTCCATAAATCAATATTAACATCGTGATCTACCGGAAAAGAATTTGATTATCGGCTAGATTTCTGCCGAGCAGTCAGGGGAGGACATGGTGAGCATTTATAGAAGTGTACCAAGGAAAACAAACTTTAAAAACTGTTTTCCTATATTTAATTTATGTATATCTAGGTAATAATTAACGAAGTAGAGTGGTTTGAAAGTAGGACATTCTTTTTTAATAACCCTGTATACTATTAAGCAAAGGGAGAAAACGGTAATAATACTTTTTATGACATCATATTTTTAATCACCTCAATGGCATTAGATAATTTTAATTGCATGACATAAGCTGTTTCTATGTTATGTTTGATCGGAATGATTAATTTATGGTAAGGAAGTCGACCATTGTTAATAGAACCACTGTAACTATTGAATTTAATGGGGTTTAGTTCACTAACCGAGGAATAATCTATTCTGAATCGATACTAAGTACTAACAGCTGATGATTGGTCAGGATTAACTAGCGTCCTAACAACTGGAGCTAAACAGCAGCTGTATCTTTAGTAAACTGTACAATTGAGACTATTGTGTGTAAATGAGCATTTAAGTTTCAATAATTTTAAACTAAACTAAGGTGTTACATTTATGTTGATGTTGTATCTGCATCGTGACAAAAGTATCGTTCATCAGAAAAGTCCTTAAAATTACTTTTGAACCTACGCCACCTTAAAAGTGTAGCAAGGAATTTACACGGCGAATAATAAACAGGTATGACGCATTATACGTGACAAGTCGCTTTAGTGAAGGTGAAGTCTAAGGTAAACCGAAGTAACTATTGTTTAACATATCGCGCAGCAGTATACAGAAACATAAGGTTCTTCAGCTCCGAGCTTATAAACAAAGCTGCTTAGCGTATAAGCTATTTAGGTTTCGAAACTAAATCACTAAATCACTATTTGACATTCCGACCACTCTCATGAGGGCATTTTAAGGCAAATATGTGGTGAAGGATGAGTGTGATGAGTGGTAGTAATGAGGTCTATTCTTGTTACAAACTATGAGGTCTATACTATGAGGTGTATGAGTTATGAGGACTATTCTTGTTACAAACTAAGGCCGACTCTTCCTAAGTATGGGTCATTAATTAATAGCCCAATGACCAATGGAAATACAAGGACCAACGGCTTAACGTGCCTTCCGAACCACGCAGGTGGTGGTCTGATATGTCTAAACGATGGTGGGAGTTTATGCGGGTATCATAAGATGATCACTGAGACTATCTGAGCCGCTTTAGACCTATATCATCCTCAAAAACTGACCTCCATGAAGCTGGATTACAGGACCACGCCACGAGTCCCAGTCATAACTTAGCACATAACTCCATCACCATCTCATTTATTAAACACGTAAATTATAATATAGGCCCAATATAAATAACAGAATTTTTTGAAATTATTTGTACCATATATTAGTTAAAACCAAATCGTACTGATGTACTGCATGAATAATGATTTAGCTCTAAAACTACTGTTTGTTAATCATAACCAACTTATGATTCGCACTTCAGTTTCAACAAGATTCTTCTTTTGTAAAAATAGCATACATGTCTTAAGTGCAATAAAAGAAGGATATAATTTGCAACTGTTGGATGTCAGGAAACAAATGGCCATGAGTAAACAAAGAAGAATTATGAAAAAGTGGGAGAGGAAAGGTCAAGTCTGAAGAAGTAAAGGACGAAGACGAAGGACAAGGTGTAATGGAGGGTGCACTGAACCTCGTCAGAACAATTTCACAGCAGATCGAAGAATAGACAAAAACTGGGAGACAGCGGGAACCGAGTGGAGAAGGATTGAAATCGGTCTGTAGTAGTTGAATAGTTTTGTTTCCCTCGGCTTTGGGAACGTGCGTTCTACTTTACTTTGTAAAAGTCACGACAGGTAAAAACTACTACTTGTTTCCAAATGTACAGCAGTTTTATCGTAGTGAAGCATTCAAAATAGTTAAGTTATCAACTAGTATAGAAATTAGGACATATGTTATCTGTTCCCGTGTATACGTTTAGCAACCATACTGATTGTCGTATACTCGTATGTAGTGGTCAATAAGACCACTATTTAGTGGTTTCTCTTTGACTATTTAGACTATTATACAGGGTGAATACAGGGTTTGTTGTGAAGGAAAAGACAAAAGAGGTCCTAGGGAGACAAATACAGTATCTATGATCTTGTATTGTAAACTACGGATAAATTCAGTAGCTGAAGACCTACTCTAGGTGACCCGGATCAGACAGACGTAAAAACTCCATACGTGACGAAAACTCAGCTGGAAACGGTGCGTTTGAGACAACTTAATGTTTAAACGGTTCGCGCTGAGTCTGGTGGAAATTGGTCCATCGGATTAGCCACAGACAAGAGCTAAGTGGTGGTGGATTCCTGCAGAGAGAAGATCCCTGCAGGTAGCGGTACTGTCACATTGTTCTGTCTCACTTTGTAGTGTGTCACAAAAACATAAACACACACACATACACACAGTCTCCATACTGTGAGGCAACCTAATTTCTCAGATTTTCCCAAAAACTCCAGGTGTACTCACTACTAGCTGGAGAATGCCACTAGGATTGCGCCAAGTCAAAAACGTACCTCGCCAA
Source organism: Matsumurasca onukii (assembly GCA_018831715.1). Classification (NCBI taxonomy): domain Eukaryota; kingdom Metazoa; phylum Arthropoda; class Insecta; order Hemiptera; family Cicadellidae; genus Matsumurasca; species Matsumurasca onukii. The sequence goes on from CM032062.1 coordinate 39,821,202, forward strand.
AACGCACCGGCACCGAGCCACCTTTGTTAGCTTAGGTATTGTCCAAAGCTCATATCACCACATCCACCACGTAGACTGTAGTAATCGATGTCTACCTTTATGTGTTTACAAATTATTATGCCGGTTCAATTAGCTTCTGTCTGTAGCTATAACAGACAGAATAAAGTTAACACAGTTTAACATTCCTAAATAAAAGGTATAATTCTCTTAATTCTCGTAACATCTTTAGTTTTGTGGAAAATTCTTTTAAAAACATAAAACTTACAACTAAAATAAGGTTTGTGAACCACATGAAAAAATAACAAAAATGAGACTGCAAGGAAGCCTCAGTAATCATTTTACATATGTAAAAATTGTAAAATGTCGAATTGCAATACACAAATAAACTGAACAACACAATTGGCGCAGCATTAGTGTTGCCAAAATATCTTGGGAAATTTGCAAAATGAAAAAAGGAATTTGGTTCTGATTGGAGGACGACGAAAAGGCTTTAGAAACGAGTTCCATGAATTTTAATAACGTGGTATTTGAATGCCTTTAAAAATCGTAAATTTGCCAGATCCGATGGTAAGACATTCAGTAACCAATATTTTTTAAAATTTATTTAGGAGTTACCAGCTTTAAACCTTTGTGCAAGAAATGTTTATAACTACGTCTTTGCCTCACTTTAGAACTGGGATAAATTAAGTTTTAATATAATACAGTAAAGTTTATAGGTAATATCCTATGATCTTAATGCCTAACTTATATTCTTAAAGTGAAATAATGAAATATTGATTTATTTCCACTAATTAAATATTTACAAATATAACTAAGAAATAAACCTATCGACTGAAAACAGTAGTAGGGTTGGAAATCGCTGAACTACAAGTATACAGGGTGAGTTTTAAATATCCCCAACCCACCTTAACTTTCGAAAAATCAAATATTTTTTAAAATCCTTTGGGAATGTTTTTAGTATATTATTTTAAAGTTTGTTTGGACGTACATGCGTCACCCACCCCCACCCAAAATCTGGGAGAAAGCCAAAATCTGGGGATGGGTGACGCAAAGTATGTCAAACCAAACTTCATAAACCACTAAAAGCATTCCCCAAAGGATTTTGAAAATATTTCCATTTTCAAAAGTTAAGGTGGGGGGGATTTCAAACTCAAACTGTATAATCAGGCCAATCAGAGTTCAGACTTGATATGAGTCATTGTACAAAATGTATAAAAAATCATTGTACTCGTACATGAGTCAAATTTAAAAACTAAAGACAGACAAGTATTGAAGTTATGCTAACCAATTATGACAGCTGTTGATATCATAGGAACAGTTTTCAATATACAATTTTCAATATATTAAAAATAAAATGAAATCGAACTTTCTGATTGGCTTTACACACACAAGCTGCAAGTGACTAGAAATAATTTTACAATAACTTTAATCAGAAGTATTACACTAAAAAGATAGAAAGTAAAGGGGAAATGGTGTAAGGAAAGAGGTATCTATATATATTTTTCCAAAGAAAGAGGGAAATAAACCCATTTATAATAGAAAGCAAAACAAACAAATCTAAAGTATGTATTATAAGTGATCATAGTCTTTATTATCGAATTTCCTTTGGAAAAATGAGATATTCAAGCCACCAGCATGGTAAGAACCAGGCCCAAGACCATGAAATGAGCACCGATCCTGACCCACAGAATACGTTTTGAGCATTTTTTCAACACTTTATATGCGTATGTACATATATGTATCATCTCTACAAGTCGCATGTTTTGTTCGATTTTCGTCAAATTTAGTACAAATATTTCTTTTGTAAATATCTTGGTCAAGTTCATTAACCAGCGAAATTGGACTACCGGAACCCGCCTTTTGGGGACTTTATCCAACAATAGAATGAAATGGAATATAATAGAAATCTCTTCTATGCTGGATTAAACAAAGTTATAAACAAATGTTTACAAAAACCGTTGTCTTAAGCTAAATTGAATATGTATATTCTTAATTAATACAGAGGGGGTTTTACAATAGGGGTTTTAACGATCTAAAGCAGTACATTTTTTCCAATGTTGATGCAATGTTATGAAATGTATATTTTGTTATTATAGATTACTATACCAAAAGTATAAAAACCTATCAAGTCGTTTCAAAATGGAGGCGAAAAAATTGATTTTTAGCCATCACAGCGCGGAATAAATAGTCCAATTTTGTTGAAATTTAAAATGTGTTTTCCTGTCATGGATGTGTTTACCTTTAGTAAAAACCTCGTAAGCCTGAGGTCGAAGGCTGAAGCGAGGCTGTTAGCGTAGCGAATAGTCTCGTAAAGCCCTTGATCATACAGTAGGCCAAGCTGAGGCCGAAGACCGATTAGCATCATTCCAAAAAATCTGAGGCCGAAGGCCGAAGCGAGGCTTTGAGCGGTGTGCAAATTAGAGTGACGAATTGCAAAGGAAATTCGATTCACTTATATCAGCTGTGTTGGCCTGGTTCAGCTATCACGCACAAGACACAGGGGCACGTACAGTTCTCCAATCTCCATACTTTCAAAACCAATCATGCAGTTTGACTCCAGTAAGACTGGAGGTTTACAGTAACGCCAAATTATCAATGACAAGAGAGTATAAAGCGCATGATGGCACAATGTCGTTCACCTCTGCTCTGCTCTGCTACAGTTCACGAGGTTTTTCTCCAAATTGAATATCGGCGATAGCGGGACTGCCACGAGTATATCACTGTCATCCGCTACGCTCGAGCCCTACAATGTAATATAACAATTCAATTTTCTACAAGAAAGTTCAATATACTTTTACTCTAGAGTTCAAGGCAATTAAGCTATCCCAGATGGATTTCGTCAACTGTAAAGCCAACTGAACTTCGTCTGATTTGGTCTGATATTTATCTTCAGTCAGTATTTGAATGTGCGCATCTACTGAAAAAAAAAAAACTTCCCTCTTGTACGTGGTATTGAACGATTTCGCTACCTAATGTCAAAATATGAATCGATAGTTTAACTTAATATGAAAGGCTTCAATAAAAGCTGGTATGTTATAGCAGTTCATTCAGTGCTTGTTGTATCAATTGCGTTAATTTTATACAGCGATAACTCATGATTGGTCAATGGTCATGACCTTCAGATACAAGTGATTAGTTAGTAGTGCAATTAGATTTCATGTCAAAATTAGTATTTTATACTCGTACCTACCGAAACACAGTAGATATATACTGGAGTACTCCCAATTAACAGCTTTAGAAAATCGGTTGTGTTAGAAATCATATAAATCGATTTTCTTTGTCCGATACATTTGAAGAAAATCGCAAAAGTTTTGATTTGTCTATTTACATAGAATTATGCTGCATCAAATGTTAAACTTTGAGTTGATCTCATCAATATCAACTGATACTTTTCTTCAGGCTTTTCAGCGCATCATCGCAGAAGACCACTCATTCTGTGCACAGACAGCTTGGTGTGCTGGTTGGTGGGAACAGCTGGTTCAACTAACAAAAGAACTATTACGAAGAACGTTGGGAAAAGCTTGTTTAACCTACAGGAGACAGGTTGTCACCGTATTGTTCGACTATGAATCAGTCATTAATTTTAGACAACTAACTTATAAGGAGGTGCCTTTGACGCCAAGCCATTTCTTACATAATTTAAGATATTTTTGGGTACATAATCAGTATATTTTATTTGCAAAACATGTTACAAGCATGGCAAACGTCAGGTTGGATAATATAATGAAATAAAATTGACAGTCACACTACATCTGGGTTCCATTGAAACATACAAGTCAAACACACCGTGGCAGCCCTCATCAATCCAATTCTTCTATTAAAAGAAAGTACATTAACATAGGAACAACAGTAATTATATGAGGAAGATTGGACACAGTTTGACTAGGAATTACTGACCAATAAGATAGGCGTACCAGTAAAAATATACGTAATTATCTTTAAATTACAAGAATTATTAAATTTTAAAACTAGATATTTCTAAATTAGTAGTTTTATACAGGGTGTTTTTTTAACGCAACCCAACTTTCAAACTTTAGTAAGTATTTTTTTACGAGCGCTATATGATCATACATTGTATCATTGATTTGTTAACTTTAATATCTATCAGATGGTATGTATTGTTGCAGTAATATAGTAGTTTTTATTTCCTAATTTGATTTTATTGTGAAATAAACGCAATCGTGACTTTTGGCAAAGATCAAAGAGTGTTTATTGTTGAAGAATACTTAAGAGAAAGATATTTTTTTGTCAAAAGGTGATTAAGATCAAGTTTGCAGGCACAATTAGGTTTATTTGCTTTTGCTATTTCAAAATTCTTAAAGAGTTCTTAGGAGAATTTTCTAAGCTAACCCTAACATCTTACATCACTTCTTCATTCAGTACAGTCCGCCTTCTGTTATGTTTTCTGTTCCCTACGGAACCTGTTCCGTTAAACCTTTTAACAAATCTGTGAATTTCAGATTTGTTTGGAATACTTACACCTGTAAACTTGTCCCCAAACGCCTCTTGACAAAAAAAATTATCTTGCTCCTAAGTTTTCTTCAACAATAAACACGCTTTAATCTTTGCTAAAAACCATGATTGCGTTTATTTCACAATAATATCAAATTAGGAAATAAAACCACTAGATTACTGTAACAATACATACCATCTGATAGGTATTGACGTCAACAAACCAATGATACAGTTTACGATCTTATAGCGCTCGTAAAAATTACTTACTAAAGTTTGAAAGTTGGGTTGCGTTTAAAAATAAACACCCTGTACTTTTTCATAATAACATACTGGTAAATTATTTGAAAAATGGTCGGGAATAAACAATTAGGAAGTCAGATTAACAATTTATATGAGTTGGCCTAAGTTACAGCAATAATTTAATCCTAATTTGAAATGTTATTAGTAAGTTTTTCATCGCGCGTTTTTAAGTGAACAAAAAGAGCGTGTCGTTTTGGGAGCTGGAATCTGATCTACTGGAGCTTGCGCTGATTGCTTTTAGGCTAGCTCATTTCTTAATGTTTTCTGTTTTGTTTTAGGTTACTTATCATCCGAAGACGAGACCAGATTCCAGATCTCGAAACGTCGTGTTCTTATTGGTACTCAAAAACAATGGAAAACGTCCATAATATTTTAACCTCAGAAAACCTGCCATGGTCACAACAAACCTCAATAAACAAACCTGTTATGGTCAAACAAAGAATGATTTCATAATTTTTCAAGTTCCATTTTATTACCTAACCTACCCGCAACCGGTTAAATCTTGGCCACTGTTACATTAGTGCATCAGATGCACCGAGTGTGACACGAAACTGTGGCGGTAGCGGGACCAGTGTTGTGGTATGGGAGCGCTTCACGCTAGCCCGTCTCACACGGCCGGAATCAAACCAAAGTCTTGAGTAGGTCAGACCAGAACCAAGCAGAATCGGCAAATTCAATTAGGCTACCGACAGATTCCCGTAATCCGCAATCTAGCCCTGTGCGACACGTGCTCCACTGCCGCGCTACGTGCTACGTGCGCACATGATGCCCCGCGCTTCACACCATTGTCGCTTCACACCACAATACCAGTTAACGGACACCAACAGAAATCAGTTTCAAAACAACCAGATATTTATTTATTTTGTTTTCAATTTACAGTAGCATCACTACACACTGAGATATAATTTGTTATATAATTTGAAGAAAAACATGCGTGTGGTTGGGGAAAGACAAAGTCCAGAGCATCGTATATACAAAATTAATGTCGATGTACTTGGCCATTGGTATGCTTCATGAAAAAATGTGTGCATCAATTTATCTAAAACTATGATTACCACGTTTTTATTTATTAATAATTTACGCCAATAAGGTTACCGCCAATATAGTTGTCAATTTTAACCAACAACAAATAAATAGTAACTATATAATTATATTACATCCATAACAATTATTGTGACAATGAATACATAACTCACAACAATAACAACAATAATGGAAAATTTGAGAATCAAAAACAATTGTATAAAATATTTGAGAATAAATCAATCATTATCGTTATCTGAGTTCACTGCCTTGGGCAAGGCACTCAAGCGTTCCTGGGCTGGACGCCAACACAGATAGTGCTTAAAATAAAAATTAAAACGGACGGCTTTTTGCCAGCCCGTGCTAATCATAATATATATTAATACTAGTTTTTATTTGGCAGTTAAAACGATTAGTATCAAACAAAACATTTTCATGTAAGCTTATGATCTAACCAGTATCTTTTAGCTGCATGGCCTTTAGCTAAAGCTCTAGCATTACTCAAGCAAATTTTACAAGATAACGAACCTTTTTTAAGACCAACCTTTCAGTAGAAAGTATTAAAGCTGCTTGGGGCTGGTGTTTATAACATCTATTCTCAGTTTGGAAAACCGTTTTATCAGCTAAACTTCAAGACTGCCTGTGATGGGGAAGAGTTTTAAGTCCTATAATTAGTAACAGATAATTTTGAAACGTTGGTATTTTTCTTCTGAAGTACAACCCCAAAGTTTTGGTGAAGTAGACTGGGACTCGTGGCGTGGTCCTGTAATCCAGCTTCATGGAGGTCAGCTTTTGAGGATGATATCGGTCTAAAGCGGCTCAGATAGTCTCAGTGATCATCTTATGTTACCCGCATCAACTCCCACCATCGTTTAGATATATCAGACCATCACCTGCGAGGTTCGGAGGTCACGTTAAGCTGTTGGTCCTTGTATTTCCATTGCCATTGGGCTATTAATTAATGACCCATTCTAAGGAAGAGTCGGCCTTGGTTTGTAACAAGACTTTAGTCATCATAACTGATTACTACCACTCATCACACTCATACTTCTCCACATATTTGCTTTAAAATACCCTCATGAGAGTAGTCGTCATCTCAACAAATGGTGATATAGTTGTGGTGAAGATGTATTTATGACATTGTTCGGAATTATAAAGCTCATAAACTATATTAACTCTTTAAGACCATTTAGTAAAATGCATTTGTAATGGATTAAAAAATGCAATAGAAAATGATGGCAAACTACCGACTTTGAAACTACATTTTACTCGTATTATAAACAAACATCTAGTGGACAGTATGTAAACTATAATTCAAAATATCCCAGACATGTCAAATTGGAAGGGTTCAAGGACTTGTCTAGAAAATGTGGGACATAGTTTCAAGTGAAAAATATAACCACTATCCTAGAGAAGAATGAACATATCCCAAAACTAATCTAATTAAACAAGGTAAACAAGCATGTTTTGATTGAAAACAATGCCATCAAATTTAACGAAGACCTTAATTTATTTCCATGTAAAGAAATATCAAGGAATAAATTAGAAAGTAAGTTTGTCCAACGAAATGTAAAAAACGGATTATCTCAGCCTTTTCTTAATTTAAACAATATATGTGTACCAATGTCTGAGAAAGTCGATAAAACAGAAACATTATCTTTGAAATATTAAAAAAATAAATGCGTTTCGCTTATATGATTTAAATTTGTGATTTAGTTGTATCTTTAACCCTCACTAGATTTTTAGTATGTCTTACCTCCTAGATTTTATGCTATGCTCAGCCGGTTAGTAATAATTAAACTCAGTACACAACAATTACCTTATTATCTTTCATAACTATTGTCTAAGTAAACATGGTCTGGTCCGAAAATACATTTAGATAGTTAACCTGAAGAAAACGTCGTTGTAGTCTCTGGCACGCTAAGTTATAGAACTATACTAAATGTCCTATCTTAAATATACTTTTAGTAAATGTATGTTTATATTACCTTATGATTTTATTATTCCTTCAATAATACTAATAAATAACTTCTTCTGTACTTTACGACCTTTCATACCTTGATCACCATTTTCACAACATTCCCTCATCAACCTTGCTGACATTAATGGACGTTTGAAATTTGAGACTGTCCGTTACTTTACAAAAACAAGACAAATTCCGAGAGCACATGCTCCAGAGCTCCGCGTGAACTCCCACACTCTCTCGATTTGTTCGCTCAGTCAAAAAGTATGGAAAGTGAAACAGAAAACTACAGACCGATATCGCTCCGGCAGGGTTTTGGTTTCGCACGCCGCAGTTTTGTTTTTGCTAGAGCACGGGCGTGTTTAGTAGAGCGTCCCCAGGGACAAGGTTTCCACGGTGGAAAGTCGCAGAGGAAAGTACTTACGGCAGTACTTGTCTGGTCTTCAGTGGCCCGTATAATACAGCATGCTTTCGTACCGTCATTCGGTTAAACGGTAATCAATCGAATCATCCGCTTCGCTGGAGAAATAGAGGTATTTATGCACTGTCTGGAGCGAAAACTGGGTGAACAGTTTTAGTTTAGGTTATAGAGTTGATAATCGGTTAGTGGTGGTTGAACAATTGTGAAGGGGAAAAAGCTACTTGGAGTTTTATTATAGTCATCTTATGGTGGAGGCCATGTTCCATCTTTAGAAAACATTATTGTTTTACAAAACAAATATATTTTGACATAACATTACTGTAAAGTTGGTGAATTATTTTGAAAACATTAACCTTTATTGAATTCAGCAAATTATTTTATTTTTACCTTTGCTATCACGTACGAAAAACTACAGGTAACATTGAAAGTTCAGTAACTATGTGTTTGTTATCCTGTAATATTTTAAACAAATTACGTGTGACATTTTTACCAAATGTGAATAGCACAGCCGAACTATTCCATTTAAGATGTATGCATAAATAAAGACAAATTCGTGGTTTATGGAACTGTACCTCCCCAGGGTAGCAACGTGAAGGAGACCCCGCAGGGTTAGGCAACTGATGAGCTTGCCAATAACCTATTTTGAAATTACAATCTAGCCATCATTGCTTTGATAACAAGGAAGCAGTTCTGCAAGCAGCCAGCACAGCCACGTGACAATAATGTTATGAGAATGTATATGTGAAAGAGATTCTTTTCTAACGTAAAATATTATGACCATGAAATTTCTACTTATTGTTTTATATCTCCCGTATGGATAGGTTTCGGTCGATTACTCCAAAATACGTCTGTCATCAGTACCAATGGGTTGGACAATGTTTCGAAAGTTCTCTCAATACATAGTCTAATTGCCTGACGCTAGCTTTGCGCAGACACCGTCTACGTGGCAACCCACTTCAACTCTTCATCGAGGTGTATCCTGATGAATTTTGCTGAATAGACTTCTTCTATTTCAGTATCATCCAACATGACAATATTGAACTACGACCTGAGTATGTCTGCCGCAAGTCAACTCAATTTTTATTTTGAAAATGGAACTTTTAAGAGACTTTTAGAGAGGAGGAAACCACTCCACAGTAAAAAAGAGGTATAAGTGAATTAAATAAAATATTCCGAACACTGTTTGCCTAGCCACATTTAAGAGTTATCTAAATAGAGTTCTTTTGGTTTTTGCAAGATCATTTTCTTCCAGTTTGTGAATTTAAATAAAATGTTTTTTGGCTTCTTAAAAAAATATACAGTACAATCAATGTGTGTTAAACGATATGTAAGGCTTTAACATAACATCGTTATGATATAAACTACTATATTATTAACTCACCTTAACAATCAAATAATTCTTGTTTAAAGAATATCTAGATTTCGGATTCATAAATTCATCCTTAGTTGTGTGTTAGAAGCCAGGTTTAGTCGTGATGTGTTTTAAAGTGGTTTTAATATATTACATAGGTTTTAAGTGGGTTTGAAGTTTTAATTGGGTTTTTAAAGTGGTATTAGTGTTTAAAAGGATTTTATTAGGGGTTTTAATGGATTTTAATCAGAATTTTAAAACATTTTATCAATATTCATGAATGTTAGTGTGATGTGTCAACACGATGAATATGCAAGTTTAACAGAGAATAATGATGAACATGACGAAATCCACTGGATAAATAATTTTTTACTTCGTAAGGTGATTTTGACATAGGGCTGTGCCGTGTGCGCGTCGTTTCATCCATTTGTTGTTGTTGATTTTGTTACCACTTGTTACACCTTTCTATAAGTAATAACCATGGATGGGTGGTTAGCAATTATAATCCAGTTGTTTATAGTGGTGGAAAAAATGAAAGTGTGACAAAAATATTTAAATAGAAAATAGATGCGGGGACTACCACTAAACTCCAGATTTTTAAATGTTACACATTATTGAATTTGCTTTCAGTAGATGTAGCTTTTGTATTCAGGCTAAAGCGTGGTTAGAGTAATTGACCGAGTTACGGGAAGGTACCTGATGCAACTTGATTGGACCAGAACCATTTAACTCTCCGTCTCTGTGTTTGTGTAATAGAGCATCAGCTATGAATGGGAGTTTTGAGTGTTTGTTTGACTTGTATGTATAAATGGTATCTAGTGGGATGTAGTGTGAAATCGTTTCTTTTAATTAGCTAACGTGACGTTTGCCAAACGTGATTGTAACATTTTCAACAAATCCAATGTTCTGATTCTGTGAGTGTGTATGTATGTTTGAATGTAACGCAGTTTAAACCAGTTTGGTGGCATGAGGAATGTATCAGTAGCTAAAGCTCTTTACAAGCTTTAAGATGAACCATCTAATAAATTTTTTGAGCTTGCTATGATGGTATTAGTTTTAAAGATTTACACCTAGACCTTTTATAAGATGGCTTATTCTAATTTTCTTCATGTGTGTTTTAAGTAGTCTGAGTATTTTTATGTATTTTCGGTTTTATTATTTTCTGTATGTTGTTTAGCGCCCAAAATATTAACAGCCGATACCACTCACCGTTTAAAAAAGTACAGTAAAATGACCAAATTGAAACTGATCGTTTTACTTCGATTTAAGTGCATCGAGGCACTGATGTAATAATAATAACGATGAAAAACAATGAACAGTAAGCTATAACTTGCTTATCGATACAAATTTACTACGCGTATTATCATAAACAAATAATTTTATTTCATTTTACTTTTTATTTTTTAGAAGAAGAACTATGTTTAAATATTGCAATCAAGCGCCTGCAAAAACAAGGAGCGTTTGCAGCACAAACAAGTTAAGATTATGCAGCGCGTTATTTGAGGGCGTCAAGAAGATTTAGTAGGGTCAGTTTAATATGATATACCAAATAATGTGCACTGATGAATTAATAATTGTTCTATGATGTTTTATCTTATTTTGCCACCATACAAATTATTATATTCCTCCAGAATACAGTGCACCCTTAAAATTTAAAATATGCTAAATTGCTAATCCAGCCAGTCACTAATAATACGTGCTATTACAGTAAGAAACACATAACACATTAACGAGTCTCAATACTAGAGATTTAAAAATCTCAATCAAGAAAAGTCTTAACTAACTGAAAGCCTATCCCTTTTCCCTCGGACGCTGCCCCCAGCGCGACATTAATAAAATAAAATTGTATTGTGATTTGTTGTGTGGCTAATTTCTATTAAAATACGCAGGTCTGTAAACACGAATGGAAAGGGTTTAGACAATCAAGAAATTTCAAGTTTAATGGAGAAAAAATAGAATTTTCAATAACAAAACACAATAAACAATTTTCCTATAGCAAAAGAAATTACATTTTAGGCATTAATTTTGAGTTATTTTGTATAGTGTGGAATACCTTGTTGTTTTACCAATGAAAATTTTTAATCTTGGTCAAAATCAAAATCAACATAATTTAAGAAATTCAGAAAATTTAGTAATATCACAATTCAATACAAGCTTTTATAAAAACAAACATATTAAAAATTTGTAAACGTACCATTTAACATCAAGAAAGGTCCTGAAAATAAAACTAATAGAAAGGAAGTTTAGACAGTTCTATATTACTAATGGCTATAAAAAATAAATAAATAAGAAACAATGATTAGTATTCGAATAACAACTAGTTCTAGATTTCTCTTTTGTGATGTTCGCTCAAAAAGGTGTTCAATGACTATCATAACAGCCGTTTTCCTAAGTTTATGTGCCATATAACTTTTCCGTAAAATAACGAACTTCTTTATTTTTCAAACGAACTTCTCTACGCTTCGTGCGCACCAAGTCTCACCCACCGGGGTGCCAGCCACGCCACGACCACAAAGTGACTAGTTTAAGTGTATGTAAGTGTAAATATATATAAAGTGCTCATCAAGTATACAGTAATCCACCCCCTCCCACCCAATCAACCGCCGTGGAATGTACATCGGGACTTTCACCAATTTTCTTCAAAAGGTCCACAGGCACCAAACAGTTATTTCATCTATTAATTGATATAGGTTAAACCTCTATAAGCCTTGAGACTGGATATAATAAAATTTGAACTTCTTTTGTAAAAATGAGATACTTATGCTATCAGCATAATAAGACCCAAAGCCGGGACCATGAAACGAGCACCGATCCTGACCCCATAACATGTTTTGAGCACTTTTTCAACGGTTTATTAACATATGTATAAATAGTTTATATGTGTATCATCTCTACAGTCGTATTTTTGTACGAATAAATTGAATACAAATGAAAATCTGATACAAATGTTCCTTTTCTAAATATCTCAGTCAAGTTTGTCAGCAGCAAAAACAAAGGCCAAGACCGAAGCGAGGCTGTCAGCGTAGCGAACTAGAGTGACAAATTGCAAAGAAAATTCGTTTTCAGATTTTAAATACTACATCATGGGGATAAGAATTTGAGGGATTACTATGCAATATTATAGAAACCAGCTTAAATTTAACTAAAGCAGGATGAACGCGTTATACCTATACCACTACACACATTTGAGCAGTGAATTGGAAATATACGTTATAACTCGTCGTGACGAGCTATTTATGCTAATAGAAAGCTGCTAAGATAGATGAGATAACTATTTACTCAATATTCGATAATATAGCTGGTATTTATCATAAAGCTACCGAACGAATTGAAATAATTCTTTCCGGACAACCAAAATAGTTCAACATAAAATATTTAACAGAGCTTTCACAAGTTGAAAAGATATTCCCGTTACGTGAAGCACCAACTCTATTTTATTAAGTCCACCCAACAGGGACGAGGTCTCCGTAGCCATTTTTTAACCCTAATAAAGTAGTTAGAAAATCGCTGAGAGAAAAATTATTGAATATCGTTTGTGAAATTAATTTCTAAAAATATTAGGCCTACACTGATAATGATTGAGCTGTACAATAATAGTATTGAGGAGAGTGAGTTTCCTGCGAGCATGAAACGTGCTATAGGGATTCCTATATTTAAATGGGGTGAAAAGAGTTCTTCTTCCAATTAATAAAGACCAATATCACTGCTGTCTGAATTTTTGGAAATATTTGATTAAATAATAAAACTGTTATGGCCAAGTAAAGAATGAAGTTCACCCTGAACTTATGTTACATTGATGTGTACATCTTGTCAACGTCATCGTAAATACCTTTATTTATCATATCATGTCACTTTAATTTAGTATTTACTTCAAAAATGTTTGGTATTTTCAAATGTAACATGGATTATTCATCAGTAAATAAAATAAAGTATGGTGTCCCCCAAGGTTCAATCCTGCGGCAAATATTCTAGTTTATACCAACGTTTGTGCCAATGCAAGACTAAAATATAGTGAAAATATATGACATTTGCAGACGATATAGTTATTAAATAATGGGTGTAGTAATATTAAAACTCTACCAATTGACTGTATCTATACAATGGTTTGATCGACAATTTTTGCAACCCTATGCATCTTCTTCTTTAGCTAATCTTATTGAATGGTAATTATACGTTGAACTATTTAAGGACCTTCAATACTTACGTTGTTTTTATTAGAATAATATAAATATAACAATATAAAAGTAATATAGTGCATTGAGAACTTAAGTAGAGGTAAAGAGAGTTACAAGCCCTGAGGTTGAAATATCATAAGGTAGTTAGGAATAAGTTAAAGAAGAGTCATGAGTATTGTATAAGTATTTATTACACATTATTATAATACAATAACTTTTAAACATAGATTTAGGCTTTTTACAAATACTTAATAGTTTTAAATATTTGATTTTGTACAAAGGCAAAAACTCAACCATCAAATTGAAACCTACCCACTACAAATAATAGTTTTAAGACCATTTCCTGATCCCAGTTTAAGGACAACACTGTAAACTTAATACAATCTAGATTATAACAACTTACCTAAATCAAGAACGCGGTGGAGATTTTGAAAACAAGTATCATACACATAAAACACTATTTAGAGAAATCAAAAAATAATACATATTTTGAGTTTTGTGAAAATTGATTAGGCCCTATCTTAATAAAATTTCAAAGGCATGTGTGGCCATGAGGTTTTAAAACATACATAAAAAGTTGTGCCGTAAAACACTATATACAAGTACACTGGTCTAAAATAGTTTTGAAGTTTGGAAGACCATTGCTATTTAGAAATGAAATCTAAAGTAATGTGGGTAGGTCTCAAGAAATACTTAACAATATGCTTAACCAACAATATCCTCTACATCAGGTACAAAAAGGCCTCTTCTATCTACAGTACAACTAATCTTCCTAGTAAAGCAGAAATAACATTCTTTGTCAAGTATACAAATCCTGATTTAGCTCTAGCTCCCTCTCATCTCATAATCACATAGTTACACTGTACACTAACAAACCCAGCTCACTTTCTGTTGTAAAATATGCAAAAATCTAACAAAACATTTAATTTACTAGTTACAATACTTTACAAGTTTATTTACAAAATAAAATTTTAAAAATAAATAATAATAATAACTTTTTAACAACCTAAAACTACTTTTATAACTAAATCTTGATAGTTAAAAGTGCTTTGTACCATATTTCCTTTAGTTTTATGTTTCTTTTAGGATTTGACTGTTACTATTAAAATGTATTAATTTAGCCAACCTGCAAAACATTATTAGGTAAATTATGATTATTTTTTACTACTAACATATATTTTATTTAGTGTTTAAATATGCCTAATCAGTGATTTAAAATTACCCAACACAACACCAATATCGAGGTTGTTGATTTAAGTAACTGCTTTAAACCGTGTTAAATACAATTTAGGACTTGTAACATTCATCATAGAATTTACAATATGCCATCATCGAAGAGTTACATTCAGAATGAAATTTATTTCAGAATCTTTGGGCCGATGTAACACTGTCATTACAACAATGCAGATGAATTGCGCTTTCGTAGGTAACATTCTTGTACGTCTTAAAAGTGAGTTATATATAAACAAAAAAATGTGTTTGTGTTGGTACCTTACTACAATACACATTGTTAACTATATTTTTTGCAAAAGGTTTAAAAAATATTGTCATGTGTTGACCTAGCATATGGTTTTATTGTTAAATAGGTATCTATTAAAAAACTACCAGTGGTTTGGTTCTCTACCGAATAACACGTAAATATTAATTAGGAAAAAGTTACTACAATGTACTTTAGTATTCCAAAGTTTAAAAGTTTTTTCTGCCCATTGAGAGAAATGCTCATCTTAAAAACCTTTAGTGGTTGTTTCATTAAAACCAGAGCAAGTTTCAAGCATATGTTAAAAACCAACAGTATTAAATACGTAGGACTAACTGTTAGGTTTTGTATTTCAGTGACCTAGACTCATCTCTGAAATAACTGCAGAGTAGCTTACAGAAAACCAATAATAGGCGAAACAACTATTTCTCTGTATTTTAGTAAAAGTTTTTCTTGGAACATTGAGGTTAGGTAGGGTATGGTGTTTTCAAAGACAATATATGTAAGTAGACTACACATGGATACGGGATTCTACTGCAGTTAAGTACTGAGTACCACTGCACCACCGTACCGCACATTTCCCAGTGTCTGTAGGAACTGCCTCCACCAAGGGTCGCTTTTGGACATTTTGAGAAAAATTGGATTGTAGATACGGTTTAAAAGACCATATACGTTTGAAGTATGTTTGTAAAATGTCACAGTTTGTTTACAGTGTTTTGATTCTTTTTATTGTAACATGTTTTCAAATTTGTGCGTTTTACAGAAATATTAACTGTGAATGTACTTTTATTTTGCTACTATTAACATTACACCTTTAAAGATAGTACCATTGAAGTTCTTTTTTATTTAATAGTTGGAAGTGGGGCCTTTTGTGGCTGTTTCTATATTATTGTTCTATAAACCCTATACGTTTTGAACAGCAAAGCTAAAGCCTTGCAACTTTCACCATTATTATCTTTATTATACCTTACAGGTTTTAAATACTAAGATATTACTGTCGAAAAACACTTATTTTATACCAGTGCGTACAATATTTCGTTTAACGTTTTTGGTTTAATTTTGTACACTTTTATTTTATTTGTGTGATAGCTAAAATATTTTTGATACGTAGTTAAGAAAACACATTTCCGTATAAAGAATAAAGATCTTTTTTTAAATTGTTAAAATAAAAAATGATGCAAATTTTGAAAATATCAAGAGCATTGTTACAACAGAAAAACCAAAACATCAATAATCAAAGAAAAACTTAAAGAATGTGTTTGTTGTTTGTGGGGTATTGTGGTGAAGTAGACTATGACTTGGGGAAGCAGTAGCCGGAGTAGGTACGTATGTTCTCCTCCACGTAGCTCTTGCCTTGCACTGTGCCCGGGTCTGTGTGGTGAGTAGGGCAGTAGTGGTTGTGTGGACATTGACACAATGTGTTCGTGTTCACCTCGTCCAGCAGCTCCAGTCTCTTGCGTACTGTGAACAGACGGCAGGGCTCCTTGCGCTGACACCTTAGCCTCTGCAACAACATACAGTTCTGGGTAAACGTCAATTTCATAACAGATTTTTATAAAGAAAAGTTGAACGTGGAAATGGTTGTTGAGGAAAAATGCGAGTCCAGAAGCCCTAACATAAGAAGAACGCCTCACGTCCACGCGCACGAGCAGGACAAAAACATTAAATTTGTTTTGCTAACCATGATTAGAGTATTGTGGTAGATTTGCAACCAATAATTCATCTGTGCAGTCCAGAAATTAAAAGTACGGTATATCATACAGGCAAACATTTTATATTTTCACACAACATACTCTAAAACCTGTGCCCAGTGGTTATGGAATTACAAGGTAAGCATAACACGTTATGTCAGGAACGTAAGTATGATAGTGATAGGTTAGAGGTTTAGGTAATGGTCGTATATTGCGTGATGATCATACATAACGGTGTGAGGATTAACATAAGGATATTCTTCTTTAGCTGAACGCCTGCAGAAAATATTCGCAAAGACACGTCTACTTTTGTTCACGCGTGCTGCATTGCATTTATGCAGGCGCTTCACTAACTAAAGACTAGCTTACAAATTCTATACATTGAATTAATTACGGGTATATGTATTGATTATAGAGTATGAATTCATAGCTATAGGATAGTTATAATGATCAAACAAAAACTGTAATACTTCATGGGTAAGTTAAAGAGTTCAAGGTAAGATTTGAAACATTATGAAATGTAGGAAGCTAGCACTTTTTACGTAACTCAGTAAAATTAGTTTTACTTAAGGTACCTTTCTACTTTCTACATACACTATTTTAAAACATCAATTACGAAACACTGTCCAACCATTCAGTAATCATCTTTATACTCATTATATCATTTTAACATGTTAAATACGAAAAAGCTTTACCTATTCTAAAGTACGCCTCTCACGGTCAGCTAGAAAGAGTGCACATTTTTGTGGAGTTGACATAAAACGGTGTATAGTACACAAAATACGATTATAAAATCCAATAATCAAACCTTCGAAATTTTAATACTTATACTTCAATTATTAGTTAAAAAATTATTTGATGTAAGTGTATGCAGAGATTACTTACACTTTGTGGACTACAGGCGAAGCTGTACTGGTAGCCTATCTGGCCGTCCCTGTTCTGGAAGGCCTGTTGCTTGATGAGATATGCGACTGCTCCTCTGGGACAGTGACAGTGGACTTGCTGGACAGTCACATTGTCCGGCCCACTGGTCAGTGTCCACGTGACGTCACGGAAGTAGCGACACTTGCCCAGCTTCTTCACTGGCTCACACAGCTGCAATCAAATATACAACAATAAATACACAACAACAAAGCAAAGGGTTAAATAAATATACTTAAGTTGCTAAAATTGTCGCCTTGTAAAGCAGATACGGTTTTTATTTTAAACTTTAAATGATGTCTACTTTTTCATTTGAATAGGTAGAAAAAGAACGACAAGTTTGTCTTTGCCCAGAGTAGAAACTTTCATTCAAAGATTTTCAAGAACATACCCTTCAATTAAAGACTATTATTTAATTAGAGGTAATTCTTTGAATCCAGTAAGTAAATCGTTGGAAATATTTAAAACTATGTTCAGCATCATGTTTGTTTACCAAGATTTCTCATGCTTATTAAATAAACAGAATTCCACGTCTGGACAGTGGACACTATTTCCTTGATCTTTGCCAATTTCAATATCGCACAGATCAGTCCGGGGAAATGGTGAGAAAGGTGCTTTGTAGGGTCGCAGGGGGCCACTTTAGGTGACAAAGGGCTCACGAGGGCAGAAAAGCCACCCTTCAGTGATCGCACATGTCTACCTGAGCCAAAACACTTTTGTCCTCCCCACCCCCTTCCATCAATCACCTGATTCCGTTGACTCCAAACAGTGCGCAAGCACAAAGTTATGTAATTCTTCTTAAAATTACAGACTTTTGACGCTTCTGCACCAGGATAAATGATATGGTACTGTACATATTTTGTATAAGGTTGCAAAGCTACTGAAGTCAAAACTAACTGTATTAAAATGTATTAAATTAGTTTGTATTAAGTATGCACTAAATTTTATTGGTTCGGTCCAAATAATTTTGTCTTCAAATTGCTTTAGTAATAAATTAGCTATTTAGCGTTTATAAAAACTAATATATGTACTAAAAATTAGTGTTACTTAAAATGCTTGAACTCTCAATTCAGTTAAAAAGTGAAACTACAGTTTTCTGCTACACATAAAGGTTTTTATGCCCTCAAGCCCAGTTATATTCTTTGCTTGCAATTTGTTCTTAACAATGGTAGACCTTCTGAGATTGAAATGCTATTAAGCGTATTCCATAGCTGTTTAGTGAACAAGAAGAACACCACGTTTCGGGGTCTGGAATCCGATCCCATCTCCTAGTAAAGGATAACCTAAACAGCTCGTCAGCGTACGCTGATTTCTCGTGGGCTAGCTCATTTTCTAACATTGTGTGTGTGTGTTATGTTTTAGGTCACTTTTCACCAGAAGACGGGACCAGATTCCAGATCACAAAACGGCGCGCTCATGTTCACCCAAAAATATACGGAAGACTCATTAATAATATTTCAACCTCATGTCAATTCTACAATTTTAAAGTATATTGTTTTAAAGTTTAAAAATAAAGACGTAATACTGCATGAACATCCGCTAAACTCACCTTAAAATGTCTGGTTTTGTCTGAAAGCGTGTGGCCGTCGTTGGACGACAGACTTGAGGAACATTTGGTGCTGCCTGGACACCGACACTGCCTCTCTATCCACGGCGAGAGGTACAGGTCCACCTTACTGCACACTGCCCATGGCCTGCACACTGGTAACTCTTCTTCCGACTCCTGCACATAAACAAAGCATACAGTTAAATACTGTGCACTGAACAAGTACGCTCTATTGTAAAAGTAAGAAACATAAAGTTGGCCTTGAACTAGGTGCAGTTGGCATTACAAAGTCTTCTTTATCATTCAAGCACGACATTTACGTGGATCGTACCTACGTCACCGAAATGATGAGCCCCAGAGTTGTGCGCGATATTAACCGTCTACGGATCCGCTAAGACTTTAGGGTTTGAACTTTGTGATTTGTCACTTTAAAGAGCTCTTTTGTGTTTGAAACGTTGTTTTCTGGAAACCAGTAGTATTATCGTTGCCGTAGATAGACAGAGTTCGTTTTGAAATACTATAGAGTTTCTATAGGCTGTGCTGTAGCTTACTTCTTCAATAAGAAAGTTTATAAAACACATTCAAGTAAATATTGAAAATCAAAACTCAAATGCAGAGCTGACACAATGCAGCACGATTGGCTTTTGATCTAATAGTGAGATTACTGAAAATAAATATTCTAGCCAATATTAATTTCACTATAAATAGCTCACTCACAATATTTAAAACAACTTTCGAGAGCTAAAACCATAATTTATTAACGACAGACATAAAACATGATGGCCAAGTTATGGTCAGTCAGGTTGATAGTGTTTTTATTTATACCTCGTGTAATTTGTTTATTAAGTCAAAGCTCAAAATTACAACAGTTAACTCAAGTTTACATAAACAATCCTAGAATGTAGGTATTACATGAAGTAACATGTTACATAAGCCGAGCACTGCAGGAGTACTGAGTACGCTGCTCAAGCCGGGAGCCGTTGACCGTGCGGCGGACCGCTCACTCAGGAAATAGAAATGTCCTGTCGCATTGCGACGGCCCGAACGAAACGAATAGCACAATTATATGTGGAAGTAAAAAGAGAATTGTGGCCGGGTAACTATTTGTAAAATGAGCGTAAACTGGGAGGAAGGTATGCGCGCGGCATGGCGGCAAAGCGCGGGACAGCGGTGACGTCACGGCGAGGGAAAAACTGCATGCCGTTGAGCATTCCGCGGCGCGACACTAGGAAATAGACCAGAAGCCATCCGAGTCCACGTGGCTGAACTGAGCTCCAGCCAAGCACATTACTAAGACATAATTATTGTAATTCAAACTTAAAGTACAGCTGTTGACAGTAGTTCTAAGCGATTGTAACTTCAAACTAAATTAACTTATGAAAACAAGCACAAAACCGCATAATTAAGTAAAAAAATACCTTTGTAGACTTGGTAATTGCACGTTAAACAATGAAAACTATTCAGGGTTTGAAGCATGATTGAGCTAAACACTTAAATACTTGCGTTTTACTTATAAGTGAATTTTCGATTAAAAAAGAGCTATTCAATATTGATTTCAAACCCTCATCCAAAAACAGTTTTCTTTACAATATGTACTTAGGACCTCTCCAAATGTTAGTGAACATCTCTTCAGTTACGGTTGCCAATGCTTTCCGATTATCCGATTATTTAAGTGATTTAGGCCTCGAATCTTTTCTCCAAAAACAATGTTCTTCACATAACCCCATCAGAATAAGTCACCAGCTGAGTCAGCTCTCTTTTCCTTGGAGACCACAGAAAAGGTCCTTGCAAGTTTATCCTGTGATGTTTGGAAAGAACTTGAGTGCCAATTGGACTCTTGCCAAGTTGCTATTGGCGTTCATAAGGAAACATACTAGATACGTAAAACCTTTTTGAAATGAGGATAAAAATTGAAGTATTTGAGTTGTTATTTTAATTATTTTTGAGTTCCACCGTTCTTTTATTATGACCCTGTATAACTGTTTCTTCGTATGCAAACGATACGAAAAGGCATACATTTTTGATCAGTATTACAATACTTCACAATGCAAACCTTAAACATGCCACTAACACGATATTAAACCACAATCTAGTCTAATAGACATATAGAAAACTCAAGAGAAAGTTCAAAACATAAATCAACGAGACACCTAAATTTAAAACTTAAATTGTGACATTTGTCCTTTGTAACACAAAGGGTGTAGACCTGCCATAAGTTTTCAAGCAGCGACACAATGTTGACATTGATACGCGAGCCGAGATAGGGGGAGGTTAATCAAGTTGAAGTGGGCGTAATGCAATATCTCGGGGGAAGAGCCCGCATAGCCGCAGCTGGCCGCTGTTGCCAAATATCACAATATCCCCGTTAGAACATATCAATATCAGACACAAGACTCTGCTGACACCTGCACCCTCTCCTCTCAGCTCAGAGATTGATTACACAAACAAAGTAATTGTTGGCTGCAGCACTCGACCGATAACTTAAAACCAGTATCTTGTGGGCTTGGTGTCGCGTGCACTATATCGCAACACGTAAAATAGGCTTTCGAGTAAAGCTACACAATCTTGAACATACACATTATTATGTGACAATTGCGAACAGTTGAATCTAAGTATCTTGACAGTTTAGTGAATGTCTTGTACACTGCAGACCCCTCTTCAAACTTGCATATAATGACATTCTATAGCTAATACATCTTCAACTGCTTGGTCCACATTTCACGTAATATGACAGATTTTACCTGAAGAGATCAAGTTCATCACCATAATACTCGAAGGAGAGCAGACCTTAACGCTCCTTTCTGTAGGCTGTTTAAGCAGTTCTCTGCCATTAGACTTTACAATAACCTAGTTGAAGTTAACACCAAGAGTCTACCATTGAAGAATTTTGTAACTAAAGTTAAAGATCAGCTAAAAGCAAGACCACTCTACTTCACCAAGGAATAATTCTGAGTGGGTATCTTGATCCACCGCCATGTAGTGCACCTATTGGTGGTTTTGTAGTTAAACAGTTTTGACGAAGTCTATCCAGCTATGCTGATCATCGATGTATGGATGGTATAAAGGTATGATCATATCGTATGAACTTCATTTCAGAGTTGTTCGATACATTTTCAAAGTAAAAGCTTCCCTTATCTAAGTCAAAATGTGGGAACATTGTTCTTTTACATTACATAAGTTCGTATTTTAATAATTAAAATATTTATTTTTAGACAGTTTGTCATCTAAAACCTTAGAAGTTCACCATGTAGTCGAGGCAGCACCAATTACCTAATTTGATTGTTCGTCTTAATTTGGTAATACAGTAATTCAATATTTATTGTAAATATATAGGCTAGTTTAAGTCAACATACTTGGCACGTCTTAGGCAGGTTAACAAATATCAATGAACAGAATTTTAACGAACAGAAAATACCAACGAACGAGTAAATTATCTTCAAAAAGTTTTAACGAAAGCAAGTAATACAAATTTTCCTTTCATAAACTACATCCTTATAAAGCTCGTTATACTCAAGATTGAATAACGTGTTCTGGTTTAATACCTCGTTCAGTATCTCGTAAAACATTTAACCTGGCAGACCTAAATGCGCAGTGCCAGATAAGTATCATTATAACGGTTCATCGTCTAGACTCTGATACACTATCGTAAAGACAAATCAGTGCCCGTTTAGACCCTAGACAGTATTTTGGAGAAATTACAAATTATACCAATTGTAAAAATTATACGTTTTCTAAAACAAACCGACATCCCACTGTTCTTTTCGGACCCAAAAGAAATTTATAGTTTGTTCAGAAGTGATCATAAAATACACCAACCACCGCGTCCCACAGCAAAAAACTCCGGAACGAGAAAACCCGTAAATAAGTCGGGTGCAAGACGAATCCCTCATCTCGGGGAAGGCGATATTTTACAGGTTTTATGCGTCTCTTACCGGAAACTCGAGGTAATAGTTTCGAGCCAGGTTCTGATGGTACCATATTTAATTACGTGGGGACGAGCACACGAGTCGTGGTTAGCGGGGCCCGCCGATGTCTAAAAAGCACTCTTTCATCTTATAATCTAGAGGTCTCGTGAGTACTACTAGACGGTTTGATCATATTGCAGGCCTGTAACTTTAAAACGATTATTCTGATACTTAGAGTTTACAGCGCTGAGATAGGTATGATTGAAGCTAACATATTTTAAAAGACGATGTAATTAAAATTACTCAATACATGTATTGACTTTAAGTACTTTTTTTAAAGGTAGAATTATGTTTGTACATTTAGTTTGGTTCAACAAACTAAGTTGCTATATTTAAACCAGTCGGCAGAAATTGTATCGTTCAATATTAACCTGAGAGAATGGTTTACGTAAACCCCATACATAAGGTCTGACGGATTTCTGGGTTGCATATTTTTGTGTTTTTTAAATACCACTGTGGTTTGCTTGATTTTATATATGAACCCAATTCAATAGTTATTAAAAGTCCATGTTGTAAAGGTTTTAATTGAACTATTTTAAATAACTAATATAATTTTGGGAAAAACACACGCACATAAAAATGAAAGTTTATGAAATCTCTAGGGTTTGTTTTCACCCTCTTTTCTTTACTGAGCGCAAGTTCTTTAAAACATAGTCCCTAAATCGTACACCACATGCTGAAGACTGTACTCTGGTAGACTTCATGACAACTGATCATTGTAGTCTCTTTTGGGAACCTCTTAGGTTTTCTGGGGAGGCTCTCTGTTTTTACTTGCCAACTTGCATGAACTATTTCAAACATTACCAGAAAAAATGGCCCTAACAATAGTAAGTACTGTAAGATTCACTTGAAGTATAGATCACTATTAATACGATTGCTAAATCCAGAATGTTGAACAATAATTCGGAAAAGTTACAACAACTATTCATAGTTTCAGCTTCATAGTTTTCCTTTTTTATGGGGATAAAAATTTACACTAGACTTGTACTCAACCTTGTATTATCAATCTGTGTATTCTAGGTTTAGTACTTAGTCAATATTGTATATTTGGTTTGGATGAATGATCTGACAACTTATACTCCTAGTTGTGTTGAATGATAATGATAGTTTGTTTCTGAGTAGGCCTACTGGGAAAATTCAGCTATGGTTTGATTAACGGTTGTAGCTTAAATTTTCGCTAAATGTTGTCTTTTCTTGAAACGTATAAAACAACTTTATTAACTTTTAAATGTATATCTTAACAATAATCCAAGTAGCCTAAAATAGAGAATCGATAAAACATCATCAACTCCAAAGTATAATTGTATTTTGGCTTTATAAATGACTTTTCAGAACAATTGTTTTCTTTCTTGATTGTTATGTTGGCTCAAAATTGCCATAAACCCTGGAAATGAGTGGCGAGATTAGTGTCTTATTTCCTGATCCTGTTTCCATCTCCTGCCGTACCCCGGCTAGATGGAATAACGGTCTGTGACAAGACTTCCTGCCATCTCGCCGTTACTCTACTTCCGTCCTCAGGTGGAAATCCTCGCGACCAGTGGCAGCACAAGTGCTGACGTCAGCAATAGGGGACTGCAGAATAAACCATCAACCTTCTCAATAATATTTCCGTAGGAAGCTGTATTCAGGGCCACAGGATTGTCTTCTGCAGTATTATATATATATTTTTATGTATTTATTAAACATTATTGGTTTTATCACGCTTCATCTTTATCAAATACGTATCTCTAGGCATACTTTATAAATCGGTAGCTAATAGTTTAACAATATTGGAATCGAGTAGAAATCAGATAAAATGTCGCATAGGCAACGATATGAGCAAATCGATCAATCAAAACGATAAATAAATATGTACTGGTAAAGCTCTCTTAAGTAACGGCAAGGTGGTAACTTTGGTGAAAGGTAACAGCCGGTTACGACCAGAATAATATTATCAATATAATTCATAGACCATTGTTATGATGAGGGCTCAAGGAACATGTGTTTTCCCTTGCAGAAGAGAATCAAAAGCCTTTACCATTAGGAACATACACAGCTCGTATCAGCACCAAAAGGGGTTAATTGCAATCTCGTTAACTCAGAACGAAAGTCAAGAAATTGCAGGTAATTTAAAGTTCTGCACAGCGTTTGAAAGCAATACCGTAGTAAATAATGAGAAATTGTAATACGCAATCAGTATTATTAATCTGTATTATTGCAATATGTTAAGAAATAGTACAGCTTTAGTATCTGGTACGGTTGATTAGGTATCTAGGGCGGAGTTTCCATTCCTGGAATCTCTAGTCTGGTAGTGGGTGACCACTCCTAGCAAAGCCCAGTAACGGCCATGAAAGTTGCGTCCACGGCGCCAAGCGAGGAAGGCGTCACTGGACGTCCTTCGACATTCTTAGCTTTGACTTAGCACAACTCAAAATGCGTTCTACGAGTATAAACTACTCACAAGTCGTTTGTGATCTACATCAATGATTTATTCAGGAATAAGTACAATACTGCATAATGCTAAAAGAGGACTTAAGTAGGTAGCTTTAAGCAAAAAATTTGCTTTTTCTGGTTCTGAGAAATAACAGAACTGCTGATGGTATGAAATACCACTAAAATCAATTATCGCCTGCAAATTCAAACCTAACAACCTTTTGTGTTTAGCCATGCATCCTTACTAGCTAATAGAAATATTTGAAATATTAGTACTGCTCCTTCAAACGATATCGTAGCAGAGAAGTTTAAGCGAAAAGGTAAATTACTAGAGATTTAGAACCAAAAGAGTCTTTTTCGAATTAGAAGATTGGTAGAGTAGAGTAGGAAAGCGGAACATCCGAAAATTACCTTTTGTGACCGGAAACAGCTATCAACACTAAGAGGTTATCGAGCAGCAGGTACGAATTCAGACCCCGCTTTCTCACCATGTAAGAATCTGTAACCTTTTCCAACCAAAGCTCATTAGTTGAACAAATCGTTCGTTTGTGTCATATTTGTGTTGTTTAATGCGTGGGCGAGTACAGGTTCTAAAGTTAGGTAACTGTTAAATTAAACCACAATCATGAAACTCAGACTGAAAGCAGCACAATCTCAATTTAATTTGTTATCAATCCTTTGCAACCAGAAAGGTGGATGTAGGTGGCACTACAAGGGATGGAATGAATGAGTTGGCTACTAGCAGCTAGCACTGAGCGCGAGGAGTGAGCGAGGCGAGGCGAGTTGTGGACGGTTCTATTTATACAGCAGGCCAGGCGAGTGTTGAATGGGCTTGGGCCCATTGAGCGGAGAGCGGAGCTAGCTATCAATGAATTGAAAGTAACTGGCGAACTGGTCGGTTCAGCGAGGCCGGGAGAGTAGACCGAGTCCTTGCCCAGTCCACAGCCTGTCGCACCAACAACACCACACTTGCTTCAATAAATAACAAAAATTCAACAACGGCTACAGTGAAATTAAAATTTAAGTAAACACGGGTTGTTTTGATCCATATATACTATTAATTTGGCGCTAAATAGATCAAACGTAGCAAACAACAAGATAATTATTTGGAGTTCGTTTCATTTGATGTAAGCCACGTTGAGAAGGCAGCTCTTATCGGTTTATACGGATAGTTAGGATTTACGCTTTCCATCAAATTTATATTTTCATTAAGCGTAGGCCTGAAGATATTTTGGCTTACTCCAAGATACTTCAATTATCACTCATCAAGGTTGCTAAAGAAGAATGATTCCGATTAAATACTTACGCCAAGCTTTAATATGGAGCTAGGTAATGATATAACGTTTAATTTGTTCTAAATCCACTTGGTTACTAAATAAAGGTGAACGGTCATAGGTGTAATAGACAGAAAATTTTCTGTAGTTCGTGACGGAACAGTTTTTAATACTAAACCAGCTTATATGGACATGAGTTTAACAACTTTATAGGTTCATTTTACCTATATAGTTTATTTCGTATAATTAGTTAAATTAAATGGACTACCAATGAATATTCTATAGACTACACATTAACGCAATGAGTCCGAATTAACTGGGGCAAATACATAATGTCATTGTAATAAAACCGAGCAGCTGTGAAAATCCTTCAGTTAGTCAGCGGTGTTTGTAGATAACAACTAAAACTACACTGTACAGTTTCATGTAAGTTAAGTTAAAGACCATGCCAAGGAAATTGCGATATTCTGGAGACTACAACGGGCGGTTGCCATGAAGTCTCTCAGACCAAGGCCTGATCATTTTAAGTAGCATTGCTTATGCAATAATTATGTCTCCTCCTCCAGGGTAAAACATAATCAAAAAAGGTTGAAGAGTTAGTAAAAAGGGACAACGCAGCTTTGTTTACCTCCACATAATTTCATTTACTCTGACACAATATAGTTCGAAATAACCCAACAGTTTTAAAGTAAAACAGCATGCGATGACCAGAAATAATCTTAAACTTGAATCTAATCTTTAGAAATGAACCAAATATAATAAAAATATGTACTTTTCTGGACTTTAAAAATATCGACTTGAATAACCATGGGTTACCTTTCTAAATTCTAAAAGAACTGGGTCCATACATTGGAACGTTTCCATTAACTTAATAAAGAAAACACTCACAAACATAAAATCAAAATTAAGTTTTTGGGGGATTTTTCAGAACAATTTAAAATTAAAACAGGGTTAGATAGGCGATAGTCCATCTTCATTGCTGTTTTAGAAAAGGTCATTCAGGATTGGTGAACACAAAAAATTGAACACTATGGATCAGCCTATCAAGTTACCTATCAAGTTAGGTTAACCGGTATCAAAATTGAATTGTTGGTGTTAATTCGAAACACAGCAACTGCCCAAAATAAACTCCTTAATCGAATGGCAGAAAAGTAGGTTTACAGATCTTAATTGAGAAAACAGAATTCACGACCAATATAAAATCTTTCCCGAAATGAATGAGTGATGTTTAGCTTTCCTAAACCAGTAAACCTTAGGATCTGGAACTTACACACGACTTTTTAGCTGTGAATTTTATGTCGTTTACATAATATATAAGCACACTTAATAAACCTCGTTCGACCTAATAAACATATGTTACTTTGATAAAAAAGACCAGACATAATTTTCCAATCACATTAAAATAGAAGCCATAACATACTTTTTTAGTACCGGTAAATGATATTTCTTCCAAACCCGATTCACTTGGATCGGCACTCAGTTAGTCTCCGCTTCTGCTTTGGTCCAGCAAGGAGATATAAGACACGGAAGGATCAACGTACAGTCTGTACTGCTAGGTCTACAGCCAGTCGACCAGACTGTACACACACCTGCGACTTGACCATTCACTGTGCTTGCGTCATCACACTCTCTCTCTCTCTCCACATCTAGCCTTGCCTCTCCTTGCCTTGCCTTGCCTTCCATTCATTCTAGCCTGGACCTGGAGGAGCTTTGCGTAATCGCGGATTTCCTCCGTTTTTGTGCTCGCCGTTCATTCATGCCTAGGAGGGTTCTACGTGTCGTCAAACCTTGGTACAGTTGTCTAGCGGATGCTACTTGGTGTTTTGTATTTGAAATATTTCGAAAGGTTGTTTACAGCGGTTGAATGTAAACACGTGATATCGATACGTGATTATATAAGCAATCAGCGAAACGGCGTAATAAACTAACGACCGGATCGATCTACAGAGATATTGCAGATGTCAAATCTCTCTACAATATATTGAATTAAACATAATGTCATCAAGGGTACAAAATAGTGAACATTAAATAAAGCCATTAAGACAAACAAATTAAGACTTGTATATTTAATTAATTTATTACTTTAATTACTTATTGCCCTGTAATCAAGCTTTACTCAACGTGTATGGCACGCACAATGGGCACATTTTAGGACAGTATTTCTCGAAGTGGTGTTAGTTGAAGTCATGAATAAAGTAAGAGCCCACATCCAAAATGTATGCTGTCACCTTGACAGAAACCCAGAAATGTATGGTAAAGCCTATTTGAAATCATGGCTAGACAGAACACATTTTGAAATGCTCCTTTTAAATATGCCTGGTAATGTGGTAATGGGAATGGTAAATGTGTCTTGGTTTTAAATATGACATGTTCATGAAGATCCAAATGAAACAAGAAAGTGTTCATAAGTACTGTATCTAAATTAAAAAGATAGGCCTAGTTTGTTATGAAATTGTTTCAAGTTGCATAGTTTAAACTATACAATGTCGATAGTAACGGTAGCTTATAATAAATTCACTGGCCTTCTCATTTAAAGGACATAATATAATATTTCTATTCCTAGGTGAAGTTGTTCTAAGCCATATTTTCGATGTATTGGTTATAAAAGAAGGACGCGATAAGGATAATCACGGACTTATTACTGCTTGTAATGTCTCCCAACAGCGTCTTGGGCAAACGTTCCATTTTCATCTGTGCGTCTATCTTAGGAAAACTAAACTCCTTATATACACTACAAAATAACAGTAAAGACATCTTTATTTGTTTTCACGAGCAGTTTAGAAGATTTACAGTTGTAGCTGGAATAATACCGAACGCGTATTTTGAAAAGAAACTTGGTTTCAGCTCTGGAGTATAGAAGTGATGCTTCTTGCGCGGATTCCAGAGGACTGACTCATCGCTACGCATGACTGGGTGTAACACGTCTCCCGTGCAGGCATTTACTCCAACAGGGATGATGATAAGAACTCTTCATAGTAACATTCAGTCGACCATGATTCCTGAGAACTCGGCGTGAAGAAAAACCACACTGCTTTAAGTCGCTTAGATGTGTCACAGTTTCTTCATTCCCGAAAGAGGAGCATTGCCTTTTACCAAATCCAAAGGGATTGCTAGTTTAGAACTAGCTTCGAACTTAACTTAAAATAATGCATCAAGTTTCCATTACTGTATTACCAGAGTTCATTCAAGAGCTGCACTCTCAAGTTCCAGTAGAATGATATTCACCTTACTCCAAGCTTACACCACAGATAACATCCTCTGGATTTTCTGTGCTTACACATACATAACTCATCACAGTACTTCATTTATATGTTATAAGAGTGAAAATTTCTATTGCAACAAGTGAAAAGCTTCATCACACGATTCACCACACTGCTTTAACTAACTACTCGTATATGAAATACCTCGTATTGAGACAAAGATATTACGATTGTTGAAGTCTAAGAGTAAATATATGTACACGTGCTACTCCTCTGTTCACAATGTTCCGAAGTTAATTATTTTTGCTGTGCAAGGTTTACAAGGGCGGTGCCAAGTATTCTAGTTATTGGGTTAACAGTTCGTGTTTTAAAAATATTACAATATACTTCTTCACAAAATTCTTCCCGATTGAAATAAGTTCTTGAATATAAAGAAGCTCGTATTTTGAGTTCGCAGAGGAGATATAATTTCTCTAAATAATTATTCAACTTGAAATATAAGTCCTATAGAATGAAAACACATTTTTCTAAATAACATTATTTCCATCCCTGTACTTCATTACTGAGTGCCAAGAATGAAAGAGTACTATTTCACCATGCTGTTACTGATTCATAATTTATTATAACTTGCTAAATGCAAACGTGTTCATTTGGGATGTAAATGTGGCGTGTACTGAGTGTTAGAAGTGGATTATCACTATAACATCAAACTGACGGGTATAATGTATTCCTTACAGTATTCATTCTATTAAACGAGTGAAGAAGTTTAAACGAATAATGTCTTGTACGTTTTATACAGGGATGAATGGTTTTACAATACTGAGTCTACTGGACATATATTCCCTCACAGAGGCTTCATGATACTAATTATTACTATTAGTGTCACAGATTTTAGGTAAAGTACACCAGTAAGATTTTCGGGTAAAACCGGCTATTAGTATTATTTTTAAACTTTAATCCTAGACTTAAATAACAGTAGTCTTGTTGAATAGAATAGTTAATACTTACAGGTTAAATTACATTAGTGTAGTATTACTAAAACCAAAAAATATTTACACTTTAGTGGTTTTGATAAAATTTATCATCCTTAAATTATAGTGGGTTCGTTGAAAACTGTTTATTGCTGGAGAATTTCAAACTAATGTCCTTGTTAAAACTACTTGTCCTTGTTAAACAATTAATTTTACTAATGATATCAATAACGATAATCTTGGCACTAATAATATCTTGTCAGCCCTACTTCGTTTTGCAAAATTTATGCTTTGCCTTTTATTCGTAATATAATTTAATACCTAACCCTCTTTAAAGGAACCATGTCGAACCGTGGTAAGGTGTTCTACTTCGAGTTGCGTATATCTCAATTTGCACATACTGCCAAGCCTCTGCTCAAGAGGTAAGGGCAGGTCGACAGTACGACGTCGTAACTCTCCCACAGACAGCTGATTGTGACTTTAGCTCGGTTGTAAACAATATGGCGGCCTTCTGTGGGCGGGGGCAAGGCCGCGGCTCGGAGCGCGTGCTCATCTCGATGTTTTGGCGCGCACGCAGCCTCCAGCTCAGAGCGCTGGACCGTCCACTCACAGCTTCACACTATTGTGCCAGCGTTCGTTGCAATATTCTTGTCTTTTACTTACGATGGGTAATCTAGATTAGTGTGGTCGGTTGTAAGAAGTTTGGCTCTAGTGAAACTTGAGAAAAATGACTAAACTAGAAACGTGCACTACTTATAGTAATGCGTTTTTCTTGTAGGTTATCTATGAAAAGCTATTTAAACGGGTTGTATTTACTAACCATTACTTTAATGGGATAATGTTTATTGTGATTTAACTCCATAATAACAAAATTATAAAATAAACTCGCAGGTGTAAGTAATGATTCTAGAACTTCATAGTTATGTTTATAGTACACAACATACTAATCTTTATATTTTATTGTGTATGTTAACAAGTACAATCATTCGTATGGTATATTTTGGGGGCGATACGCTTAAATTAACGATTTTAAAAAGGTATTCAAAACATGTTAAATACACGTAACCCCCTAAACTCGTAAACTTTCATGATTTTGATATAGTTTACGTTCATGTACATGATTTACAATAACCTCTTACTTTTCAAATGGTTTAGCTTTCATGTTTAAGTCGTCAGAGTCAGACGAAGGGAGTAAAGTGGTGAACACAGATAAGCTGTCAATAATAATTCCAACCTAATAAAACTGTCGTATCATCTACTAAACTTCAACATAATTTGTGATACCACAAATCAACAATATCCTCCACCCGTAAAGTGAATCTCCACTCACCCCGACTTGGTACAGTATCCTGAGCGGCCTGAAGTCATCCGAGTCGTCCGTCTTGTAAGCATGGTACTCCGGAGACTGTGTAGTCTGCAGGGCCCAGTCCTCGAACATGTCCTCCAGCCTGTGGTAGAGACTGTGATGGTGTTGGAAGACGACCAGAGGAAGTCTACTAGACTCTACCCACACTACACTCAGAGTCACTATCACTAGCACTAACATGGTCACCGTGACCGGCGAGCCCGGCGTTGTAGTCTCTCACTCACTGAACCGGTCACACCGGCGCGCACCACTTATGAATGAACTCGCAGCAGAGTGGGGAGACACGACACCTGGACCAGTAGATAACCTCTTCCCGGCTGTGGGTGGAGTGGGGGCCTCCACTGCCGTACTCTACATTCATCTCCACACATGCATGTTATGCACTGAAATCAACTTTATCGGGTGAAATTAGAGTTTCAAATTATATCACCCATGCTTAAAGTATAATGTGAACACACATATATTGGTCCGTATTTGTCTGTAAATCTTTATAATAATAATAATATATCGTCAATATTTACAATCCAAAACTGTTTTTGACATCAAAACTATAATACTGTACATATAAAATAAAACCTATTACCACTGGTAAGACTGTAATAAAAGTTAAGCTTGAAGAATAAGTATGCTTAATTTAGCTGTCAGTGAAATCCTGTACCTTGTACAACGAATTTAGAAGCAAGTAGTTTTAATTTTTGTCTTAAACTTATATAAATCTATATATTTTACGTTGATTGGTAATTTGTTATATAATTGCCTACCTGCTTCCGTAGGAAGCTTATCACACATTTGTAGTCTGTGGTAGGTTGGCCGAAATGACTGATTTCTGGTGTTGTATGCATTATTCTGTTCTGGATGCAAAAACAACAACGTTTGTAATATGTTTAGGGAAACAATATGGATAAAGATTTGAATGAATATGTTATATAATTGCCTACCTGCTTCCATAGGAAGCTTATCACATTTGTAGTCTGTGGTAGGTGGGCCGAAATGACTTCTGGTGTTGTATGCAAATATTTGGACAAGAAACAACAATGTTTGTAATATGTTTAGGGATGATACTGGCAATATGGATAAAGATTTGAATGCTCCTTTGCAAGATTCTCGGTGTTTAAGCCTGGCTATTATTCTAATTGATTTCTTTTGGAGTACAAACATTCTTTGAATTTTGGTTTCAGAGCAGTTCCCCATAAAACATAATCCGTAGGAAAGATGTTTAATGCCATAATATGCCATTTTCAAAACATCTTGGTTGCAATGTGATGACAAACTTCTTAACAGAAGTAGTTCTTCTTTATTACAATCTGTAGCTAAAAGAATGGAACATTGAAATATTTGAAAATGAATTGTAGAATTCGTATGATACTTACAAAAAATGGTGTTCCATACAAAATGACCATTTTCCAATGCCAAAAACATTTTGAACATTTTTATACAATTAATTGAAAGTAGCCTACGATAACCGTTCATCTAGAGAAAATACCTTGAAATTAATTGTGTTTTGTGGACACACATTTCAAACAATGATATCAGTAAAAAAAGTGTATTCATTAAATGAGTAATCATATTACGATCGTATACTCGTACTACTAAACTTTACTACTACTAAGCTTTAAGTGTAGGCTATACAAAACAAGTGGACCGTTATTTAGACCTAATAATGAATCACTTTGTATTTAAAATAAAGTATTGAAGTGAAATACCAACCAATGTGAGGAAAGAATAACCGGACACACTTTCAGTAACATAAGCACGAGCTGAAACTTAATCAAAACCAGCGTAATGTTCAAAAGGCATACTTATTGTTTTTATCTAGTTGACATTTGCTACAACACATATAAACAACGGGTCTAGTTTTATGCTCTAAACATAGTTTCATTCCGTAAAAATCTTAATTAATTTAGGTCTACTATATCATGCGTTTCATTAGTAAGCCTATAGAGTTTTGGCACGCAAATTGTTTGGAAAAATGTTATATAATTTTCTAAGGTTTTAACTTATAAAACACTGGTAATAAGGCACACTTGTATAGTGTTGAATGAGATCATTATTGTTTGTATTGTAAGTATCTCCAGCATTAGCCGCAATAATATATTTTATTGTCACTAAATAAACTAACTTGACTTGTGTATGCAAAAACAACAGCCCACTTGCTTTTATCATTGGGTTTGGCATAAAAATATAGGCCAACCATGTCAGTTTACCTTGTACGTACCTGTCATGTAATCTTGGTATTGAGAAGGTATTAAAATATACAACATTATGAAAAGAAGAGTTGTAGAAACTGGCCGGTATTTACCATAAGCTTGATATTGAGGATGGTTGAATGTGTTAAAAGCCCACTCTTCAAAGAATACTGGTCATAACAAGAACAGAAGAGATATATAAATATCTATAATGAAATAGGAACGAGTATTACTTCAAGCACAAGGCTAACACGGCATTGTATTGGAAAAGGAAGTGGAGGAGTTTGGCCTAGAAAGTTGGCAAATCCGCAGAACAAGTGGGAGAAACAGAAACCGATAGGCAGAAGACAGAGAATAATAGAATCAGTAGGAGGATGATGAAACTAGGAACAGCGGACAAAGGACAAGAGGACTTCCTGCACGTATAAACAGCTTTTCATACGCATTGTTTGTCACTGAAGTGCTGCAGACAAGTGCTGAAATAGGTAAGCAATTAATGATCATGTATCCTTAATTAGTCTTTACACAGTAGGCTTGTCACATAACGCCAAGAAACCAATACAATCGACTTCCAACTGTTTTGCTATTAACGAGCAAAATAACAGGTTTAGGTTTAACAGGTAAGGTTGGTAATCTCTGAAAGAAAATATTGTCAGAGTATCAATCAGAATTTTATAATTCTGTGTGACAAAAAGTACATTGTTTAAACAAAAAGAACATTTATCCAAGATTTAAACAGCACTTAGCTCATACAACATTTGGGAGATATGACAAACCTATTATACTAACACACCTCTTTATAAATGCAAGATATACCTTTAATAGTGTAAACCTAAAATCATCAAAACAGATAGGAAAACCGTAATACTTAAATGGCCTAGGAGTCATATTTTATTTATAATACAAACAAAGATGTGCAGTAATGAAGATGGCATAATAATAAACGGAAAACTAAATTAATTCTTATTGTTCCAAAAACATAACTTAATCTATACTTATAAAACATTTCCATTTTATTTAATCTTATCCCTTTTAAAACCAAATTTTATACTATTGTATAACTTGTGAGTAATTAATTTTGTTTTAATTTATATAGCAAGCCTGACGAAGACGTCTTGTACAATGAAAGCATCGTTGCAACAAAAACAATGATTTCCTACGTATTGACCTTGTTGTATGTTATAAAGTTCTTGTGATTAATTCACGTTTACTGAAACTTAAGAGACGAATAAGTTAAAAGATCCACAGTTTACTCGAAATATGAAAATGTTGTTTCGTTGAAAGTTCCTATTTCATACTCAACACATAAGAAAAATGTAAAAACTGGCAGTTTTCGTTAAAAAGGAATTTCAAAGATTACTTTAACAGGTAAAATTGACCGATCTAGTTCAACTGAAGGCTTTGATGAAGCCGAACAATACATCTCATGTTATCCAGTTTTCATAAGATGTCTAACTGCTGAAGCTATATTCTGTTGAAGGAATGTACAGATATTCTACGAAACGCCCAACAGTGGTTTGCAGGTCCAAGCCCTGGCAGCGGGTGCGGGGTTTGATATTATCACATAGAGGCCGTCTGCTGCTCTCGTATAGATATGTAAGGAATGCCCATGTGCCGCGGTGGCCTATGACCTCACATTCCTCCTGCCCCCACCTCTTGCTCATCACTCACCAGAAAATATTTAATATTCCGCCACATCTCATATTTTCCCAGAGGGATTGTTTCTAGTATTCTGTTTGGGTTAGTCATTCGCGTTAGCTATATTAGTTGGGTCTGAAAGGTTACTTGAGGATAATGGAGCCAAGTTGGAAGAAGAAAAGAGAGAAAAGAAGCAAAAGATCTATGACTGTATTCAAATTATATTTGTGACTTTGTAAAGAATTGAATGTATACATAAACACAATAGAAATACTCGTAGATTTAACAGATTACGATGGTAAGAAGCATTATAACTTGAACTCACATTTCTCCTATTCTTATCTACATGCTTTTGTAAAGATAGAGCCACTGAAATCATGAACCCATTTGAGTACTGTATTTGTGGTGGGTGATTAATCACTATTAGGAAAGTAAATTAAATCCTAATCATAACATGCTATTTTACCAATAACTTCGGATCGCTGGACATGTATTTATGTAAAGACTTTAGCTCCTAAATCCCCTAAACATCACAAGGTCACTTTTGGCACACACAGTTCTACAGCATGTTGGTATTATACATGTTAATAGATTAATGTAAAATATAACGAAATATCCTTAGAAAACACCATTTAATACGCGGTAAGTGGAAGTTATTTCCGCTGAACATATGAAAAAAATAGGAACATAAAGTCGATATTGATGAGTAAATTTATTTTGGTAGCAGACGATTACTCTGAAGATACCAAATACCTAGCAGAAATACTGACAGTAAGGTCAATGCTGGCTAACCCCTGGACTGATTGCTGTCGATGGCCCAGTTAGCATGAAGATGTGAGGACCGGAAGAGGCTTTCATATGTAGATACAGAGGACAAGACGTGATCTCTTCAAGGCACGAGGGATCAGCAAGCCGAGGATTACCAGAGGAGGTTTGAAGCACCACTCGTGGCTGAGACATTTCAATACGCAGGTCAAACCCATAGAACATGGAGGATACAGCACAACACAGTGCTTGCAACCTGAAGTGACCTACGGATGGTTGCATACAAACTTGATATTAACTGAACTCATAAAATGTGTAGTGCAGAGTTCAATTGATATCGAGGAGTTTACTCTCAACAAACTAAGCAACGGAATACAAGAGCCTACGGGTCTAAGTATTCTTACATGTATACGTATTTTCTGTTTAAACTTAAAGATCACAGGAGGAACATGCACCAACCTTTTGTAAAGCAGCATTTCAGGTTAACACAACTGCAGGTTTCGAATGAACTATACTAGTGCAATAAACAACGGAAATGGCATACGCATGCACTAAATCACTATTTGAGATGCCGACCACTCTCATGAGGGTATTTTAAGGCAATATGTGGTGAAGGATGGATGAGTGTGATGCGTGGTAGTAATGAGTTATGAGGTGTAGTCTTGTTACAAACTAAGGCCGACTCTTCCTTAGAATGGGTCATTAATTAATAGCCCACTAGCAGTCTCATAAAAATTGCACTCTTTACAATAAAACTTATAGATTAAAAACTGTTTAACCAGTACCAAATACAACATAGAAACTTAAAGCTAAACTAAAGTAACTTGATATTTTGACTAATATGTAGACATCGTGGGACTGTGACTGTAAGCGAATTGAAGAGTTGAATCAGTTCTGTAGAGCGGAGATACGGATCTCGAGTCACGAAAAGGCAAGAATGTGAAAAGTCGTGAGATTCCGTACCGGGTCCCGCGCCCGCCGCCCGTCACATCCGCGGCATACCAGAACACAACCATCACAGCAGCATGCCCACCAAACCCTCGAGTGTGCTTGATAGTCAAGCAAACCCATACACATCATACCCATCGTCCGTCACATCCGCGGCATACCAGGACACAACCATCACAGCAGCATGCCCACCAAACCCTCGAGTGTGCTTGATAGTCAAGCAAACCCATACACATCATACCCATCGTCCGTCACATCCGCGGCATACCAGAACACAACCATCACAGCAGCATGCCCACCAAACCCTCGAGTGTGCTTGATAGTCAAGCAAACCCATACACATCATACCCATCGTCCGTCACATCCGCGGCATACCAGAACACAACCATCACAGCAGCATGCCCACCAAACCCTCGAGTGTGCTTGATAGTCAAGCAAACCTATACACATCATACCCATCGTCCGTCACATCCGTGGCATACCAGAACACAACCATCACAGCAGCATGCCCACCAAACCCTCGAGTGTGCTTGATAGTCAAGCAAACCCATACACATCATACCCATCGTCCGTCACATCCGCGGCATACCAGACACAACCATCACAGCAGCATGTCCACCAAACCCTCGAGTGTGCTTGATAGTCAAGCAAACCCATACACATCATACCCATCGTCCGTCACATCCGCGGCATACCAGAACACAACCATCACAGCAGCATGTCCACCAAACCCTCGAGTGTGCTTGATAGTCAAGCAAACCCATACACATCATACCCATCGTCCGTCACATCCGCGGCATACCAGGACACAACCATCACAGCAGCATGTCCACCAAACCCTCGAGTGTGCTTGATAGTCAAGCAAACCCATACACATCATACCCATCGTCCGTCACATCCGCGGCATACCAGGACACAACCATCACAGCAGCATGTCCACCAAACCCTCGAGTGTGCTTGATAGTCAAGCAAACCCATACACATCATACCCATCGTCCGTCACATCCGCGGCATACCAGGACACAACCATCACAGCAGCATGTCCACCAAACCCTCGAGTGTGCTTGATAGTCAAGCAAACCCATACACATCATACCCATCGTCCGTCACATCCGCGGCATACCAGGACACAACCATCACAGCAGCATGTCCACCAAACCCTCGAGTGTGCTTGATAGTCAAGCAAACCCATACACATCATACCCATCGTCCGTCACATCCGCGGCATACCAGGACACAACCATCACAGCAGCATGCCCACCAAACCCTCGAGTGTGCTTGATAGTCAAGCAAACCCATACACATCATACCCATCGTCCGTCACATCCGCGGCATACCAGGACACAACCATCACAGCAGCATGCCCACCAAACCCTCGAGTGTGCTTGATAGTCAAGCAAACCCATACACATCATACCCATCGTCCGTCACATCCGCGGCATACCAGGACACAACCATCACAGCAGCATGTCCACCAAACCCTCGAGTGTGCTTGATAGTCAAGCAAACCCATACACATCATACCCATCGTCCGTCACATCCGCGGCATACCAGGACACAACCATCACAGCAGCATGTCCACCAAACCCTCGAGTGTGCTTGATAGTCAAGCAAACCCATACACATCATACCCATCGTCCGTCACATCCGCGGCATACCAGGACACAACCATCACAGCAGCATGCCCACCAAACCCTCGAGTGTGCTTGATAGTCAAGCAAACCCATACACATCATACCCATCGTCCGTCACATCCGCGGCATACCAGGACACAACCATCACAGCAGCATGCCCACCAAACCCTCGAGTGTGCTTGATAGTCAAGCAAACCCATACACATCATACCCATCGTCCGTCACATCCGCGGCATACCAGGACACAACCATCACAGCAGCATGCCCACCAAACCTCGAGTGTGCTTGATAGTCAAGCAAACCCATACACATCATACCCATCGTCCGTCACATCCGCGGCATACCAGGACACAACCATCACAGCAGCATGCCCACCAAACCCTCGAGTGTGCTTGATAGTCAAGCAAACCAATACACATCATACCCATCGTCCGTCACATCCGCGGCATACCAGGACACAACCATCACAGCAGCATGCCCACCAAACCCTCGAGTGTGCTTGATAGTCAAGCAAACCCATACACATCATACCCATCGTCCGTCACATCCGCGGCATACCAGGACACAACCATCACAGCAGCATGCCCACCAAACCCTCGAGTATGCTTGATAGTCAAGCAAACTCATACACATCATACCCATCGTCCGTAACATCCGCGGCATACCAGGACACAACCATCACAGCAGCATGCCCACCAAACCTCGAGTGTGCTTGATAGTCAAGCAAACCCATACACATCATACCCATCGTCCGTAACATCCGCGGCATACCAGGACACAACCATCACAGCAGCATGCCCACCAAACCTCGAGTGTGCTTGATAGTCATGCAAACCTATACACATCATACCCATCGTCCGTCACATCCGCGGCATACCAGGACACAACCATCACAGCAGCATGCCCACCAAACCCTCGAGTGTGCTTGATAGTCAAGCAAACCCATACACATCATACCCATCGTCCGTAACATCCGCGGCATACCAGGACACAACCATCACAGCAGCATGCCCACCAAACCCTCGAGTATGCTTGATAGTCAAGCAAACCCATACACATCA
Organism: Matsumurasca onukii; assembly: GCA_018831715.1. Taxonomy (NCBI): domain Eukaryota; kingdom Metazoa; phylum Arthropoda; class Insecta; order Hemiptera; family Cicadellidae; genus Matsumurasca; species Matsumurasca onukii. Next base: position 39,861,945 of record CM032062.1, read on the forward strand.
TACCCATCGTCCGTAACATCCGCGGCATACCAGGACACAACCATCACAGCAGCATGCCCACCAAACCCTCGAGTGTGCTTGATAGTCAAGCAAACACATATCATACCCATCGTCCGTAACATCCGCGGCATACCAGGACACAACCATCACAGCAGCATGCCCACCAAACCCTCGAGTGTGCTTGATAGTCAAGCAAACCTATACACATCATACCCATCGTCCATCATAGCCGTGGCATACCAGAACACAACCATCACAGCAGCATGCCCATCAAACTGATTTGTGCGTTTTTTATTAGACGATAAGATGAGATAGTGTAAAGTATTGCTACTAAGCCAATGGGGATGAATGTTTTCACTCAAAAGCTAAAGAAGTTAAGTCTATAAAAAATGCTTACATATGGATTAATAAATGTTTAAATTGTTAAAAGTCTTATGAAATATTTACACCAATACCAACAAAACGTCACCAAAAACCAAATTTCTATAAACACATATTGGATCTAAATGCAGAAATATGTATTACTACTTTTATAACGCATATTACAATGTTCTAGATGTTCTCTCCGTAACCTTTTGACAGCCATTAGCGAATAATGATAAAATGTTTTGTACTAAAACCTCTTTATACAAGTACAGTAGTTTAAGTACAGCACAATGAAATGCTTTTATTATTCAGTACTACAATGTTTTTGGAATATTAAAAAATTCAGCTCAAGTAAGTCTGGTCCTACTAGCAGCTCAAGAGGTGTAGCAAATCCTGCTCATCTCATGGTTTACCGGTCCAGGCTCAGATTCAGATAGCAGATAGCGTGATAGAAGCAACATTCCGATCAGCCGCGTCCACTAGACTTCCGGCTCTTAATTCCTACCATTTCCGGTCCGATCTATCATCAACTGCGAGGCCTCGCCTTCCATCCACAGAACCGCAAATGTGAAAAGAATGACACGGCATGGCCATTCTCCGTTCTACTCGGTCGTTCAGTCCAGTATTTTCCACGAACCATCTGGTTAAAATCCCCTGAGTCGAGTTATATGACGTGAGCTCAAAATGTCAAACGGACATTGCACATTACATGGTGTTACAATTGCAAATACCAGAGATTAAAGAAGAGGTGGGATTGGCTTCCCGAGGTGTTGGGGAGCATAGCTCAAAAATACTTGTTAGGTAATTAGGATGAACTTTTATATACCCTGTAGAACTCAACAATAAGATTGAAGTCAAGTAGCACTACCAAACTAAGCTCCACTGCAACGTTTTATCCTCAAATGTCTAATAAGAAGCTGTAAGAGCTAATATTATGCAAATATTTTAGTAAATAATACTTGCAATTATGAAGTTTGCTGTACACTTACCCGTTTGTTAAGCACAGCACATAGTTAGCAGTGAACCTGTTCTGACGTTGACTACAGGTTGGCACTCAAGGTCTTGGTTGTAGGAGTGATACAAGGCCTCCCTTTCTCCCTCGTACAACATATTGCAAGGTTGCATTGTACAGTATTGTACACACCACATAGATCTACGAGTCTCGTTCACTTTATATATGACCTGCTCTGCACAATCGTTGAATCCATTTATCCTCCTCATCAACTTCCTTTTATGTCTCCATTGTATGTCCCCCTTTCAAGAGCTATAGTTGATATGGTGATGTTGTGTTGGGTTTAACGTTAGAAAGTCGCTATCGAGCTGTTTACAAATAAAGTTCAGAGAATGGTACCTTCAGTTGACAATTAACCTCATAGTAAAGAGGAGTTTTGGATATCGCAGCAGTGTGTTAGTTTTGATTTACCGTTTTCAGATAAAAGTTCGTAGTAATTAAGTACTATGGAAACGACTACAATTTGAGTTTTCCTTTCCATTTTTAAGCTTAACATCGACTTTGTTTAGATACTCTGGAATACAACACTTCAACCTAAACATATGCTGATATAATCGAATACACATAGAGGAAAATATCGACCTTACGAGTTTTATTTGGATTTTTACACATTCAAATTGATTTAAAATACAAATACTCAACAATTATCGTTAATCATAAATTAGAAAAGTAATACCTCATCAATTTTACGATTTGTTTATTCCGGTTTGATTTCAGATGGTAGCAGTTCCATTTAAAATGATAGAATATATATTATGTTCTTTGATTGTTTTTATGATAACCAAACATGATACATAAAGTTATAGCAACTTGACAAATGATTAGTTCCTTGCCAAAAGTCTGCTAGTGGCTTAGCTGACAAAAGTTGGTTTGGCTGAATCGTACTTTTGTATTTTTAAAGTATATTTATAAGAAAATAAAAGCACGTATTTATCTTAACAGTGCACAGTAGTGGTTTTGACCTTGAAACTCATCCCATAAGAACAATCAATGTAAGAACAAGAGTGTTCTTGAGACACCTCATGCTTACAGTTTTCATCGGACTTTTATGAAATAAACTTAGTTTTAAAGTGTATTAAATGTGTAGTGGCTTCACCGAGCTGAATTTATATTTTCTAATTCATAAAACCAGTAGGTGACATTTCGTAATTGAATTTCTTGTTTTTACTTATGGAGCTAGTAGAATTTTTTTAAAGTGGGCAGCGGAGTCTATGCAGTACATTGTCACCTTTAAACAAAACGTATTCCAAAAAGACCTGATAACAATTTAAACGTGAGGTGTCTCAAGAAAATGCCTCGTTTTACATTGTTTTATGGGACAAATATCAAAATAGCCGACAGGTACTGTGCACTCCTAATTGGAAAATATATAAAAGTGGACAAATCAGATGGTTCCAAACATAATAACAATTTTAAATGCAAACTTTTGTTGATAAATCAAAAGATGACTATGAAGGCGAAGAGCAATGCAAGGTTAATACATTTGAAATAAATAGGCTACTGTTGAGATCCTAGATGGCCATTGCTCTTGAGGTGGAAGGTATACCCGAGATCCTAGATGGCCACTGCTCTTGAGGTGGAAGGTATACCCGAGGCGCTGACCGGCGTCGACCGAGAAAGCGCTGGCGCCCACTTTCTACCTTCTTCTGGCGCCAAATATATCCCTTTAATTCATTCAAATCGTTATAAACCTTATGGCTTGATTGAATGGAACTAGGTTTGAGGCAATCTGGTTGTCTTTTTCTTGTGTTTGGATGTTTGTGGTCAACATTTAATGAACGGACTTACGATTTGTTTTTGCCAGGTTTGGTACTTGATCCTTGCTAGTATGAATAACTAGCAACTTGAAATAATTGTAACAGCCTTTACATTTGCTTTCAATAGGTTTGGTTGACTATTTCCCAATATTTGGTAAGAAACTAATTTAAACCAACAAGTAGTTTCGTATTGTTTGATGAAAAATAAAAAGCTTTTAAAAGAACAAAAGTCGATAAAAATTAATATAAAATCTAACAGATGTATACTATTTAGGCTGGCATTTGACTAGATGATCTGTATCTTGTGTTTACATTTAAACTTTGAAATGTTCATCGACAAACCATGCTCATTTGTATCGAAAAACAATAAGGCAATCGAAAAATAATATTTTGAAAGACTCGTTAACCAACATTTAGAAAACAATACAAGTCGTCTATGTTAGTCTCAAGACTATCATACATTTTACACTTCTATGAAAACACTTATTTAATTCAACATTTATTCAGTGTAATTCAGTGTATTTACCACAAACGTAATGCCAGTTAAAACTCAAGATTGAGTCGTAAGAACAAGACAAACCTTTTACCTTTTACTCCTGTCTTTAATTGTGTACTGCACCGGCTTAGTTGTAGTTTATTAAAATCCATGGCGTATCAAAGTCTAACAGAGACTACTTTATTTTAACCCATAATGCAAGAAAAATGTGTGTTGAATCTCCACCTGTTATTATTTTGATCGAAGTATTACATACATTGTACGGATTTCAAATCTTGAGCTACTAAACATCTTTTAACAACTTGGTAACATTTTAATGTATTCGGTTTAGGTTTTAGGTCTGCCTCGATGTTATCTGAGCGTACATTTTTATTAGGCCTCTCATACTGGTTTGGTGCCCAAGCACTTCCCAAATGTGATTCAATCTAGAACCGCAAGAGAATTTGTGCTTGTATAAATTCTCGTCGCGACTTTCTGATAACCTCCCTGTTATTTTTCTTGTGGGTTTCATCTAAGGTAAGTGTACATATCACCATACCATTCTGTCCCCTGACATCTTAGCTTGTTTATAGGATTGCTCTGTTGTTACACAAGAGGTAGCAACAGTTCCATGTACATTTTGTTTCTTTGCATACATCATAACTCGGAACTAAAACCTGTCAGTGCAATTTAATATGTCCATAACCAGATAGAAAATGCTCTTTGGCGTCATGATTAGCAAACTTTAGACGCTTAAATATTTAAGTAACAATGACATTACATAGTATATTTGCCTGAGACAATACACATATTTTGAGTCGAAAAAATGCAATAACATGAAAATGAAACTCACTCATACTTATATAATGTCACACTTATTCCACATTCACACTTAACATACAAGTAGCTTTTATAGGAGGGGGCTCAAACTAGATGCAAGTAATGAAAATAACCTTTGTTAAAAATACGTTCCTTATGTCTTACCTCAATGTATTACTTCCAGTTTCAAAATATGATAGAGCAGCTGAAGATATGGCCATTGATATGTTGCACAGAATAAAATATTTCCTAATGCTTATAATACTTTATCAAACATGTGTTAATTTTATCTTAATATAAGTACAAATATGTTTGTGAAAATTGTTTTCATATTTTAAAGTGAAATGTTTGATTTAATATCCAGATAACTGATTTGGACACTTGCTTCCTAAATAGTTACTGAAATTATTATTTTTTGGCCTCGCGTACCTGCGTGCATTGGCAATTTCAGTTATTTGAATAAACCCTTTTAGACTCTGACTTTGAGAATACCACTGAAAGAAATGATATATCAGTTCGATGATCTATGAAGACATCCACTGAACAGTATGCTTTGCCTGATAGTAAACGTTTTATTAAAAATTTGATAATTTGGCCTTTTATTGGTTTTAATTCTCAGAGAGGTGGTCAAAGAGTTTTATAACTACTCGCATGAGTAGTTTGTTCAAATTTAGATGTTCTGTGTTGACGGACCAGTGTTGAAAAACTGTTGAACATGGTTCTTTCCTTTTGTATTTTAATCACGAGTGATTCTAGATTGAATAAAGCTTTTATTTGCTTGACAATATAGAATCACTTCCAAAATATAGACACAGTGACAAGTGTCAACAATCCTATTACTGTAAATATGCCTCGACATGAGTCCCTGAAACTAAAACGATTCCTTCTGCAACCTAAAAAGCCTCTCAAACAGAATATTTGAACATCTTCCCGACAACCTTAGTCCATATGACAGATGAGTGAAGATTACTCTAAGATAGGCTATTCGAAGAACTTGAGTAGATCATGTTGGACTAAAGGTCGTAAACAGAAAATTCACGAGAAAATTCGTTTTTTTTGTTTTGTTAACGTGAACCTTCCAGGTTAATCCCTGATCAATAGATATTCATAGGACTTTACCTATTTTGAACAGATTTTATACCTAAAAGATTGGCTGATGCGTCAGTTTTCTAGTACAACAAAATGGATATAGTTAGATTTGCATGAACATTTATCTAAGAAAAAGTTAAATAAGTAAGATGTCTGTTCTAGATTTACATTGAGAGTGCTCCAGTATTACTTTTTATGTCAACACCTGATTAGCTAAACGCTTAAGATTGAGGGTTTTGCAGGCTGTGTCCTCATTATACTCGTACCTTTATCTACGGTCGCGGAGATAACTCTCAAAACAGATCGCCAAAGTTCCCATCGAGTCTGCAAGTGTTGTCGTGTTGGTTACTTCGCTAAGCATATTTTATTTACTGTCATGTACTCGTTTATCTAGTTCACCGATGAAGTATCTAATGTACAAAACTTACATCCACTATTTTGGAATCCCACTGTGACTATGACGGCCTTCAGACCCTTCAGACGCCACAAACAAAACAATTCATACTTTTATTAGTTCTAGAAGAGCCTGGCTGGGTGATGGGTGGCGGCCGGATGTACTCAGGACAGACACTACTCCGCTATCAGATGTTAGACGGCGACCTCATGTTTTAGCGGCTATTAGACCCTCGACCACTCCCTTGTACTACAAGTGGTCATGCACAAGTGAAATCCTGGAACCTACTACGCTGTGGAGAATGAATGAAAGCGTACCTTAGTCTACTTCCTTCTCTCCACGCCCTCCACTGTTCCTGCACTCACAATGCACTTCCGGTTCAAAGCTTAAACATACAAGTCACACTAATTACATGTAATAATTCTAAACTAGGTGGCAATCACATACTGTGAAGACAGCCAGTTACACTGTCCTTAAACATAGAATTTGCATGTGTTTTAATTTATGTATGTTTAATAATGATATAATTTTATGTTACAATCTCCTTTACTGGCAAGCACATTTTTAATAAGAAGCAACCTTAAAACAACGACTATTCTGTTTGATTGTTTGGGGAATATTTAAACGCTAAACTAAGCAAACGTCTAAGCTCATCCAAATCAACAGTTCTGAGCTTGACTTTACTCATAGGTCCCAACAACAATCATGTCGTACAGCCCCAGCAGATTCTCTACACAAAGAGAGCTATGGTTGCAATTCGAGATGCAGAGTGCGGACGTGGTCATACTGCACTGGTGTTTTACATTGCACTACAAGGACTGGGCTCAGTGGCTGACCGGATCACCGGATGGCTCTAATGGGCTGCGCCGTGCCCGGACCGGATTGACTCGACCGCTCCCGCGGGCTATACTATTAAATCATTCATTAGGCTGTAGAAAAATCGCTTCCGGCGTGCGTCCATTCAAGGGCCTCCACACCGTTTTAATTCTCTTCGCGAAATTCGACAAGTGCCTTTTTTGTAAAGTTGTTTTTGCCCGCGCATGAATGAAACAGGTCAGTTTGAAGTCGGCGTGTATTCCACAACCATGCTGGCCGGTACGTGCGTCGGGTTCAGATGCGATAGGCTTCATTCATACTGCAAGTGTGTCAGTGCAGCGAGCTCTTACGCGGTTCATTCATACTACCAGTGCAACGAGATGAAACAAAGTCAGAGAGGTTTGGTTGTAACTTGCACTGAATAATGTTTCGAAAATGCAGTAAATAATTTCTCGTTCAAGCGTGAAAGGGGTTTGAAATATTGAAATCACTTTGAAACTGGCCATTTCCGTAACCATCTTGAAAACCACAAACCGTTATTGCACCGTTATTAGTAAACCTAGTGAGAATGATAACAACTGTTAAAACGCTCTCTATTTTAATGACTATACAAGGAAAACTTAGCACAAACATAGAACTTGGTCAATGTAGTTTTCCAAAAGAATCGTGATTTTCATGAGCAAGTCGATCGAAGTTCATACCTAATTTTCCATACCATTTTAGTCTTTACCATGTGAAGCAAGACTTATCAACGTTAAAACCTTAAAACTAAGTTTAAGAAATAGGAGTTTGAGAAACTTTTATAGAATTGAGGTCTTTGGTAAAGCTACTTACATGCGTAATATTCTTTACCATTTTGTTCACTCTTCTTCAAAATAAAAATGTGATAAATATGAAACTTTTAGTTGTTTCCCGATCGCAGCCCTAAAATGGTTAAACAGCGTTCCAAAGAGGCTCGATATACCAAACTCAAAGGTAGGATTATAGATGTGATGAGGATGAGACGTGACTGTGACGGTTACGCGTGGAAGGCACGCGCACCAGGCAGGCAGAGGTGGACACTGCACGGTAGTGCCTAGTGGTCGGTGACCGCAAGGTATCCCGTGTCTGACCTCCAGCTGATATCAGATGTCCGGCAAACCTCACTTTCTCTGATAAACTCGTTTCTACCAGTAACCTATCCACCGCAACACATTAACTAGCCCATGTCCACTCGCCCGTCACATCGGTCCGATCAGTATCACAGTTTCATATATGCCAGGATGAGTATTAGATTGAAAACTTGTTTGGGTTTTTGTCCAAGCTATGATCCCTGCTACGTCGTGCTTTAGTGTTTTGAAGCGTGGTGAATTCAAGCTTACTATCGTTCAGCGTTCGGTTGACGTGCTAGGAATATCACAAGTCCTCATCCCCCGCTCATCTAATCTAATCGTTCAGCGTTAAGCACCATGCACTTTGGCAAAATCAGGAGGTATTTTGATCTAAGTTTAATTTTAAGGAACTGTGTTACTAGCAATTAAAATACTTACGATAATGTTACACGCGAATGCAGGGACGTTAAAGATGCCTCAAAATATCAAATCAGCTTACTGTAAATTTTAAGGAAGTACAAATATGAACATCCACGTACATATGGAACGTACATGAGGAATTAGTAAACAGTACCAACTCTTAAGTCAGTTTTCTCATTTAGTACCTTTTAAATGTGAGGTGATTATAAAGCTATTTTCAATCGCAAAGATAAATCCAAATAACAAATGCATTTCTCTATGAAATAATGGTTACACCGACTAAGTGCGTTGGGCCTACCAAGGCCTTCCGAGAAGGCTTCGAGAGATTACACTGGAAACTACTACGACGTAGCTTGTTATAAGACCCCTATCTCACACACCAATAGACAATAGTTTCTCGATTGTAACACAAATTTCCTCGAATATAACTTCCCCGGTTACACCACTTCACAGAATCACCACACATGCGCGCAGTAAGGCTGGACACTTCGGTCCCTCCTCAACGCGAAGTAATTCCAGAAGCTGATTTTAAATTGATATCCTGCTGGCTTAGTGGGTTTGTGCCAGCTTAGTCCGGCAAACGAGCGAAATCTGGGAGTTGTGCTGCAAGAATCTGGTTTCAAATCGCCTTCTACTCCAATTTGCCTTCCTTCTCCGGCGATTAAACCCGTACGGCGTACGTGCTTGAGATATATTTAGATTCAGACAGTCAATTTATGTGCTTACAAACGATTCCGGGCCCGAATATCCATTATAATTTGAAATATGACCTTAAACAAGGTTGACAAAATGCACGATGAAAAATTGTTCAGTGATGCGAGCAGCTTTTGATTCACGGCTGAGTGATTCTACAGGTTCTTGTTTTGTTTTAAAAAGGGAAATGTGGACAACATGGTGTTGATTGAGAATCTTTAAACATTTTTACATTGATTTTGGTTTAATTTAGCTATACCTAAGCTATAGGAATAATTTCCATTTATTTTAATATCAGACTTTATAGAAGCTTAAATAGAGTCTGTCTTACCGAATGAAACGTCACTTAATGCTTAAATAAGACGAGACATTTAGACTACCCCAATCCGTATGTTCGTTGGGGTAACTTAAACGTATATACAAAGTATGAAACGTTTGTTCAGTTTCGTCTATAAAATAATTTTTTAACTATTCTTTGGTCCAAGACCTGGTAAAACGCTTCAATCTAATGATTGTTTGTTCACTTTTTATTGTTTTTCTAGATGAATACCGTATACTAGATAACTACAACATAGCATATCGTGTAGTATTAACCAGCACCTTTAATTAAACATTTTTACACTTATTTGCTTTCAGTTTTAACTATTCCTTGAACCAAATGGTTGGTACTATTCCATCCCAAATTCCTATTCCTCGATATTTGTTGAACAATTAGTTTGATTCTTTACACAAAAAATGTTGTTCGGATTACTTCAAAGCATATCTTTTTGGTTAAGGACTATAATTAGGCTCGTCTTTACTGCAGCGAATTATTGAGTTAGTATACTGTTAAAATCATGTTGGAAACCAATTAATTCTCCAAGTTAAAGTTTCTAAGGAGCTATTTAATTATAACCCAGTTTAAAATCAATTAGATAGGTACAATCAATTACATTGAGTACACTACAACTCAATTTATTTGGGTTTACAAGTGTGTCTACCAGATTGCAGCCGTTAAGTTTAAGTTAAATTTAGATATCTTTATATTCGAACAAGTTTTCCCCGATGACTTATATAGTCTTGTACTCAAATGTAAACGTTTCCAAGTTCGGCTCGCTAAGGAGAGACACAACCGGACCTCCTCAACGACAAGTAATTCCAGAAGCTGGCCGTAGATTGATGCCCAACTGGCACAGGTGGGTTTCTACCTGTTTGACTCCTCGGGAAGGGGGAGGGGCGTGGCAGGGGTTATTTCGACTGTCTGTTTCTGAAATACGATAAAAAAACTCAGATGAGAGTTGGAGCTTATTTACATCCGTCCGGGCGTAATCAACTGCAACCACTTATTGAATCACGGCTATGTTTACAACGAGTACAGTACAATTTACACCATCTCATCAGCATAATGAAATTACGGCCACCAGCCACCAGCCACCAGTCTATCCGTCCGTCCTACCTACGTTTGTTCTAATGAAGAATCCTGTCTTCGGTGTCATGCCCGTCCACAGTAACGACCGCGCCGTATACTTACAGAAAACTGACGTTTCCAAGAGTACTTTTAATTGGATGCACAACTCAGCCTTGATGCTGAAATGTTGTTTATGATTGCGTATAAATACAGTGAATAATTAAGCTGTCCGAATGTGGGTTCCAACGGGACATAGAGGTTAAACGTATAAACAAGCGATTAAAAATAAATTAAAGTACTAGCAGAGCTTAAAATATTATATTGATAATTTGAAACCATTAAAATGCTTTTACGGGGTCAATAAAAGGGGGAAACCCACGGTTGTCCCGTCATGGTGATATCGTGTACTCTTCCCTCTGCTTCCACTTAACTTAAGAATTATTGAATAATTATTATTCACTGAGCTGTACTTTTACTTTGCTTTGAGACACCGATGCTGGGAAACTACTTAAAAATGGTACTCAATGGTATACTTAAAACATGCCAAAAACATTGCACTTCTGACAGTTGTTCTTCTAATATTGGGGGTTTGAAAAATTAGTAGGGATGAATTTGATAGAGGTTGGGATTAATTGAAAATGGACGAAAGATGGAGGTACTGTGCCTATATTATAAGCTATTCTTCCAATATTTCAAAAGCCCTTTATACCAATAGTAAGTATTTTCCTTCAAAGAAATATAGGGACTGGACATATTTTCCCGGAAAACTTAAGACATGTGATTCAAAAATACTGTCTTCATGAGCTTCCGCCCAAATATTCTTAGTAATCATATCGTTGATAATGTTATTCTTCTTTACTTGTTGAGAATTCACAAATTTTAGGAGCAAGTTTTATACATAGCCATAGTTTTTATTTGGCTGGTAAAACATTCTTTTTCAATTTGGGTTTTTGTCTTTTAAAAATACACACACCAAGGTCAAAGTTTCCCGTCGATAAACTTAGGTTCCATTTTGTAAGATGGAAAGTCAATGGTTTTATGGAAGTGTTTGGACTGCTTTGGGCATATACAATCAATTCAGGTAGTATAAGTTAAGCACAACGCAAATTTGGACCAACACCTCCCGGCTCCCAGCACCATCAAGCATCAACCAGCAAAACATCAAGCCTCCTCACACTTTTCAAGCACCATACAGCAACAAAAATTAATTTGCTGGTCTGCGCCTGCGTCTCTTCACCAAGTAGCCGAAAAAACTGTTGTCTTCCTAGCCGAGCTTTGCCGAGAGTCAACGAAGTGGGCCCGATCATTCTCCAACCTGCTGGTAGCTGCTGGCGAGGGTGGGCACACTTGTCCAGTAGGCCTACATCTGAACCTAGTTCAGTAGTTCAGAATTCTCTTCCGACCTTCCGGGACCAGTATGCTTGAAGCTGCTGGCGAGGGTGGGCACACTTGTCCAGTAGGCCTACATCTGAACCTAGTTCAGTAGTTCAGAAACCTTCCGGGACCAGTATGCTAGAAGCTGCTGGCGAGGGTGGGCACACTTGTCCAGTAGGCCTACATCTGAACCTAGTTCAGTAGTTCAGAATTCTCTTCCGACCTTCCGGGACCAGTATGCTAGAAGCTGCTGGCGAGGGTGGGCACACTTGTCCAGTAGGCCTACATCTGAACCTAGTTCAGTAGTTCAGAATTCTCTTCCGACCTTCCGGGACCAGTATGCTGGAAGCTGCTGGCGAGGGTGGGCACACTTGTCCAGTAGGCCTACATCTGAACCTAGTTCAGTAGTTCAGAATTCTCTTCCGACCTTCCGGGACCAGTATGCTAGAAGCTGCTGGCGAGGGTGGGCACACTTGTCCAGTAGGCCTACATCTGAACCTAGTTCAGTAGTTCAGAATTCTCTTCCGACCTTCCGGGACCAGTATGCTGAAGCTGCTGGCGAGGGTGGGCACACTTGTCCAGTAGGCCTACATCTGAACCTAGTTCAGTAGTTCAGAATTCTCTTCCGACCTTCCGGGACCAGTATGCTGGAAGCTGCTGGCGAGGGTGGGCACACTTGTCCAGTAGGCCTACATCTGAACCTAGTTCAGTAGTTCAGAATTCTCTTCCGACCTTCCGGGACCAGTATGCTGAAGCTGCTGGCGAGGGTGGGCACACTTGTCCAGTAGGCCTACATCTGAACCTAGTTCAGTAGTTCAGAATTCTCTTCCGACCTTCCGGGACCAGTATGCTGGTAGCTGCTGGCGAGGGTGGGCACACTTGTCCAGTAGGCCTACATCTGAACCTAGTTCAGTAGTTCAGAATTCTCTTCCGACCTTCCGGGGCCAGTATGCTAGAAGCTGCTGTTGCTGGTTCGGCCGTTGGTTGACAAGTTGCGTGGCTACATGACATTAAATAGGAACGAAAATTTTTGAGTTTCCTGTGGTATGCTGTTTTGGACAAGTGTGCGCGTTGCTTTCTAGTTTATAGAAAAAGGAACATTTACACTTTCACTGCAATCGAAATAAATCACATGAAAATTCCATGTAAATTTAAAGTGCTCATACCTGATGCAATAAAAGTGTTAAACGCTATATGTTCTATACAATATAACATCAATGTCTCTGATATAGGTCCATTCACGTAACGCGTTTAATTCCAGACACCGGCACCACGTGCTTATACGTGTATAGTGTAAGCCACTTGAGGACACACTAAACCGTAATAAGATGTTTTAAAGTACCTATCATGTTGCAACATTATGATAGACGTTTTAACCCTCTTTCTAAGAAACATAAATAAATACAAAATTTAGCTAGAAAATCAGTATAGTATGTAGATATGCAGTGCATTATGCAGATGACTGTGGCACTTCCTGGATGTTTGGCAGCGGAGCACAGGTTGTGTGTTAGGGGTTCCCACGCCCGTAGTGCACCTGGCAGCATGGCAGCAGTACTCCCTCACCTGTCCTACCGTGGCTGCTGCTGCTGCTGCTGTAGTTGCTCTACTCATTGTCTTTCAGATCTTATCTTCCGTCTTTGTACCGTACTAGTGTTTATACAAGGTGTTTCGAAACTCACATCCAATACTTTTAGGTAATGTTCCAGGGACTGATTGAAGGCAGAAAATCACATTTATTAGCCTCTTTTTCGTGCATCCTCCATTTTGTTTCATGTTTAAATTAAACATGTAGGCCTACGATTGTTCGAGTATTTTAACAACCGAAAAAGAATTGGTGGCCGTTTGAACATGTTCAATTAGACAAAAGCTCAAACAAAAGTGACATATTATCAAATATTATTTTTGAGATTAAAAATACATTACACATAGTCCTACAAGGGTGCCGTGTTTTGTTAGTATCCATTCGTAAGCAACTGAGGTACAAGGGAAAATGTGGCGCCAAACATATAGTTTAGTAGAGCTTTTAGTGCCATGTTTTGAACATAGCAAACAATACGCGGACACAGTCTCCTTCATATCTCCGCTGTTTTTGTACGAATTTTTAACAAACTTTACTTCAAAGGATCGGTAATAATTCTTGCTAAACTCGCATTGTTGCATAATTTCCATGATATACCACTTTTGATGGACTTTAATTTCACTTCGGATAATTTGAATTGTTTTACAGCTGTGTATTGTCAGGGTTAAATGCATGGAGAACTTCAAGTTTATACATAAATTACCAGTAAGGCGTTTTAAAGTTAAGAATGAACCATGACAAATCAAATATAAACAAATAAGGGACTATGGATTAAATAAACATGGTTTTATTGTTCTAGTCTCATGAAGTATACCTTTTAATACTCGTCGGAAGTTTGGATACCCTGCAAAATATAGCCGCTGTAATTCCTCATGGAAGATGGATGTGGTGAGTTTGTTGATTGATCTAATGACTTATTGCAGTTTAGGTAACAGCTGTTGCACTGATTTACTATACGTCAGTGTTAAGTTTCAAAACAATCAAAACAAACTCGTTGAACCAGCTGATGTCCATGCCACAAAAAGATCATCAAAACAATACTTTATTTACCTGGGTGTAAAAGTGACACTTTAGCACTGTCGATATACGTGTCTAAAGCAGCTGTTTCCAGAGCAGAATGACAAAAAAATATTTAATTGCCAATACAACTTTAACTAATTGACTTAAAGAAGCCCAACGCCAATTGTTGTCTTGTTATAGCTGAGTTTAGCCTGTACCTTGCCGGCACCAACCCCTATTACAAAGTACTAAGTGGTTATGCACTAAGTTGGTACAGTCTAAGATCAATAAGGATAATGTGGTGTCCTTCTCGGGTTGCTCTCAGATTTTAGCTCATACTCTCTATGTATACAGTATAGGTTGTAAAGCGGGTTGATTAATTTACCTCTCTATGGCCAGAAACCACACCTTCTGAAATCCTATAACATATCAGTGTTTAATGACATTTTTCATAAGGTTAACCTTCCTGTCACATATCATAGCTAAAGAATCATCTTGTTTTTATTTTGAGTAATTCATTCGTAGCCAAAATGTTAGACGTTTTCATAGGTTTATCGACTTTGATTAAACTCAACCCACCAAAGCCTGAATAAACCTTTTAACCAACCTAGCCTATTTTATCCCTGTGATTTAAATCTTTGATTGCTGGTGACGGCGTTGGTTTAGGGTTGATTAAATGAAATGAGCCTGGAGTTTGACTATAAAAAACGAAGATAAAACAAGTTATGCATTACTTTTAGTAAAACACAAACATATTCAACAAAATATTGAAAGTACATGTATTGAAAATAAGCCTGTTTTGTTCATTCCTTTGAACAGTATGTCCATATTTAGGAAAAGTTTGATCGGAAGAGTATACGTACTGTCAGTGACATATGTGACAGAGTTGATAAGACAGACCGGAAACATGTTATCAATCAATGTGTCTGTTTGGTGTAGTGGAGATAACGTCTTCTCAAATATCATGTTTGTCATCTTGTAGACTACTTCGAGACCCACGGCGTGTTTGATAACAGGAGTAAATATATCTTAGGAACTTTGAGACACAAGACACGGGGGACAGTAATATTGGTGTAGCATAGTAAACAGCGCAACTCGAAGGAGCTTTCTTACAGTTTTGGGAGGAAAGGACAGCTAATTTAGGCTTCTGTTTCAGAAGAGGGAAATGGCTGAGAAAACAGTACCTAATCGGGTTATGATTCTTGGTGAAAATATAAATTAAGAAATATGCCAGCATGAGAAACCTGATGAGTCTGACGGATGTTACAGAGTGATTGCAGTGAAGAACACAGAAAACATTATCATTGTACTGTGCTCAAATAAAACATAGTAAGTAATATTAGGGCTGTTCTGAGTTAATAGGCAAGCTACGAAGGAAAATCCACCACAAGAAAAAAAATTATTTTATTGGTGAGAGGTTACAGAAAATGGCGCAGTACAAGTCTGAAAACCATCATAAGAACGTCTCTATACACCTAACGGTTTGAATTCAAAATCCTTTGAGAAGGACTTGAGGAATGTCATGACTCGAGAGTTAGATATTTCAAGACTCAGAGATTCGTTGAGTTTTATCGATTGGCTATATCAAACCTACTCTGAAGGCAAAACAGGAAGTTTGCTTTTATCTGATAAGATGGTGAGACAATAGGGCAGAAGTGGGCAGCGATTACATGCTTTTATAATACGGAATCCTATTAAAGACAGGTTCGGTTCGTAGTATCGAGAAGTATCAGTCAAGCTTAAGGAGTCATGAGGAAAGGGAAAGAAGGTTTTCAAAAGAAGCAGTAAAAATAAAGAAGAACATCATGAAAAGATTTTGATGTGCCTCTGAAGATGAACACTTGATGTTTGAAAGCCTCAGGCTAATAAATGTTATACTATTGGAATTTGTAGAGTTGTTTCAAATTTACCATAAGAAAGACTTAAAACGCCAGAGAAAAAAAACAAGGACTAAGTAAGAGGGCTACATTTTCCTTTTTTTGTAGAAGTGTGCCCCATTGCCACCAATCCTGCTGTATCCCAGCATGCCGCCGTTGCCCCATATACCTCAAACAAAACTTTGCCCCCACCCAACCTAGAAAAATACGTTAAAAGAGAAATAACATTGCGAATGGGAGGAAGGCCTACGTGTGGGCGGGTTGAAGGGTTCTGAGATTTAATAGTCAGCCTAAGTAGTCCACTTCCGCAGTACGGGCAACACCTGAAGGGCAGGGGCGGTGTGCACCTGCTTGAGGTTCCCACGACTCGAGCACATCTGTCCTCAGCCTCAACCTCGCTCCTCGGTTACAGCATCAGGCCAGGACCGTGCCCGCCACGTGACCAGTCCCCTCCGAGCCGAGGGAAATTATCAATTCGGACAAAAACTTTGTCATCTATTGACTGTGGGTGCCCTTCGCTCAGCTGGGCTTCCAGACGATCCATCACTTTTTTTCTGCCAGCACGCTGTCATGTCACAACTGAAATCATGAAGCCTAGTTTGTTTATTTTAATTTTAGATTTTTGTTGAACCGTGATGCTTTGCTTTATGTAAATGTCTATGTTCTATGTATTACTCATTTCTCTTCAAAACACACTTTGAAACAAACGAAAAGGATCAGTTGTTATACATAGAGTCAAAATCGGTTGATATCAAGTTAAAGTTCTTAAAAGAAACAAATAATAAAAATTGTGATTTATGTTTAAGGTACTTGTCACAAACGGCCGATGGGATTATTCTCATTTTCATGGTAAGTCTCTTTCAAATAGAACATACGAAACTTGGACAGTAAGGTAACTTGGGTTTCTTATAGTCAAAGTAAAAAAAGGTTTATTTAAAAACTTAAATTTTTAATCTCACAAGTGCCAAGTGCACGCAGGCACGCGAGGAAAAAATACATTATTTAAGTAATTATTTAGTATAATATAATATTACTCAATGAAACAATATTATTGATCATATGCTTTTTAAAATTATTATATTTTTTCTGTTGCTTATAAACATTGAGTTTATTTGAAATATATTCTAAAATGTCTTCATCTAAGTCAAATGATTCATATATGTCCAGTGCCTCTTCACCTATCAAAGACATGAACACTGCAACCTGCTTGTCCATACTTCTATCATACTAGTTTGTAGCAGTGGCGTACCATTTAAAGTGTTTAAGCCAAAGCTTCCAGGTTCTATTCATATCAGAAAGGAACTCATGGTTTTTGAGAAAGACTCGTTAGAAAGGGAGATGAAACAATATTATTGATCATATGCTTTTTAAAATTATTATTTTTTCTGTTGTTTATAAACATTGAGTTAATTTGAAATATATTCTAAAATGTCTTCCTATTAAATATTATTTTTATACTTATAAGACACTCAATAATGTAATGCAGCGTGGTTTGTTTAAATCAAGTGTTTACTTTGTTGAGATAATATAACTTTACACAATCAGTAATTTACCTTTAATTTCATAAAACTCTTTTACCTAAAAAAAATTAAAAAATACAACCATTTTCTGGACCAACTTAAAAGTATTTTTTCTGAGTCTATGGCTGAGGGGTCACATAAACTACTTCCAACGCGAAGGCTATGGGTTCAATTCCCACTACAGGCTCATCGCTTAATATACACGAGTTTTTGAAGTAGCTGTTTAAATACAAATTAAGAATTGAACTGGCGTAGATACATTGAAACAAATAACTAAACGCAGGTTTGTTGGAAAGAAGAGGTTTGTGGAGCGGTGGCCAGTAAAGGCCCTGAACTGACTGGTTATTATGACATTTGCTGCCTAAACTGAAATCACGTTCCCCCACGTAGCTCGTAGTTGAGGTAGAAAGTTGAAGTTATGTCCGTCCACGCATGCGCCCGCTGACTAGCCCATAATCACCAGCTCGTAAATACCATCCAAGCCGATCTCGCTCCTTCAACTCACTCGCTTCTTCACTCTTCACTCGATATTCGTTTTTAATTTTAAAATTTTATGGCATTGTTTTAAACGTGCGTCCGTGGTCACCGCAGAGAAAGGCTGAATTTGTCCACCCAAGAACATATGACACCGCGCACGTAACAACGGGGTTTCTTTCAAATGATGCGGCTTACTGTCAAACCCTCCGCTTGCAAGGGTTTTGTAGAAAGTAGATAGCGCTCTTTATGAGGGTTAAATTGGAATATGTTATTTTTATGGAAAGAGAAAGAGTTTATCTGAGCTTTCGTGTGATTATATCTTTGATAAACCTATTTGTAGCTTCTTAAATAAGGTCTTAAAACCCTTCTATACTTTCTAACTTTAACCGTTAATAGCATAAAAACAAAAATACATTTAGAAAAAAGAACTACAGGTTAACCTAGATAATATGGTTATATTTAATTTAAGAGTCGTTTTGCCAAAATAGCGTTAACAATACTAAAGTCTCCATTTTATTTCCCGCAAACGGTGACGCTAAATAACGACACATTCTAATAACGACACAGGTGAATAACGACACATTCCGATTTCGATAAGGCAGCTTAGCCAACCTGTGGAAAGAAAAGTGTTTACATGTTAGTTTAAAAGGGAAAGAGGTATTTGTAGTAAAGATTAAAAGGGATTATTCGCTTCGTGGTGGGATTTTTGTCTGATGTATTTTTGAAATTACGTTCTTGCGTTCTTCTCTGTCAGCGAGTCGCGTGTACTGATACATATACACTTGTGAGGATATTCGTCGGCATCAAACGTCAAGGTTTACTACCAACAACCTACAGTAGTACAAGAGTTAGCAAGCAAAATTGACAGAGGAGACTGCGGGGATCGAACCCGAGCCAGCAGAGAGATGAGGTCTGGACTCGCACGCGAAACCAATCCGCCATAGATCCGCTCTGAATAGGTGATATCTGGTTTGAGAGGTGTATTTAGTTTATCCCTCTTAGGATAAAAGTACTAAATTCTTCCATCTTGCGGTTGTCGTGGGGATTTTATTTGATCTTAGGTATAATATTGAGGTATAATTCTTGTATCTTGCGTATGTTGGTTATGCTGCCTTATCAGTATGTCCAAATCAAAATGTGTTGTTATTCCCTATGTCGTTATTAGAATGTGTCGTTATTGAGCGTCACCCCCGCAAACCTCTGCAACGACGCTCGCCCGAGCACCTGAAGCGGACTCTTAACGGGTATGAAGAAATCGTTGGCCACGATTTCTTTAAAATCTCAGTTGGGACTCTGGAGTTATAAACGGATTTGCTTACTGGAAAATGTCATCAACGGGTGACGTGAAAATTCACTGATTTAACGCCGGTTTAAGTATTTGGAGGGTTTTACGCTTGAGTTTTGTTGAATATAGTATTGTTGGTACCAGTAATGTCCAAACCATAGTGTTCTTGTTTGTTCTTCTAAATCTGTGTATACGCATTGATGTTTCTTATGCTAATATAATATACGATAACCATTACCTTTGTAGACGTGTACTTACTGGGTAAGTATGACTCTGTATAGGCGTATTTATTAAACGAATCATCAATAAATACTTCAATAGGGTACATTAGGCTGTACTCTAATCGGGTAATTAATTACATTGAAGAACACTGTGGAAACGTAAAACATCATACACATAGTAAGTCCTGGTAAATATGTTTACAAAATACAATTTGCATGGATTTTAATAAAAGTAATGTTACACAGCTTCAAGCGTGTAAGACCAGCTAGAACAATACAAGTCCGCAATAGTAATTTCCTTGGAGCCCATTCATAGCTGAGGCTGGGGAAACCGCAGTGTTGGATTTAATCAAACCATTGTAAGGGAAAATGGTCGAGCTGGAGTAATGACAGAGACTCCGCGTAATACCGGTGGTTAACAGTTTTTACCTACGTCCGACCGCAGCGAGTCCGTCTGGAGCCTGGGCCAATTAAATGTGGGCCCGAGGTCGAGCCTCGGCCTACAATTTTGGTGTCAACCGAGAGTAAATCAACATTTTTGACTTTGAGTGATCACCGGTTTTGCAACTGCCCCGGGGCCTTTGGTCCATTCATGGTTTCGAGGAGGCGACGCGTGAGCATATTTCAGGCCCTCATTTGAAATTTATATTGTTGCGTTACAATACTGAAAGCTTGTTGTAGAACTGATTACTAATTGGATCAAATTGGTCCAATAAGAGCTCTGAATCTTTAGATGGATTATTAACCGGTTCAATAGTATAACCCACCAAGAAAACATGTGGTTCGGAAGTCACGTAAAGCCGTTGGTCCATTCCATTGGTCGTTGGGCTATTAATTAATGACCCAATCTGGGGAACAGTCGGCCCTAGTTTGTAACAAGACTACAACTCATCATCCGTTAAAAACACTCATTACACTCACCCTTCATTCCGCATTCACCTTAAAATACCCTCAAGGAGTCGTCGGTGTCTCAAACCAAAGTAAAGTATGCACCTTAGGGAGTGATCTTAATTAATATTTAACAAACTATAAATAGCGAATTTTAAAAAGAAAAGTGAGCTATTCAGCTGTCAGTATGGTAAGGCAAGAGCAGAAACTATGAGCGTACCTTGCAACGCCCATAATAATAAGCCCTACACAGCTAAGGCCGAAGGCTGAGGCTAGGTTGTGAGCGTAGTGAACAGCCTAGTAACGCCAATAACAATACAGGAGAGAACCTAGGATCTCTACGTACTGACAGCCTCGTAAAGCCTGTGGTTATAGAGCAACAAAGACTAGGGATAAAGGCCGAAGCGAGGCTTCAAGCAAATTAGAGTTATTAGAGTAAACAATTTCAAAGAAAATTCGCTTTACCCACGCCAGCGGCTTTTGAGCACTTAAAAAAATTGGATTGTCTCAATCGGGAATTTCCACTTCTGACTTCTTTTTTTATAGGGGACAAGTTCTCTCATTCGGTATATGTTAGTAATATTCTTTTGGATTTACTTTTAAACGTAATATTTTATGATTTTGAGCTACCTGATATGTTTTACTTTGCTATGTAAGTTTTACTTATTGTAAAGGGGTTCCTCATTACATCACCTTCTTCTTCCCTTTAAAATTCAGTTGATGCACACGCTTTACTGTTCTGCTTGGACGGTTGTTTTCCCGTTTTTGAAGGCACCAAGGCGCACATAGAGTATTTATTTCTCGTGAGTCGAGAGACTGAGATCCTAGCCGAACTCCGTCAACCCTACTTCACAGAAAACACCACTCTCACCCTTGCCCAACTGCTCAAACTTGAGCAGTAATTCCTTAACAACAAATCCCACTAACAATATAGTAGGGCTGAAGATAGTCACGGAACTATAGACCATCCTGCAGGGATCTGCAAACTTCACAACACTCGACTCGACTGAGTTAAGCTTCTGATCAGAGTTAAGAAGGATTAGACTTATTTTGGAATCAATCCCAATGTAAGGGTTTTCAACTCTTTGAGTTTACAGCCATATTTATAATCTAGAAACGTCACCACTATAGATAAATATAAGTTTTGCACAATAAGCTAGACTCATGAGTGTTACGTAACTAATGATGTGTATTTTTTAAATATTAGAAAATGTGTATTTTGAGAAATAAATATTTATGATTAATAATTAAAATGCTTTCTATTGCATTTTTGGATGCACATCTTCAGACGGAAAAATTATCAGCGTATCGTTATGTGAGAATTGTGAATTTGGTCCCTTGTTAAAGAACAGTTCTTTTAAAATTTGGTGGTCTTCTGGCAATGGTTCTGAAAACTCTATGGATTTCATTTTCAATCTGAAAACAGAATCATATTATTAGTGCTTTTTGCATGGCAGATATTATGGCAATAGCCTAACAAAACTTTAAACTACGATTTACCGTAGCAGAACACTTATTTTAGTGACCTAGCCAATTAATGTAAATTTTAACGACTCATGGAATCATTTAACTATTGAATTATTTAAGTAACAGAAGATCTGGACTGTTACAGACTTTGTTATCTTTCGACACATCTTAACTTCAACATATACCTAGCAATCATATGGTTTGAGCTTAACAATGGTTTGATCGATACAATTTTACAACATATTTCACATTAGTTTGGTGCTCGCTTAGGCTTGTTATTAAAATTAAAATATCCAAGGAGAAGTACCTTCAAACAGCTTTAAGAGTAAAATTATATGTAAAGGAATACAACTGTCCGTTAACGAACGAAGTCCCTTAGCTCACCTGTTGAGACCCATGTCTTCGTTAGACTGACACGCTTTATCTTCAGTTACGGGTTTGATTTCTTCATGGACTGTTTGCAGCTCTTTTGTCTGAAATTATTTAATAAGACTCAACATAAATTTACAACAGTGAATAGAAAAAACTAACAATAACTCTTAGTTTATCTAGTCTTATATAGTTTGGCAAAGTAACTGGGAACACAATCGGTGTGCTACCTTGTTTTTGGGGTTAACGTGCTTCCGTTGACAAACCTATCTTTTTTGGAGTTTTGACACTCGCAACGGCTCTCACTCAACGGGATTTTCAACCACGCGAAACACCCCAATTTCACCTGAGAATCGACCACTGTTTCGTGTTCTTGCCAGTTTATAATAGCTCCTATTTTAATAATCTTTACAAAGGTAGGTGGCTGATGTCACTATGTTTGTATCATAATGCTTAAGTTTGCAAGAACAAATATCATAAAGGATGTTCTTTTTAGTTGTTCTATTTTTAAAATGAGATAAAACGATGAAAGACAACTTGTATTAATATAAAATGCATTTATTAAAACGCAGTCTTATGGAATTTTTATTTAAAACTGATGTCTGGCATATGAGTTTTATGGTGTGCCCATAAATGGTGTAATCATTCAGACCAATCTTGAAACATTCTTTCCTGAACCTAAGGGTGAATTTCGTCAGTAACTCGACGAACGTTGACTTCCACGTCATATAGATTCTGTGGCTTGTCAGCGTATACTTGAGACTTCACTTATCTCCACAAAATTTGTGTCGGCGTGATATCACACGACCATAGAGGGCAGTTCACATGACCTCTATACGATACGATGCGTTAACCAAACGTTTTCCCCAGAGATACCAATCGTAACGTTTACTGTGTAGCACGTGCCGCCGTTCTTTGATCCGCATCTCTTCCAACTCCCGTGCCTTTTTGTTACCTGAGTAGTCTCAAATCTACGCTGAAAAGAACATTCGTCGAGTCATTGAAGGAATCCGCCGTAAGCTGCTGGAAAGGGTGTTTGAAAATTGGTCTGCTAGAGTAGATCTTCTACGGGCACGCCATAGTACCCATAGTCCAAAATAATTTGATTTTTGTATTACTGTAAGTTATATTTTATTGTTTTATTTCTTTTTAAAAATCAACTGAAAAAATATATTTAATGGTACATTATGCTGAACAGGCTTTACTGCAATTCCATTCGACAAGTATGATTCAAATACAGCGAGAAACTTGACATCGATGTAAAACGTGTTACCACTTATCTGGCTTTAAAGGAAGTTCTCGAAGGCAAGATGGTAAAATCGTTTACAGCTTTTCTCATTTACCCTTTTTCTCCAATTACACATGTACCTACTAAATTCAGTGTTCTTGGAGACCTTCAAAGTTCCAATTTTCATACAAGTGGGCTGTAGGACGTAAAGGAAGTGGTAGCAAAAACGATTACTGAACTGTACAGTTATTATAGTTGATGACTGATGGAGAACCATGCCAAGGACAATTGTATCAGATGCAAAGTGCCTGGAGTGAAACCAAATGAAGTTATTCGAATCGTACTCATTAAATTTGCCGTTGTAGATGACTCCTAAAGCTTAAGTATTGAGAAAGACCTGTAGTTATGATAGTTCACAGTTGCAAAGATCTTTAGACCTCACAGACCACGTGATAGACTAAAACCCTATATCCCTTAGTTAGCTTTCTATCATATCAACGAAACTTGCAGTATAGAACTAATATAATTCATTTAGGGGCAATAATTGTAAATTCAAAACTAACGTTTACCTCCAAGAACAAAACATCTACAGCAAGTATTTAAGCTCATCAAAAGCAAAAATGAAATATACTTAAGCTCAGCAATGTTATAGGCAATTTTTCATATTCACCATGGACTCTACCGCTTTCTGAGCCACCCTGAGCTTCTCCTTGTTTATCCTGAGCTCCACTTGCAGTTCCATGTTCTCTTTGTGCAAGCTGTGCAGTGCACGTGTCATCTTCTCCGCCTGCAGAGCGATGTTCTTCATCTGCACGTCTGACGTGGCCTTCTGCACTTGCATCCTGACCAACAGCTCGTTCAGCTCACTCAGCTGCAAGATCATGTCAACTGTACAACGCATGCAGAGCTCATCCTCAACGAATTTTGGCATTTAAATGTGTCCATTAGTTGTACGGAATTTCTATGTATGGACCTTTCATTCAAATGCTTATGGGCTTGTAAATTTGAAATATTTAAATGGACACATACCTCGCAATCCACTCGTAAAGTTACTGAATTTCACAACGGGAATCAGATTAAAAAGCGATTAGATGACAAGCTGGGCTTATTTGACACCGAGTAAAAATCAATTAAGGGTAACACTTTGAATTTCATGTAGGCTATGGAATTGCCGATGAAAGAACTTATTCTTTAAAGTTTAGTATCTAATATTGGAGAACTGGATTAACAAGCTACATATTGCAAACATTACATCCATTCTCTTAGATTTAAGGGGCACCATCTTGTGTTAAAACAAATATTTCTAACTCCGTAGTTGACACATCCAGAGACATTCACTTTGACTTAGGCTGTGAAAGGAATTAATATGAAACTCTATACCTGCTTTTTTAATGCAGATTGTTCGTTAAGATGTAGGGCCTTCAACATTTCAAAAGATTTCTTCTCTGCACTTTTGTCGGTCTTATGGTTTAACGATGATTTCAGTTCGGAAACTTTATTTTTCAATGAGTTTATTCTCTCCTCGGCCTCCAGCTTTTCTTGTTTGCAACTGAAAACAAAAAGATAATTCGATATGAAACTTTATCACTTTCAAAAACTTGAACTAAATGTCATAACAAGTAAATTTTGAGCAATGGTAAAAAAAAAAAAAGTAAACCTTTGAAATACTTGTACGAGTAGCCTACATCTCTTTGGCAGAAACTAAAGTCATACGTATTATCTGAACCGGCAATCATAGACGAGAGCTATGATAGTGATTGGCTGAGTAAGCCATATGTAGTAAGCCAATCCGTAGTTAGTTTTTGTTGCTATTCTAATATGATAACTAATTTCAGCAATTACAGATCTTTTCGTATTTACATTCCATCAAGAATAATAGAGGTTTACTGTTAATTAATATTTAAATAATAACTTTTAACATACCGGGCTAAATCTTCAACCAGTTGAGCAATTTTCATCTTGTCTTCATCACAAAGATCTTGGATACTCTTCACCTTTTCACCTGGCGGAGTTTCGGGCCCCGAGGAAAAGTTGACAGTCGGTAGTTTAAGAGTGATGAACTCGTCCTCAGGCTTAACCAGGTCCCTGGGCTTGACAAAGTCCCTGGGCTTGACAAAGTCCCTGGACTTGCGGACAGGGGAGGGAGACCTGAGAGTGCTAGCATTAGGATCAGGGGAGGATGGCCGCAGGACGCGAGGTCCAGGTGACCTAGGCCGTGATGTCAAGGGGTTGGGCATCTGACCACTGAGATAATTATGCCAGTTTCTACTTGGAGCCCACGTGCTCAATGGACAAGATCCTATAACAAATTGATAATGGTACATGCAACCTTGGTAGAGTTTGTGCGAGGTTTATTTAGTAAGTACTAGATAGCTAAATACTACTAAATGAGGTTTTCCATTTAGTACTATAGATTGGACGGACAATGGGTCAATTAAAACAGCCAGCAAGAGTAAAACGCTTTAACGTTTCAATCTAGTTCAGAGCTTGCAAAACACATAAATTGACCTTAAGACTACATTACCTGGTTTGGAAATTTCACCTTTTCCGTATTCCGATTTCAACATTTTGTTGGGTTTCCTGTCCAACGTTATTACCTTGGTGTTCTTGTCAGGTTTAATCATAGTTATGTATTATTTTATCAAGGCTGTTGGGTCAAAACAATAACTGTAATTTGAGTAAGTGCAGTGTACTCTTGTTTTCTTTGATGTTTACAATAATTGTTTATCTTGTCCATATGTTACTGAAAACATTGTGTTCGCTCCTGCGCAAAAAGTGTTTAACAGCTGCAGATGACAAACATAGATACAAAACGAGATCATTCGCTGTGCGTTATTGGTAGTAAATATAGAAATGACTATGAGAAATAAAATCAAAACAAAACAGAGTAAGTTGTATATTTTTTAACCGACTTAAGAGAAACGAGAAGGTTATGCAATATTGAAAAGAGAGCTCTAATATTGGATTAATAGAACTAATTTAAAATCAAAACCAATATTTTAATTTTCTTATGAGGCGCCTTTCAACAGCTAAGCTGCCTTCGTCAGATAACCTCACAAATTGTTATACAAGTTGACCTGCGGCGATTTTTATTTTTATGTCTGTTTACGAATAACTTTTGAAAGCGGTCATCGTTTTACACCCAGTTTGCGTTGATTGGTAGATCCTAACTCCATAGTGGTCCCATTTATCATCTTTTTGATTGGACTAATATTTCCATATAAAAAAAAGTAAAAATCCTCAATAAAACCTCAAAAACCCATGTATTTGTTGCGTGGTAAAAACACTATTTCGAAAAAAAAGTACTTCAATAGCACTTATATAGCATGGTTAAAATCTTATCTTAGTGGCATACAACAATGCGTAGAGATTAATAACACCATATCAACAAATATAAAAATATCTTACGGAGTTCCACAGGGACAGATTCTTGGATCTATACTTTTCTTAATTTCTGTAAATCACCTGAATTCATCAATTCATGTTGGAAAAGTTGTACAATTTGCTGATGACACAACCCTTTGTTTCAAATCTCAAAATAAACACGATTTAGAAGTAAAAACATTTATACATTAAAATTCAGGAATCCAACAGTTTAAAGAAATCAATTTATTTGTAAATAAATCCAAACGAAATTACATTAATTTTTGTCTTAGATATAACAATAATGAACCACCTGGTGTATTAATGGACGATGACTTTTTGATGTGCACAAAGTCTACAAAATTCCTTGGGCTGCACATTGATCAAGGGCTGACCTGGGATTTCCAAATTGAGCATGTTTGTACCAAGGTTACGTCAGGTATTTATGCTCTACCGAGTCTCAGAAAGTTTTGCTCAGATGATGTGTTAAGAACCGCTTACTTTGGTTTAATTCATCCTCACCTATCATATGGAGTTCAAAATTGGGGTAGCTGTGCTCATTACAAATTATAGGAAAAACTATTTGTCCTCCAAAAAAGAGCAATTCGCGTTACTAAAAGACTAAAAGAGATTCTTGTAAGAATGCATTCAGAGAACTAAATTTGTTGACTTTACCTTGCCTCTACTTGTTTGAAACAGCTTTATTTTGCCGATCAAAAACCTGACGAATGGCATAAATATACATGATCATAACACTAGAGGTAAAGATACACTGAGAATTCAGCAACACCGAACTCTTGTCTTTGAACATTTGCCGATGCGATTTGGAGTCAAAATGGTCAAAAAACTCTTAACAAATATAAAAACCATAAATGTCTTAATTATTAAGACATTTTTATAGTAAAACAATTTTATTTGATTGAGGAGTTTTATCAGGCTGTTGGGAAGAATAATATTTAGGCCAATAGCTTGTTTAAGGTAGATAAGTACATTAAATTAACGCAAGTAGATGGGTATATCTGGTAGCGTACAATTAATAAATTAATATAAAGATATTTCACAATTTAAAATATGTCTTAAGTTCTGATGCCATATAAAGTTTTTGGTTTGATTTATTTTTTTAAGTTTGTATCTTACCATCCAAACTCATTTTATATCCATAATAGTAAAAATCAATTCGGCACTTATTTGTTTCAAAGCTTTTAGTGAGTGTTCACACATGCAATAACATTGTTAAATTTGTTCTATATAAGCATGTAAATAAATAAATAATTGTACGAATCATCGTGTTTTGTTTTGTAAACTTATAGTAATCTTTCGTGAAACAGTCTGTGAAGTTATTGTCGTGTCAACCTTTGCCGATGACACAGCCATATTAAGTTCAAATGAAAATCCAATCACAGCATCATTAAATCTTCGAAATAACCTTTCCGAAATCGAAAATTGGTTTAACATCTGGAAAATCAAAATTAATGAAACCAAGTCAACCCACGTAACTTTCACCTTGAACAGAGATACCAGCCCTACGGTTTACATCAACAATGTTCCTCTATCTCAAACTCTAACCGTTAAATATCTAGGACTTCATTTAAATCGAAAATTAACTTGGAAAACTTACATTTGGCAGAAAAGCCAACAACTAAATTTAAAGTTCAACAAACTCTATTGGCTTCTTGGTTCAAAATCAAATCTTTCCTTAGAAAACAAATTGCTTGTCTATAAAGTCATGCTTAAACTAATATGGACATATGGTGTGCAGTTATGGGGCACTTCAAGCTAATCAAATATTAAAATCACCCAAAGATTCCAATCAAAATTATTAAGAAGAATATCAAATGCTCCCTGGTTTGTTTCTAATGCTATCCTTCATCAAGACTTCAAAATTCCATTTTTAAAAGGAAAAAATTTAACGTTTCAGTAATAAGTATCAAGAGAGACTAAATTTGCATCAAAATTATTTAGCCATTAACCTTTTGGATAATCACAACCACATCCAAAGGCTCAAAAGATTTTCAATCCTGGACTAGCCATTTCGTTTTTAACATGTACTGTAAATCAATTTTCTGTTAACTCACTAATTGACTTGTCAAATTAATTAACTCGTTGTTCTGTATATTTCATATTAGAGTAATCAATGTATTACCTATAATTCATGTCATTTTAGTTATTAGATTTACTTATTATTACTACTGTGTAACATATTGTAAATAAAAGTGTAAAAAAATGTCGTGGATTAAACTCACATACCATGTGATACCACACCCATTGTTCCTAATCTCAAGATGAAGCTAGTTAACACGAACACTATCTACAAGAGTGGTGCTCGCAGTTCACTGAAAGGCCACCAGAGTTGTCATCGATGTTAAATCTGCCTTACCTACAATGGTTCACTCAAGGTTGTACAGGTAGCGTTGACTCCCACACAATCGTGCTTTACACAGTACACTCACAATAATTATTATTTGTTAGTCGAATCTGACGTAGAATTTAGACAATTTCAGATATTAAGGTTTTCGAGTCAGTGAGATTCGAGTTGTCAATGTGGAAGTACCAAAGAATTTCAAGAAATCGAGGTTCCTTTCCCCCGTGACTCCTGTATCACCTCACAGTTTGACCTCTATAACTCGAACTATACTGGTATCATTTTTCTTTATCTACGCAATCCGCGTAGATACGAGTACATGAAAACGTAACAGGTGGCAAATCGAATGCAGAGTTAACACATCAAGTTATAGACGTTACGTTGCGGAACATTCGACTTATAACAATTTTGAGTTGTAGAGTTTTAACAAAGAATAAAATACATACCTACATATGAATTTTATCTAGGGTTTTAAGTTTACGATGGATCAATTAATTAAGTTTTTCCTGATTGTTCCAAAACTCGACCTATCAAAGTTTTAATGTTGTACGATTCAACTTACAGTACTTTTTTAAATATAAAATCTAATTGAGACTTCAAGGTAATTCGGAAAGAAAGTCGAGTTATCGACGAATTCGAGATTTCAAGCTTCGAGTTATTAAGGTTCGAGTAGTCTATGTTTACACTATAATTACTGTAATCAGTACGTTTACGTGACAAATAATTATTACATACTTTTTATTCTCTGAATATCCTCGTATTCCGAGGAGAACCTGCAAAGCCAATAACTGTATTCTCTGCATATTGCGTAAATGGAGAAACACTACATGGGTGTCTTATCATAAAATGTAAGCAGTATAAACGCACATTGTTCAGACAAAGAACATAAGTTTGCCTCATGCATGTATAACGCAAACCAAATATTTGAAACTGCCTGAACCTTTTAGACAAACTACTCAAGATTCATGTTTTATTTAATTTTGCAACAGGATCTTGCAAAGGAAAGGGTTTTAAATATGCATCAGGAAATGTAGACGATTTCGGGTGAAAGGTAAAGGTAAAAGGTAAAGTTTGTCTTGTTTAACGAGGCGAAGTTAGGACTACAAAGTCCTCTCTACCACTCAAGCTCGACCTTTACCTAGCGTCACCGTATTAGTCACATTACAAATGTAAGTGGTGACTGCGGGGATTGAACCCGCGCCACCGGAGTGATGAGCTCCGGAGTCGCGTGCGATACCAATCCGCCATGGATCCGCTTAACCAGGGTGATCATTGGATTTCGTGGCCATGCACAAGCTGTATCCGTAGCTTTTTAGTGATTTACCTTATTAATTAATAACCGTGTATCAGATAATTACATACTTAAGTATTATACATACATACTTAAATTATTAATTTGCCTTACATTGGTATTCATGTTGTCATCCCAGACCCAGACACAGTACATGTATTAGCTCTCTACTGCTCGCATTTTTTGTCTGATCAACATGAAATTTGGTACACATGTTCCTCATACAGGGTGAGTCTTAAATGTCCCCCCCCTTAACATTTTTAAAATCTTTTGGGGAATGTTTTTATAGAGTTCTGAAGTTTGTTTTGACGTACTTTGCGTCACCCTCTACCCAAAACCGGAGGTGACGGCCCCCCAAAACCTTTAAGTACAAACTCTACCTTTGTGGTACCTCAAAACAAAAGGAATTTTAATACAAATTCAACGATGCAAAGAACTCTTTTTATCTCGACTCTTTTTTTGTAATACATATTTAAAGCTTGCAAGAAATCAGCTTTAAAATGTCTCATTCCACAATTTCTTTTAATAACAAATCTTTCTTCAAAATATTTTGAGGAAAACATTAAATTCTAAAACATAATTCCGTAGGGTATTTTTGCAGAACTATTTGTCACAACAAGCTTTGTATGTAAAATGTAGCATTTTAAACCTGATTTCTTGTAATCTTTAAATGGGTATTACAAAAAACGAGTCGAGATAAAAATGTTTTTCTTCAACGTTGAATTTGTATTAAAACTATTTGCTAAAAAGTGCCATTAAGGGGGTTGTATTTTAAAACTTTAGGGGGCCCTCACCCCGGTTTTCGGGTGGGGGTGGGTGATGCAAAGGACGTCAAAACAAACTTCAGAATTCTATAAAATATTTCCCAGAGGGGTTTAAAAAATGTTACTTTTTCAAAAGTTAAGGTGGGGGAGGGGGCATTTGAAACTCACCTTGTATACTCGTGTAGATGGATGGTACAGGAGGGGAGTGGCACTCTCCGAAGTCTGTTCTTCCTGATTAGGCGGAGCCTGACTGTGCTCATGGACCCCATGTTTGCATCATAGAAATCCCATATTTGCCAAAAACATGGGTACTTGGTACCAATTAAGTTAATATATAAAGGTTTAATGAGATTGCCAGCAACAACGTTAACGAGGGAAAACATATTCTAGTTAGAAATGACTATGTATTGTTTGTTTTACTATAATATTCATAGAGGATTGGCGTTAAAATCGAACCTCTTGCCTAAACATTGAGAATACTGAATACACGAATCAGAGGGACAAGTAAACTGTAAATGACGAAGTTTGTTCATCACCGACAGTCATGTCCAACAGTAACATTATCTATGTTCAACACTGATATTTTATCTATAGATAATAATTCAAGCTTTTATACGTAGTTTGGCCACTTTCACGTGCGTTATTGATTTTACAAACCGGACCTTACAATCAATAGACTACGGTCGCTTCTTGTAACCAAATACTCAAAGTAATCTAAAACTGATACTGTAAGTGTGCAGACAAAACTATGTAGACTCTTGCACACATTTGAATTGTCCCTCTCTTACACAAATCATCAATGTAAAGAGGAATCGAGTTTTATGAACTTTTTAAACAAAATGCCATAATTAAGCTTGATTCATTTATAAACACAAGAAAGCTCTATTTGATCAAACCAATTTTCAGCTGGTTTATGTGCTTAGTCAACTTGTTAAAAGTACTAATTACATAATATGATTAAATTACCTCAACAAAAAGCAACTGCATGTTTAGTCTCTTGCTTTGATTTAATTATTATTGAGTGTACTATGTTGAATTAAATCAATTATATGTATTAAAACTCCACATGCCTTTGAGTCAGGAGTGTACATAGTTGCTCAAACAAAACAGTAATGTTATTGAAGAGGCGTAAAGCTAAAGCTCCTTTGATAGTAAAGATAATTAATTACTGTGAATGTATTCACAAGAACTAACACGATAATTAACAGCAAAATCACATAATTAATTACAAATTGTCATTTGCAATGTTTCTTCAGGCTGTATTTAAGTTCTGTGATACAGTTGTTAATTTTCTTTTGAATAGACAAACTACAATATTATATTGTTGAAATTATATTGTTATCTAGACTAGCTATTCAACACCTTTAATTAATAAGGCCTAAAACTTGTCTGGACTAACACGCCAATTAAAGGCGTGTGCACGTTTGTATATAAATTTAATTACTTGAGTACCAAATTCGTTTAACGCGCATTACCAAAAATTCTAATTTAAAGATATCAATTAAAATATTATACTTATTTTTAAGCCGCTAATGACATACCATCGTAGAAAATTTACGTGCTTTTGTAAAGAGTAACCTAATTAAGAAGTTGGTAGGTAACTTTTAAATCCTATTACCCAACTAAAATAGGTAGGCCTTAGTGAACGACATACGTATATGGTTATATTTAATCCAATGAGTGGGCTTTAGCAACGAAACAACTCACAGATTTCTGAACAGCTCATTTGAAGAGAACATGAATGAAGCGTGAATACTTATGATTTGATTCAAGTTGTTGGCAGTTAATTGGACTTGTGCGTGGAGAAGTGAATGCGAGAACGAAGTTTCTCGGCTGTTGAGTGGAATATATCCGAGCCATTGAGCAATCGACTCTCTACACGTAATATTGCTGAACTTGAGTCGGTATGCTTGCTTGGTACGCGCTCAACTTTAAAGAATCTCTTTAAAACCCGTTCCAAGATTGGTTGTAATTTGCACGAAATGTTGATTCGAGTAGTGATTGTCACAACACAATTCATTAGAATGTACAATTAATGTGCGTTCTAGTTCCATTACGGGAATTTACGTTGTTAGTTTCTCCTTGCAGAATTTTTCATATTTTCTATCCTATATCTTTTGCACATTGCATGTTATGTACGAGAGATAAAAATACCGTTTTATTATAGCCAAGAATAAAATCTTGGCTACAATAAAAACCTACTAAAACTACTGTAAACAAAGTAATTATACTAAAAACCTACTGAAAGACTCAACTTATATTTATTTGTCTTTCTAGCACTCTTCTAAGATGACCTTTTCAGGAGAGAGCAGTTAGTTCCGTAGGAGACACCACAGCAGTCATGCAGCTAGTTAGAGTAGATAGTAGACTACGTTAACCGTAATTTGTACTTAGCAACAGTCCTTCTGGACGTAAGCAAGGTAGGGCGCGACGGGTTCCCTACAAGCTTATTATCACTGACCCTATACTGACCCTATAGGGTAAGCTATCAAAGATACAAGGAATAGACTGGGGTTGCCCAGCAGCGCAGCGTCCTAGGCCCAGTGCTAAACTTCATTCACGTCGGGGTTTTGCCTACGCCTTGGAGGTTTTAGGCGGTCGGTGACCAGCTGGCTTATCCTCCACATCGGGTGCACTGACGGCCTTTGGAATGGTTCTCCATCATCTTAATGGTATTTTACAATTATACGTATAGTAGATTATAAAATTCTAACTGTAAGACATTTTTAGCAACAAAGTGAGTTTATTAAGATGTCCTTCTAATTTTACGCAATCTGGAAATTTGTTGAATAGTTTATGGGAGTGAGGCCACGATTTCCAACTCATCACACGGGTCTGTCTCGGTTTATGTTTGTCTCGTGTCTTAAAAATGTGCAGTGAAACTCCTGCACACTCTAAATAAAAAGTAAAATAATTACTCTAGGTTGTTTGTTTTAATTCACTTTCTACCCAGTGCATAAAAGAGGAATTCGTAACATATGGATCTATTAAATCATGCAGATTTGTAAGACACACAAAATCATATACACTTTGTTATTGTGTTGTACAAAATCCTAACACAATAACATGACTTGAAAAGGAAATACAATATTAAAGCAACTGTGCGTTTCACTCTCAGTATAAGAAGAAATGTTGCCAACGCCACTGAGACAATTCCCACCTGAAACTAGGGATGAAATATTTGTTTGCGCAAGGTTGGTAACGTTGATATATTTGCCGAATAAGCGACCAGCTTTAACAATTCAATGTTTCACACTCAAAAGTCACTATTTATATTATATTTGAAATACATTTAGTAATAACGGAAAATAGAATATTACATTACAAGTTTAAATATGCATTTATTATTTTGGTTAAGGTAAATCAAGAAGTCTTCGTTAAAGTACTTTTACTAGATTTTTAGTAGTATCGTTATTAATACTTGTGTTAAGAGTGTACTGTACCTGGCCATTTCGTTTTTGTCCCATAAGAACAATGTAAAACAAGAATTTACAGCGGGAGGTTTCACGCTTACAGTTTTGATAAGATCTTTTTAAAATAAGTTTTATTTAATGACGACAATGTACTGCATGGACTCCGCTTACTAATTTTGTGAACATTGTATTAGTACATTAGTAGTATTAGTTGTAATAGTAGTTGAGGTTGTATTAGTAAAAGCAAGAAATTCAAATACAAGGTTTCTTCGGGTTTTGATCACTGTCGAAATTATAAATGAGAAAATCAGGAGTTCAGTCAGCGGAAACACTAAAATATTTTATTCACTTTAAAATAAATTATATTGCTTACAAATTCGATGAAAAACGTAGATAAGAGGTGTTCCAAGAAAATGCATGTTTTTACATTGTTCTTATGGGACAAAATTCAAGGCCACAGCTCCCACTGTGTATTCTTAAAATATATTAGTTGAAAATAATGTAAATCTTTGCATAGTGAAAAAGAGGTGTCGTTTTTTGTGGTTGGGCCACGAACAGCTCCACAAATCCTGTACTGCAGACCTACAGTTGAATGAGACGCACACGTTGTCCTCACCTCACGAGGAAAACACTTTAAGATGACATACAGAGTGAGTTTTAAATGTCCCCCCATTATAAGTTTTGAAAAAGGAAATATTTGTTAAAACCACTTTTGGTAATGTTTCAATTGGATCATAAAGTTTGTTGTGACGTACTTTGCGTCGCCTCCCCCCAAATTTGGAGTGGGGAAGTGGGAGGGCACCCCAATGTTTTAAAATATATACCCCCTTCTTGTGGTACCTCAAGAGAAAAGAAATGTTAATACAAGTTTTACGACGCAAAGATGTTTTTATATTAGATTTTTTTGTAATACCCATTTAAATATTACAAAATATCAGGTTTTAAAGGTTACACTTCTCATAAAAAAAGAACTTTTATGACAACTCTTTCTTTAAAATACTCTATGAGACTATGATATCGGGTAATAATGTTTGCCTCAAAGGTTTTTAAAAAAAGTTTTAATTGAACAAAATAATATGTGAAATGGCATTTTAAAGCTGGTTTTTGCAATCTTTAATTGGGTATTACAAACAAACGAGTCAAGATAAAACTTTTCTTTGCGCTGTTGAATTTGTATTTAAATTCCCTTTCTTTTGAATTTTAATACAAATTTAAGAGGGGGGGGGGTTGTTATTAAAACACTTAAACACTTTGGGGTCCCCCCAGTTTGGTGGTAGCTCACGCAAAATTTTATAACTTTTTATAATTTAAGAGGGAGCATTTGAAACTCACTCTGTATACTTGATATCATTAATGTATTAGTTGGACCTAAAAAAACTTGTACACAAGTATTTTTCAATTGAAAACTAAAATAAATGTCTTTGTGTTAAATACAGTGTAATTCTAAACCTATTACGTTATAAACTAAAGAAAACCAAACTCGCATACTCAATTGTCACACCAGTCAAGGAGCGTATTTACAGATAGAGTCACAATATCCAATAATAAAATGTAGAAGAATTTAAGCGTACTATTGACGAATGCTAATAGACGACGGAAAGTCATCGAGATTCTCGAGAGTTAATCGCTCTTTGTAGTGCAAACTAGTTTAATAACTCAAAAACAATCGAATAGCTGTTAGTTAAGATATCAAGATAAACCTCCTGTAATAAAAAAATCAAGCAAATTAGTTAACAAATAAAGAAAATCAAATACAGTAGGTATATTTGAAAGCCAATAAAACCTTCAGATTTTAGAAGGAAAATTTGTGATTTGGAACAAGAATGAAATTTAATCCCAAAAACGAGCAACAAAGACTATTTCATGTTGTCTATACTTTAAACAAGTATCCGTGTTATAATTTACTTTTCTTTAACACAGCCTAGTATAGTCATGCTCTTAGGTTTGTTCCAAACATTTAAAATGTTTCATTTTGTGAGTTGAGTTCCTCTGAGTTTCGCAGTTGGACATTACTAAAGTTCCATCTAAAACTTTGACAATAATCTGACCACATCAAATGTAGTGGTAGAGGTTAAAACCGTTAAGATAACTGTACTGTTGGTACCTAAAAGTTAAGATATTTTTACAGTTTTTATTTTAATGACACTTATAAATAATGCACTACTTAAAGTAAGCTTCTTAAATTACATGACATTCTAAAGCTTTCTGGGACCCCAATGTTTGTGCATGGGAAACATTAACCCTTTACTCAAGTAAAGTAATGTTATATTTTGAGTTCTTAAGGGATCTTATTTGCATGCACTTAGTAGTTGTGGACTCTGTGTACCTCTTGCACTCTTCTGCTTTTTTAGCGTTCCATACGTCGTGGTTTATAAGGAATCTCACAACACCAAAACATAACATACGTTGTTTACATCTTATAGATTTACTAAGATCTAAGTTTAATGTTAAAATACAATTACTGCTAGACGTTCTTAACTGGTTGAGGGATCACCTAAAGCCTTTGCTCGTTGTCGAACTGGATTGGCTGGCTTCAATAGGACTTCTGAAGAACTGGCTGCCAAGTTTTGATACACGACTTAGTTAGAAAAGTCGGCAATAGCAGAACACAGCTACAAGACAAAAGCATGGAATTGATTTTGACAAAACCAAAGTCTTGGCAAAAATTTCACACTATTATCAAGGAAAATTAGAGAAACCATAGAAATAATTAAGCATGAAGACAACTTTAACAAAGACAGCTATCAAAATTTGCAGTTCTTTCCTATTAGCAGTTCGACAACGAGCCATCCGCCCACTTCGCCAATCAGGTGGACCCCTTATATAAAAAGTTCTACACAAGCGAGGTCGAAAAGCAGTAATTGTATTTTAACACGCGGTGTACCGGAAGCCTTAGTAGTTCCATCTTATAGATTTGTTTCGTGTATTTTTCGCGGGAAATATTTCAGACATTTAAATATCCAATGTGTTTTCTATTTTTTGCTTTTAGGAGGAAGAACGAGATGACTATAGGATAGTATCATAGGATGAGTACTGAAAGAAAATTAAAAATTGTCCGGTTCTATGAATGATCATGCAATCAACTTGTTTTCACAATAAAATTAGGTGAATTTAGTTAAGTAGACGAGAGGACTTAATAGTCCTAACCTCGCCATAAAAATAAAGATTTACTTCATTTCATATTTAGTAACTCTTTATTCAGATCTTCTTTCACTGTGTCACTCAATACTACAATTTACACGTAAAACCTGATTTACCGTCCAGCAAGTCATTTTGTCCGTAAATAATGTGAAGTATGCAGCAGTTTAGTTCCTGAGCTCGCTGATGGGTTATGAAATATAGGAAAAGTGTGGAAACAGAAAGCGTTTCCGGAACTGTGAAAATCTGGAGAGTAAAGTTTGCTTGGGGAGGTTGAGGTTGTTATAGAATTCCTGATTGGTTGAGTCCCGCCGGAAATGGACCCTGAAGTGAGACTGAACCACTTCCGCCCAGAGATAAACCCACTCCAGATTGAGTTAGCTCCTTCGAGACCCAATACTTTTCATTTTTTATCTTAACTTTTATTTGTTTGGAGTGTTTTTCAAATTAGTCTACAGGGTAATCTCAAAGTTAGCAACAATGGGTATAGCTATGTTCAATTTTACCCTAGGTATGAGACATAATGCTTTAAATGGTACGAACATTGTGAAGGTCAGTTACTATTTTTATTTATTTTGCCTAAAATAGTTAATGAAACAAATATATATATACTAACCGAATGTAGCGGTGGACGATGATACATGTAAGGTTCTTAATGTTTAGGTCATATAGTACATATAGTAAATGTTCTAAAGCCCTAGTTTAGTCATGCTTGGAAATTACTAATTGTCACTATTAGCATTTAGCATAGGTTACTTACCTAGAAATCATTGTATAAACTGAGGGAGCAGTGATGAGCAACGAGCCGTCCAATCCGGAACGAGGGGTTTACTATCGACGGCACTATACAATACAGTCCACTCAGCTTGAGAGCGCCAGCTTGCTTTTGTAGTTGTAAGTAGAAGTGCTGCCAAACAACAACTCAAAAGGGCAGTGTTGTAGTTTTGTGCATTTAGTGTAATTGTAGTCCTATTTATAATTTGGGAAATAAACATGTAATCATTAATAATAAAACCAAATTGAATACACTTATTATAAGTATTACTTATAAATACCACACAGTGCGTGGTAGCCTGAAACAACCAACAGTTAGCACCAATTATTGAATTTGTTATTTTGTTCATAATGTTTTGTACTATTTGTAAAAAAGTTTGAGTATTAAAACATGTATATTTTGCCTACCACCCCAAAGAAAAGGCAAACAACGAAATGATTAATTAATATAATTTAAACTTCACTATTGAAAGAAAATAAATCATAAAGGGTAAGTCCATTCTGTTTATTTCTTCGTTATGTAATTGGTTTTAATATATAACTTTAATAATACTTCAAGAAAAGTGCAATAAATCTGTAAATTGAACTGGTACTATAATACTAAACACGTGAATAAAACAGATTTATTCATGTAAAGTATAATACTTATCACGGAAACACTTTGCTGGAAGCGATAACGTAGGTGTGTTATCTCTGTGCTCAGGTTTACGTGGTACTGAGGTAGATTTCCATATCAAGCAAAGATAAGGGCGGGGGATGTGTTTGGTTAAGGGGGTTTGCGCTTGATTGAACAAGTTTCGACTCGCATGCATAATGTAATTTGCTGGCTTATCACGAGTTTAATATTACGTGTAATCCTAAGTTGAAACTGGTTCGTTTGAGAATTCTCATTCAAGTAAAGAACATAGTTAGGCAAAGTAACCTGTTCATTGGTGAGTTCATATTATTGTTTACGAATATTTATTTGCTTTCTTGTAATTTGAGTTGAAAGAAGTAGCTAGCTTTAACTGTTAGGCTTTTGCGGCTGGTGTCCCAACTACAATCTAATTCTCTTGGTTCACTACGCGTCAAAACATTATTATAATTTTCTTGAACTGTTTCGGTCTTACTGAAAAGTACAATCTTCAGTCACAGATTGGCTCAAACTGGTTTCAGCCAACCAGTGACTGAGTATAGTATTTCACAGCGAGCGAAAATTGTGTCAGTGTTTTGACGTGGTGTGAACTGAAATAACTAGATTATAATAGCTAGCTTGTTTACACATACTAGTTAAGTTAACCACAGCGGACGAAATACTACACATTTTATACAATTTGAATAGTGCAAAATATTCTCTAATTGGAATTGTAAAGGAATCTTGAGGTTCAACTAAAAAGTTTAAAGCCCTTCGTTATTTTCATGGGCACGTAAACAAACAAGCTTTTGGTGGAAGAACAAACCAGCTAATTGTGAAGTCAAAAATAAAACAAACTTATCCTAAACACGAAGAGTAAAGCAAACTGGTAAAACTAAACAAGCTGAGCCTCCGGTGGAAAGCTTCCAAACACTTGTGTAAATAGTTCACTTAACTTGGAAGCAAACAAACACACTGGAAGTCTTACTGACAACTTTCGGCTAACTAAATAGAACATTTTCTTGCTTGATAAACGTGTTTAGCATGAAATATTAGTAATTTCTAATCTGTATCAATGATTCTTGTCAAGAATCGACCAACCGGTAACTACATTATTCATTCGAGTAAAGAAAACTCGACGTTGATTTTGTATTGGGAAGTTCAAAACTGCAAAACGTTTTGTTCCACGGCATTTCTTTCTATTTGGAGATAAAAATTAACAGCAATATTTCCTGGTGAAGTTCGATAAAAATCAAAGTTGAGGGAAGAAAAAGATGAACAAATGGTTGCTCCTGAGGTGCAGCGGGCTCTGTGTGGTGTGTATAGTACACAATCGAGGAACGTCTCCCCCGACCGTGTATGAGTTGCCTCGTTGGACACCTAATGGAAACCTCGGTGCCAAAGTCTAATGTTGTGCACAAGTTTTTACGTTTACAGTGGCACATAAAGCTTACACATGATGAAATTCAGTAATGGAACCCCTATCTATGGCCAGTGGTATAATAGTCTACCTTTTAATGTAGTAATTTAAAATAAAAATTTAAAACTCCAAACAAATATTTCAATGTGTTGTGTGTAATGCATAATTCAACTAAAATAATGATATTATAAGAATACTTTAATACTGCAAGTAGAGGTAATCATAAATAACAACCTGTATAAACCTTGCATCCTTTTCTTAGCTGAGAAACATGGTGTTGGTGTTTGGAAAGTGATTGAATTATTTCAGGTACAAGAGGAACTACTTATAAACTGTTTGAAGACTTATTACATCAATATCCAATGAGCCGATAAATAACTAAACAAATATTTTAAAACATAAAAGTTCAATGAGGCCTAAATGGCCATTTATACACCATGATCTCCTATGATATCTGACAAAAATAAGATACATTTTACAACAAATAACAATAAAACATTGACATAACATAGTACTTATCACGTCTTATTACATAATTTAATACTAAATATAACCAAATAATCATCATACAGTACACAGTCATGAGTCATCATCATACACTATATTATGAGTTTTATCGTTTGAGCATTAAGGATATATAGTATATACGGTAGTGTTTGTGCACTAGCAACTCTTCTTACTCCAGAAAATCCACCTTAAATAAAATATGTATTTCGTAATCCAGTCTTTATGTACATCCATTACACACATATAAACCATGTATAAAGTTTCAAGATGTACTTTGTTGCTCATAAGAAACTAAAATTTCAACTAGCAACCATGTGCAAATCCCTAGAAGCAAATGATTTAAAGATCTTTCCTTAGTACGTGTCTGAAATTTAGGAAGAACATCTGCTATAATTTTCACGTTTCAAGTCCTCGTGCTTTTGATTACAATCATGATCAATCAGTAAGCGAGTTGTACCAAAATTTACTAGTATTCATATGTGAAGAGTATTAATATGAAGCTGCATTTTTCTCCCTCCCGTTTACTCTTAAATATTGCAAAAGAATAGGCTTGTGAGGTTATTTAGCATATTATCAGACTTATCATTCGTTCTTGTACATTGAATTATGCCATTACACTTTGTCACTGAAAACACCTAGTTAATTGTCACTCAACAGTCTATTTATTAAGAATCGGACACTTTTAATTCACCAAAAACGAAAGCACATTGTACTATATGACAGGTATGAATGTGTATGAAACACGGCTTACGTTACTTGAAGCAAACCTCAACAGTGACACAGTGTGATATTTTAGTCCGTCACTGTCGAGTTCCTTCTTTTGTCAACGTGACACATTCTGTCAAATATTTCTGTTCAGTTCATAAAACTCTGCAGGCTTGAATCAACTATTTGAAATAACTGTAAACATGTTAGAATTTGTAATGTACAGCAACGGAAGTATCAGATCTTTGAATCAGTGGTTTAAACATCAGTACAGATGTCCAACAAGCAAAAGTCATGGC
Source organism: Matsumurasca onukii (assembly GCA_018831715.1). Classification (NCBI taxonomy): domain Eukaryota; kingdom Metazoa; phylum Arthropoda; class Insecta; order Hemiptera; family Cicadellidae; genus Matsumurasca; species Matsumurasca onukii. The sequence continues at coordinate 39,904,197 of CM032062.1, forward strand.
ACATAATCTGAATGTGTGAAACAAACTCACCCAGGTCCTTCGAGCTTAACATGAATGAGCTGACGGCTGTCAGTAACTCACAGGCAACGATTCTTTGTTTCAAAGCACCTTCAGTGCAAGAACTCAAACACGTGACGTTTGTTGAGCTCAACAGTTCAATTCAAAATTTCAACGAGCTAAACCTCAAAACATATCCAACAAAATCAACATACATTCAATTTAGCTTTTGACCATCGCCTCACATAATATAGCAGTAATGTTGGACGATACTGAGATCGAAGAAGTCAGACTCGACAAAGTTCCTTGGGACACACCTTGATCAAGGGTTCACTTGGGATTTTCACGTAGACAGTGTTTGTGGGAAATTAGCCTCAGACATTTATGTTTTGAGACAACTGTCCGAATACTGCCCAATTCAGGTACTGATGACGGCGCATTACGGAGTAATCTACCCACATCTTTCCTACAGATTAACTTTGTGGGGTGGTTGCTCAAAAACGCAACTTTCCAGAATGTTCGTTCTAAAAAAAAGCCATTCGGACAATCACGAAACTTCAAAGAAGAGAGTCGTGCAAGCCAGCTTATCAAAATTTTAAATTGTTGACTTTATCTTGCCTCCACATTCTTCAAGTTTATCTTCTTTTCAAATCAAAATGAGACTCCGAAAGAGGAAGTGACATTCACTCTTACGAAACAAAAGGGATACGCAGAACGATAGTTCATGAACATTTGCCTTCTCAGGTAGGAGTTCAACTAGTCAACCGGTTGCCAAATTCGATCAAAGTTCCCAAATGCCGAAGGCGCTCAAAACTCGTCTAAAACAAATCTTGGTCTCAAAGGCGTTTTATAGTACAGAGAAGTTTATGGCATATAACTGGGAGACCGCAGAAACCACCGACTTACAATAAGAATAATGGGATAGGTTCAATGAACAAAATGTATGTTTGAATGAGACTTCAATGGCAGAATGCATGGACAATTTTAGTGAGAACAAATTGACAATCGCATAGTATGTTAATATGTTTCCGCAATACACTATTTATTTATTTATTAAACACAGAAGTTCAAGATTTAGCTTGAGAATGCAGCTTGTTCTGTTTGGTAACTGCAGCTTATATAAATAATTGTAGAATACTACTTGTAGAGATAACTACTGGCTAGCTGGTAATTGGATCAGTTAACATTGCGCACGAACAAAGGAAGATTGCTGATTTACAATGCAGTCTTTATGCAAATACTCGCTGAGCTTGTTTAATTTCTGCCATTGTGATTATGGAGATCAGTGTTGTTCGGAAGTTTGGAGTCTCATATTTTAAAGGAACGACACTATTTATTAAACGAAAGTTTGTTGATGAGGATTCGCTCAAATGTTCACATAGTTAAGTGAAACCTGCTCCTTGAAGTACCATGTCACATACTTTTACGTGCGAACGAAAATTTACTGCTGAGTTGTGGCCGGTGATTATTTCCGGGACACATTTTTGTCTTTCCCTCACACACATAATACTTCCATAAGATTTCAGGGCCCACAGCCGTTCAACAAGTTGTACGACTGTTTGTTCGTAGTGTACATACTATGACCATCTTGCTCACTAACGATGGAAAATGTCCGCAATAATAGTTGAAACTTTGTAGACTAAGGTGGTGAGAATTTCAAATTTGCAATCAACTGATCACACATTTAAGTAAACTAAAAATAGTAGTATAATATGCTCAAGGTGCAGCCAAATATGGTCTAAACTAACGACTTAGAAACATTGTTTGTTCCTCTTTTTATACAATGTTCTCTTCATTAGGTTTATAGGGTGACATATTTGTTATCAGGTTCCCATTTGGCACCTTCAACCTTCTTCACGAATATCATTTAAATCTTCAACTGCAGACCACGTCATTAACCTATTTACTGTGTCATACGCTTCATTGTTATACTTAGCCTGTTAATGTATAGCAAATCAATAAAAACTGACTCATTATTTTGTAACCCGTAAAAAACAGTGCAATAAAAATATTAAGTCAACCCTACCTTTGAGCACTTAACCAGCGTAGGTAGTTGGGATACCATTTTTAACCGACTTCCTACGCAAGGAGGAGGTTACACAATTCGACTTAAGACTTTTTTTTTTTCTTGTATGTTTGTACGCATAACTTTTAACACGGCTACCGTTTTAAACGCGGTTTGTTTTGTTTTGTAGAGTTACCGCCCGGTGGTCTATATAAAAATATTTTGAATCAAACTTAAACTTCTATATAAAAAGCAAAAAACTCAAAAAATCTAAAAATCCTGTATTTGCGGCATATCTTGAACTGTAAAAGCAGTATTTTGAAGCACATAAGGGCTTAAAGTACACTATTTCGATGTAAAATTAAATTTCCAACAGCTTGGTATCCTTAAATCTATGGAATCTTTGGTATCTGCTGAGATAAAACATATTTTATTCAAAAATTATATGAAAAGTTTTCTTTGTTTGACTTTATACGTTTATAGAAGCCGAGCTGTACTAGTTATCACAGTTTAAAGACACCAAGTGAGGGTAAAATTAATTGTCTTTCATAAAATATGGTTTGTGAATGTGGTATTCCTTATATCTACGGAGATACGGCTTCCTTCTCGCTAAAAACACAAAATTTTAAGCATTTTATTAAGTTTCAAAGCCATAACAGCTGTTATTAGTTGAATATGTTATAAAATAAGACAGCTGTTTACTTACTGTATCCTTGAAACCTAGGCTAGTAAAAGAATAAGCTCAAAATTGACAGATTACATTAATTTCTGCCCAGTGCTCTGAATGTCAAAGTGAAGAAATTCCGACAAAATAATCAAATTGAAATTATTACTTAAAAACGGTCGGTTCCAGACCACAAGAGATGTTTTGATGGTTTAAAAGGTGATATTCTATTATATAGGTAGACTTGTACATTAATTTATGGTAAAGCTACAACTTATGGGTAAAATATGACTTTGAATGACTACTATTTTTAACCGACTTTCTACGCAAGGAGGAGGCTACACAATTCGACGTGAGACTTTTTTCTTATATGTTTGTACACGCATAACTTTTGAACGCGGTTTGATTTGTTTTGTAGAGGGTACCTCCACAGTGATTCCATATGAAAATCTTTTGAATCAATTGTAAGCTTCTATATAAAAAAGTAAAAAAACCTTATATTCTGCAAATTATTATTATAGACTATTTTTAAGCAAATAAAACTTAAATGACACTATTTTGACGTAAAATTAAATTGCCAATAACACGGTATCCTTAAATTCATGGGACCTTTGATTTCGGCCCAGATAAAACATAATTTGTTCTAAAAACACATGAAAATCTTTCTTTTTTTGTCTTTACAGAGTTATAGAGCTATACATTGATCGAAGTTTTGAAGATACCTAGTGAGAGTAAAATTTAATTGTCTTTCAGAAAATATGGTTGGTTAATATGATATTCTTTATATTTATAGCTTTGGCCTCCTTCTCGTAAAAAACGCAATATTTTAAACATTTCTATTAAGTTTGAAAGCCATAGGAACTATTTTTGTCTATATATATTTAACATGGTAACAATATCGTTCTGTGTATACCTACATTTCCTAAAAAAGTATAATGTTTAAAATTTTGTATAACCCTTGAACACCCTAATAAAACGTCCGAAATGTCATGCGGAGTCGTATACTGAGCTAAAGTTGGCGGTTTATAAACGCAATACTAAAAAAAAGGATACCAAACTAATCAAAATAAAACGTATGTAATATAATGCCTACAGTATAGAAACATAGCTATTAGGGCGCTACAAAACAGCGGAGACAGATCTGGGCATCAAAATTGGAACAAAACTAAATGTTTTGGCCTTTGCAGATGTGTAATATTCGCAGAAAGACTGAAGGATGTAGTTACACTAACAAAATATTTATAAAACAAACCGCGCAGTTAGGACTAGATACAAACGATACGAAAACTAAATATATGCACTTTGCAAGACATCCAAATCAAAATTTAGACCCTTTACACATGGATAATCATACATTTGAACAAGTAAATAGTTTTAAGTACCTAGAAGTAATTATACCAAATGAGAACACAGAAGAACCGGAAATTCAAAATAGATTAAACCTAGCCAATAGATGCTTGTACTCCTGCAACAAAGTAATGACTTCAAAATTACTATCAGAAACATGGAAACTAGGAAACAAAGAAGAGAAAAAAACTTGTTGTTTTTGAAAATAAAGTACTTAGAAAAATATATTGACCTACATACGAGCTAGGTGAATGGCGACGGAAACACAACAGAGAGTTAAGAGACCTGTATAAAGCACTGGACATAATCGGTGAAATACGATGCAGACGACTGAGGTGGGCTGGACACTTACTAGAAGGGAAGAGGGATACTGGCTGCAAGAAATTATGAAAGGAGGCCTGAAGGTAGAAGACCCAGGGAAGACCAAGACAGAGATGGTGGAATGAAGTTTTGAAAGACATGAGGAGGCTTGGAGCTACTGAGGAAGACGCTGAAGACCGGTCCAGGTGGAGGGATACGTTGGCGCGGCTAAATACCAACTCGGATATAAATGGCCCTGGGAGTAAGAGTAAGTATAGAAACAAAATAATATTTGTTATACAGTATTTATATTGAATATTGTTTTATTATACTCGCCAAGATGATGGCTTTATTAAACCCGTTGCAAATATACATCTTTGAAACTGGGTAACACTATGTTTATTTTCTTTGAACCTCATATAATAATAACATCTAAAAAACATGTTTAGCCCTGTAATTAGAAATTTAAATGTTCTAAAATTTACGCAAAATGACGTATTAATACACAAAAGTACCAAATAATAACGTAATTTTGCGTTTAAATTACTTTGATGTAACGGAAATGATAACCAACCGGTCTGTACTAAATGAAATTGTCTCCAAATGATACCCTGATAGTTTTGATACTATGTATGAAGATTTTAATTTATCAGAAGTTTGTGCCCAAAAGGTCAATTGCTCGTTGACTTTTGGCAGCGAATGTGTTAATTCTAACGCTATTGAACCGTTAACGAATTACACTGGAAAACAATAGACTTTTCAGAAAAAAGGCCCCAACTTGGTTCCTTTAATCTTTAAGTTGAAGGAAAACTAAAATTAAGAACCACTAATGGCTATGAAAAAATAAATAGCACTACTAATTTGCGATACTATTGGCCAAAGCATGATCATGAGAAAAGAAAATGGTCCTTAGTATTACAATTTTACAAAAAGAAGAGCGAAGTACCCTAAGTCGAACAGATTAAGGCCAAAACGTCACTGTAAACGAAGGTACCGTAAAAATCTTGTAACCTGGCAATAGAAAACAAATAACCTTCAACCAGCAAACAAAGCGCAACTGCGAGTGAAGCTAACAATCTAGCCATTAGGAGCTTGACCAGGTACCAATACTACATAAATAGAAGGGAACAGCCTAATCCTGCTAGTTTTACCGCCACCGCGATTCAAGCTAATTTGTTTTAGCTAATTTTAGCCGATTTGTTTGAGCTAGTCATGAACAAATCCAACAGCCTATGTTCTGCGAGCTTGGCCTTAGTAAAGCTATCGTGACCAAAGGACTTACAGCCACCCTGATCCAAGCGATTGTTCCCAAACCATGATAGAACCGCTACTTTGAGAGAAGCCGTCGAAACTTTGACATATACGCTTACCAAGATCTCAGACAATTAAACTAACCCAGCAATAACGATCAAGATGCAGGGCTTGGAGCCCAAAGGCTGATGAGGGGACCACCTCAAACTGGCTGAAATCTACGTTTGTTCAAAATCATTTCATGTAATTATTAACTTATTAAGTTAAAGGTACATGATTAAGTTGCTAAAATATTCAAAATATCTAATTAGGTTCAATTCCGAACAAATATTAGCTCTTTGACCTTATTTCTTTTAAATTAACTACCATACTCGTATCATAACATTCGTCTAAAAAAAAACTAAAAATTGTAAAATAAAAATTTTTAATAAAAAGTGAACCGACTTCAAAAATTTGTTTAATGAAAAGCTCTAAAAAGGGAAAAATAACTTTAAATGCATAATATCGTGTCTTAGTCTACTATAAATGTATTTAGTCACTGCTACCAAACTTCAATAAATTACAAAATGGAACTGAATTTCTTGTTTACACAATGCATTGAAATTCCACCAACCATGTTTAGTCTTAAAAGCAGCTTACTATGACTTGAATGTTTCATTTCGATGAGTGAAATATTGGACTGGCTAGGGCTTTAAACCCAGTTACCACTAGTTTAGCAACGTTGATCCATACATTTTGGGAAAATGTCATGTCAATTTGAAGTCGGCTGACCTAGAAATTGTTCTTGGACAAATTGCGCGCCGGCTTCAAATTGATATGTTACTCAAAATATGAATCAACCCTAAACTGTAATTATTAACTGAGTTTAAACAACCAGTCTATTTCACTCATCAATAATCAATCATGTTGCTTTTATGGTGAAATGAATTTCAATGCATTGTCTGCAAAGAAAGTTCATTTATGACTGAGACAATGGCAATTTCATTCCATAAACAGGCTAAGGCTTATCATTAAACTCGTAAACTAATTACAATCATTCACACAATAAATTTTTAGCAATATATTATCTTCATTTTTAATGAAGTTTTGTAACAATTTTAATTTTACGCAGCCCCAAAGTAGTAAAGTAAATTATAACCCAACTGTTCTAGTTAGTTTCGCTTCACTGAATTAGATTAATTGTATTCCCCACGGAATAAACTGATGAAACCCTAGCCACCACAGTACAATCTAGTTTGGGAGAACCTAATAGAGTCGAATCCAGCAAATAGTTTAGTGAACTATATATTGACTTGACGCAGCTGTTTCAATAATACAATTTGCAATAATATATTTATAAAAAGAAGATTTACTCTACAGGATGTCGGTTGACCCTCCGGACATACCTTTTTACATGTGCCTTGGGTCAAAACAATAATATTTTACCATATAAACGGAGGTCTCCGGCGCTTCGTTGACCGCCTGTCTTTGTGGATTTTCTTTTACCAAAACAATTAACAATGAAACTAATGCCAATTTTCACTAATGCACTAAACCAATTTTCACCTCCTCGAGCGTTGTAAACAAACGGGGTTGGGGTTGCCTAAATAGTAGAACAGGGAGCCAGCACAATAAACCAAAGGGTTCACCTGCACGTGGTCAAGAACCATATTCCTAATCAACTTAATCTAATGTAGTCTAGATTCTTTTACTTTTAAATTATCAAACATAATTTACTTGTATAGTTTCAAGTTTTAAACTTGTTTTGGGTTTTAAGTTCATCAAGATGTGTGTGGAAAAGAACAAACAAAACATACGAGTACGTGGAAGAGGTAACATTGACTTCGATGAAATTGAGTTCATGGAGCCAATACCATACCGACAACACTGTATCACGGGACGGTGGTTCCTTTACCAAAGCCTACCCTCCCTATATTTACAAAAATGATTTTTTTAAATTAAAAATCAATTTACTACTTTATGTTTTTTAATATACGGTGCCTCAAAAAAACGGCCCAGGTTAATTTTCGGCGCCGAACCCATCAAAAGATTCATCAAACTCATCTTTCCTCCTAACTTAAAGACCCTCTAAGGTTGGTTATGGTCTCAAGTCGAGAATCAAGTAAATGACCTAACAACTAGTAGTATTAATATATTGGTAAAATATCTCGCTACAAAGCTAGAAGTATAACTACAATAAACAAATCACAATCAAGGAGGTTCTATCTAAATAATAAATTTAAATTACTTTTGTAAACATCTGAATCAAAACTGATCATTATAAATATGAGTTTCTCTTGATTGATCGATTAGCATTGATGACATCGCGATGTTGATTGATGTATTCAAATGAGCTAAAATGAAATCTTTATTTGTTCTAGTTCGAGAAATACAAGTTTATTAGTATAAAGCTTTAAAACACAAAAAACAACTCACAATCAAAGAGGTTCTATCTAAATCATAAATTTAAAACGAACGATTTAAGAACGGCCTCTTTCAGCAATTTTCCAATGTGTGTACCGGATGGCCTAAGACTTACAAATAGGCCAAACGGCGCAACAAAAAGCAAATATTTACAATATTGCTATGAGCGTAGTGAATCCCCTGGGCTTAAGCGTCACCGTGAGTAAAGCGAACGGTTTGTCCTAATGTTTCTGTCACCAGTCCCCCAGCATAGTGAATGATTTCTTATTTGAAAGGCTGGAAGCCGATCCTGCAAACGCTTGTCAAATAAGCATAAAAATAAGAAAAATAGACTTAAACCATACAAGGACGAAGATTACAGCGTCTCCATGAGTAATGCAAGTTGCTCTGAAACCGCAGGCCGATACGGGGGTCTAGGAGTAAAGCATCGACTGGCCGATGGCTAGTAAAATGTTTCAAGTGTGCTTGTGCTCTTTTGCAGGGATACCATCTAGGCCAGGGGCTTGTCGCGTATGCGTGGGTCTGTATGGAAGAGCGTGTAAAAGACTAAGCCAACAAGCACCATAGGCAGGTGGCAGCCTGCTAACTTCTGGTTCATCCCCCATCCCCGAGTTGTCGTTGTCGACTCATTCAAAGAGGTCTCGACAGCATATGATTTTACTCCAGTTACTTGTCTGACAGAACCCCTGCTTGGAAGGTTCAGCATCCGTCAGCATCCGCACCGTTTCTGGCTCGTCTTGTGGTTCTCCCTCACTTTGAAACGTACACTGGCAAAGCCTTAGTTAAGCCCTCATTTATCCTTAGGTAATCAAAGAGATATAAGTAGACTCGAAAATAAAACTAACTTATCCTAAACACGAACAGTAAGCAAACTGGTAAAACTAAACAAGCTGAACCTCCGGCGGGAAGCTTCCAAACACTTGCGTAAATAGTTCACTTATAACTTAGAAGCCAACAAACACACTGGAAGTCTTACTGACAACGTTCAGCTGATTAAATAGAACTTTATCTTGCTTAATAAACGTGTAGATCACAAAATAATTGTTTTTTCGATCAAAGTTCTGAATACTAGTATTACCAAGATGATCTTAACAGTAAAAAGTAATTCAATAAGTGTAATTGCTAACGTGGTGTAGCAAGAAATGTGGCCTTGGGAGGCCAGTATCAATTAAGGTTTGTTCTCCTCAATCCTCATTCAATGACGCCTTAAGCCCTCATCTCCAGTAAACACTTAATGTATGGCTAGCAATCAACAGCCTTCCAATTAATTGGGAAAGACTATCTATTTACGTAAAGGACAGAAGCACATTCAAAGTTATATAACAGGTATGGACTATGGAGTCTAAATAGTATAGTTCATCATGTTTTCCTTAGGGAGAAAAACGTCATCAAAACAATTATTTATTTACCTGGGTGTAAAAGTGACATTTTAGCACGTCTATACATGTGTCTAAAGCAGCTGTTTTACAAAACAGAATGATAAAAACAAGGTTTACTTTACTTGAAGCAAACCTCAACAGTGACACAGTGTGATATTTTAGTCCGTCACTATCGAGTTCCTTCTTTTGTCAACGAGACAATATGTCTGTCAAATATTTCTGTTCAGTCCATACAACTTTGAAGGCTTGAATGACGCTAAAGTGCTTCTGTCGTGAGTGAAGTGAATTTAAAAATTATATCATTCAAGGCTATAGCCGCACACAGTCAGTAAAATATTAGTGGCTTATTGTGACTTTAATTAGGTACACTCAGAGCCTCGTTTCGACCTTCAGTCTCAGATTTACCTAGACTGACTGCAAGTGTAATTACATATTGTTAAAGGAAAACAAAAATTTCAAATGGACTACCTGATTCGCTATTAGATCATGAAACACGTTTTGACCGTTATTTTGAAACGACTGAATAGATTGTGATTGTCTTTAGTACCTTGATGGGTCACAGCTGAATCACAAACTTGTTTGAAATGTTATTAAAATCGGTTTTGTGAGCTTTACATTATTGCTCTTTAAAGACATTAAATCTTTGATTGACAAGTTAGCTTGTTCTTTTAGAGAACTACAGAAACTACGTGCAAATATTTAACTTCAACTCAGGGTAATTGTGGATTAATACTTGTAGAGATGAATACTGGCTAGCTGGTAATTGGATCAGTTAACATTGCGCACAAACAAAGGAAGATTGCTGATTTACAATGCAGTCTTTATGCAAATATTTTCTGGGCTTGTTTAATTTCTGCCATTGCAGTTATGGAGATCAGTGTTATTTGGAAAGCCATGAGCAACATAATTTAAAAAAATCACAATATTTGTTCGGTAACAAAATAAAGTTGATAACTCACGTAAAGTGTCAGGTTTTACTCACAATATGGCTTTATGAAACCTGTTTCTTGAACGTACAATATTACCTGTTACAATGTACAGTACAATGTCAGTACACACATAACAGTTAGGGACAACATACCTGACGTACTCGTAGTTAACCTAGATCTGGTCTGTTACTGTCTCTCTACATAGCAACATACATGCATCTGTCAGTGTATTATTTTCTATATAAAATCAGTTTTTGTTAATTGGAAAACGTCCTTAGCGTAGGAAAAATATTGTTGCATGAACATATTTTTATCAAATAACTAGTCTTATGATCTTGTTTATCAAGTTAAAATTGTAGGAAGATTTGGGAAATACATTGAAGGGATAATACATTGACCAGAAAGTGTTTATGTGCTTTAAACATTCTTTTTATGATCTGGTTTTGTTGATGCAGTATGCAGTATTTTGACACTGTAACCTATAATTATACATATTAAACAAAATAAGACTAGCTAAGCTAAAACTGCAGTAAAAACCGCGGTTCGCAGTCATGTCGGTAGAACTTTTTTATTCATTATTAAATACGAATTAAACGACAAATTACATCCAATTCCTGCCGATCCTTAGAACAAATAGTGCCAATGCTAAACAAATAAATTGTAAACAGTCACTAATGGTGTATATATGTAAATTGTCTAATTTCATCAAAATAAATGAGCATATTTTTTATTTAGAAATTCAGCAGACCAACTAAGCTTACATAAATTCACATTTTACATTTATTTTCAGGTTGTGAATTCATCAAACGAGTAAGAAAAAAAGTGAGACGTACAAGGAAGAAATATTACTTTGATGAAATGAAGTTGATGGGGCCAATATCATACCGACGGCGTTGTTCAAGGGACGGCGTTTTCTTTGCTCTTTATGATCACAAAAATAATATTGAATGTTAACGTTTACCACAATTAGCCATTTATGTTATACGTTGGCGCGGGTTTGATACCCGTAGTTACAACTAACAATTTTGAAAGTTGAATTTGAAAGGCCTAATGCTTATTAAGTTTCAATTCGGTGTTTGATATTTTACAACCATTTTCTAACAACTAATCTGATGTAAGGTATGTCACTATCTATAAAATGAAATATCATGATTTTGATCGTTGTTGGGCTAATTTCCAATTTTACTGTAACGATATAAAATCCAACAAAACACCACTGAAAGAAGGTTAAAACTTACATTTTTTCTAAACAACCAAGCTTTATTCTTACGGGCTGTAAATTAGAACGTGGATGGTCAGTGTGCTAGTGAACAAGATTAACTTTAAATTTATACTTTTTTATTACCACAGACGTAGCCTAATAATGTCTACAAATGATTAACTTTAATTTTTGTAAAACAAATTTCATAAAGTTTTACAGTGTTCTATCTATAGTTTTTGGAATTGTAAGCAGGAAATTTAGATTTACTCGTAAGCAAATATTTTAAAGAATAAACGCACCAATACACCGGAAGAGCGATAGGAATTGACATTTATTTTGGTTCCCCTAGACATCAATGTTTACATATTGTTTGATTTAAACGTTATAAGTTTTTCCTTGTAGAAGCACTTGAGATCTTTAAAATTGCTTGTTGTTTACTATTACGTACCTAATAGGACAAGGCTGCAAGGCTGTAGAAATATCTAATATCATAACGTAAAACAAAGACTAAATTGTATACAATCCTTTCTAAAACTAAAGGACACTTTAGCTGTAATCTTGTAGGAAGGTGCAAATAACAATTTTCTTATAAAGCTTGCTCTTACTTGTAATCAACACGTCTGAAACAACTTACTATGTAAGTAGCAATATGTGCGTACGTCTGATGTGAGACTATTGTTATGAAACGGAAAAGGCAGTGACATAACGACTCCCAGGACATGCACCGAGCCTAAAGTCACCGAGGCATACGATATTAGAATGCACAAAGTAACAATGGATGTTTTCAGTTTAGTCCGTGGTTCTGTCACAATGAATGTTAGCTCTTCTTTTGTTGTTTCACGTGTCACAACTTGTGTGTCGCATTAGGTCTGCCCTTAGGAGATAATTAATTAAAACTCTTCCAAGCGCTCTTTGAAATTCTGGGAAAGTACAGCACAAACTTACATACATAAACAACTAACAAAACACATTTTAAACTTTCCCAAATGAAGTGAAAGAATGAGTATCATATAAAGTACAAGAGGCCGTAGCAGTTGCTTGACAGAGAGCAAAGACAAAGTAAGAAAGCCCGAACAATGGTTTCAACTATCTATTTTATTCAATTCTTAAACTATGTTAGAACAGGATTTCACAAATTTATTTGTAAGCTGTTATAATGCTTTCCGTCCAGGCCTGTTTTTGTTCGTCTTTCACCGACACTGTAAGACTAGTATATTTCATAACAAGAGTGGATAGTGGGGTTTCACATGTTCGAGACCGTCTGTTTGGAGTGCGAGACTTGTCGAAACTCATTGTTGGAATGTTAACGGTTTGTTAAATTAGAAAAATGTTTTGTTTATCTAATTAGAATCATGTTTTAAAACCAGGTCTACTGTTTTAAATACAAATTCACGTTAATTGTACAGTTTTTGTTATTAGAAATAGATATGTGTTTTGGTAATTAAGTTGTTGACAGTAAAAATTTTCAATTGTAAACAGTGTCACTTTCAGTAATAGACAGCTGTTGAAAATCTTAACTCTTAGGCTTTCGCGGCCAGTGGCATCACTAAGATCTAAGGCTTCCGGTTTACATCGCGTCACAGTTGAAACTGAATGATTGATATCATTCATCAACCAATCACACGTTGAAAATATGATGAATCGCAGGCGGCAAAAACACAGCGAAAACAGCTTAACCCATAGTTGTGCTGTAAACATGAATTTTTCTGTTACCGGTTTGTCAACCATGTGTCATGTAACTATAAAAGTTTGTTTACTAGACACATGGTTGGCAAATCAACGATCTTTACAGATGGAATACAATCATAAACATTTTAGCGTAGTTTAGTTAGAAAACAAAAGTTATACAGTGGTATAGTTTTACGACATTTGTATTCTTGACATTATTTTGATATCCTTAATATTTGGGCAGATAAAGGCAGTTAACATTGCAACATATGGCATAGAAAATGCACATGTTTTAAACTATAGATCGTCATATCTTGTATTCGGTTGCGTTAATCATTAAATATAAAAATTTCTTAATCTATAAAGAAACAAAAACTGACGATACAATAAAACCATCAGTCTTGTACATTTTACCAAATAATTTTTAATTAAAATTTTCCATGTTAAATTCGCTACCTTGGGTAAAGACCGCTCGGGCTGTATTTGGCGACCTCTTAATGTATCGACTAAGGAAACATATAAACTATGTAGAACAATAACCATGTATAAAAAGCCGTTTTCATGTGTTTTCACTGTGGAAAAAGTACATCTATTGCGATTACCACAAAGTAAATGGAGAGAAAATCGAGAAACACTAACGAACTCTTGAATTTATTCAGTTGTAGCCATTAAACCATTCAATTAAGTTCTGTAAATGGGTTATTCCAGGATATATGAAATTGGATTATTCCAGAATATACGGACATGGCTATGTCGAGCCTTTCATCAACAAATCCAGAACTGACAGTCCGATGACAGGCAAATGGTTGCAGCTATGTTGTTTGATTGAAATGTCAATCGATCGGTTTGATACCGGGGTTTCACCTGTGTAGTATATATTTATAACAGAGATACCTTGTAACCATTTTGTAGGAATCGTAATGTAGAATCTCCGCTTTAGAAAGAACATAGAAATGTCATGGTGAATTAAAGTTGACAACTGTTTCCGTACAATTTTCCTAAATGAGGTCATATACTTCCTTATGGTGTAAAAGACCTCTATAATGATGTAACAGAATTAGTAGAGCAATGTACAATTAAATTTGGCAATTGGTGTTCAGTACTTACAATAAGGTGAAACGTGCCAAATAGCTGTACACATTTCTCTGCCGCAAGATAAAGCTTTGTTGAATTAACCAAGCTTTACGTTGAGAAGGAAAACTCACATAAAAAATCAACCATTTTTTAATATAGTTGGAGTTGAGTTTCTCAAATGCCTATACACAATATTTGGTAATAGGACTTTTATATCTATAAGTAAATAAGAACCTGTCAAAATATTATCTTTAAACTATTTTAGCACGTATATGACTGGATTTTGTAGAAGTCTGGTATTAAACAGCCATTTATTATTAAGGTATATGCTCAGGTGAAACACTTTAAGGCAGTCTTGAAAAGTTGGCTCTTCGTTGTGCCCAGACCTGCTTCAATATATTTAGCGGTATATTTGAAATCTGCAGTGCACTTTGTTTTAAAACGAGGGTTGTAATATTTAGCCTTCTTATCCTGAAATCTGCTTCTACTTAACTTGATGGGTTTGACTTTGTTTTTGCAGTTCGGTGTAAACGTTGTGTTTTGTATTAGAACTTATCTTTGCTTTCTTTCCTGCAACTACCTTTATCCGATTCATCTGCTCGCCAAAACCCAACATGTTTTGCAGTTGTTCTGTGTTTCTTACTAAAATCACACATATCATAAGTTTTGCAAAACCTTCCAAACCGAGTTACCTAAAACGCAAGTAATTACTTTGCTTTGCCAACTTAACTTGATGGCTATCTATTTAACACATTTAAATAGGTGAAATTCGGTGTCGGCCATTCCGTTGAATGTAGTTGTGCCTACAGCTGCTAACGCCAACAGGAATGTATTCTCAAGCTTTAACTTCAAAAGGTGACCTATAAATTCGGTTTAAACGTTGAAGTCTACCACATGCGTTGGTTTTAACTCATTTATAGACAGAGTGTTTGTGGTTGAGCGTTTATTGTTACTTAAATACACTCCAGGCTCAACCTATTCAAAGATCCGATGAACCTATGTCTTGTCCTGCTTAGTTTGTCTTTAAAACAAAAAGCTTGCATGTTTTCAAATACATAACATATGTAGGCACCTATAGTTTACTACTAAAAGTTGATCTAAATTATGCACAGGTACATTTAATACACAATACTCCTTTAAATCATCCTCAAACCTTAATTGACAATTCTTTCAAATATAACATATTTCCGTGGACTAATATAATACTATATCCGCACCTATTCTGAGGCCTGATCAACACTAGCGTCACATCTGAAATAGTTTTGCCTTTTCTGTTCACCTAAAACAGGTTTCAATTCTAGCAAATATGGAATGCGGAATTTTGAAGCCCAATCAATCCATATCTTCTATTGACCACTGACTTGGTCTGGCAAATATTTTACTTACAGAACACCAACTTTTCATCTTCAGGAGCACATAAATGGTTCTTAGATAGAGACTTACTTGATTCTTGAAAGGCGCTCAGGTATAACTTAAACTTACGTATTACTTGGGGTAATAGTATTTACTTGCAAGTATAAGTACTTGAAGTTGTACTAGTAATATTTCAATAAGGAGGGTGAGCTCCCTGTTCCATGGATGATAACCTTTCATAAAGTTGCTGCTTCAAACTTATACACCCACGATACCAATATTTTAATTATCTTTCTTATTTGATTTATTTTCCTATTTCCTTTATCTTCTTATTTTTGTGTCTGTTTTCTATATTGTGTTAATGCTAATGCAAAACTTGTTTGTCAAAGCAATACATACATTTATTTATTCAATACCGTTTCTAACCTTTAGGTACGGTTTCCAAATGTTTTTATGCTTTAAATCAAACAGATTGGTGATATGACATTTCACCATATATCAAGAGTTTCTCACACTAATAAAAAACTAACATGACTTTGTTAAAGTTGTTGTCCTATCGTCTAAAACTTTTAATTTGTTCAGGTTATTTAAAAACATAGCTTTGATTTTAGGTACATTATCTGCTTACAGTGCTGCACAGATGTGTTTCTGTTCTGTATTACATAATCAAAGGATACATCGGCTAGATTTCCAACCAGCGAAAGTATCTGTGTATCGGGGCTTATTTAGTTTTTGACGTCTTATAGCCCAAACCACTATATCACTATTTAAGATGCTGATCCCTCGCAGGAGGGTATTTTAAGGCAAATATGTGGTGAAGGATGAGTGTGATTAGTGGTAGTAATGAGTTATGAGGTGTAGTCTTGTTACAAACTAAGGCCGACTCTTTCTTAGAATGGGTCATTAATTAATAGCCCAATGACCAATGGAAATACAAGGACTAACGGCTTAACGTGACTTCGGAACTACGCAGGCGATGGTCTGATTTGTCTAAGCGATGGTGGGAGTTGATGCGAATATCATCAGATGATCACTGAGACTGTCTGAGCCGCTTTAGCCCTATATCATCTTCAAAACCTAACCTCCGTGAAGCTGGATTACAGGACCCCGTCACGAGTCCCAGTAAAAAACCCAAATAATACATGTTGTTGCATAAAAGTGAAACAGCTTTTGTAACCGTTAAGTTTGTTTCCTGTTTTAAGCTGTCTGTTAATTACTAGAGGTCTCAGCTATTATTATAAAGTAAGAGTGTTGTAGTGTCTTACATGGGGGTTCTTACTGGGGCGATACAGCATTTTATTTCATATTCACCCATTACAATATTTTATTCATTAGTCATTACAAATAAATATTGTATTATTTTATTGAAGAAAATTTCGTAAAGGCGTTCATTTCAAAGTCTAACTGGCTGCCAAACCCATCAAGTGATGGCTGACCCATGTTTCCCCTGAGACATAGCTATAACTCGAATCTCACATGTACATCAGGCACCTGGTGCATGCTCTAATTGAGTTTGATAGTACTGCACTGGCTTTGCCTCATGTGTCGTAACGGCATGTTAGTAGCACCAGACAGGTGCGTATTTATGAATACTGATGGCACACAAATTGAAAAAAGTCGAACAATACAAATTTTTTTATACTTTAAAATAAATGGGTAAAAAGGCTAACATGGATCGAGGAGATGTTTCTAAAACATTTCTATTCGAAGAAAAGAACTGAAAGTTTGACATTTCATCGCAAACAAGAAGGTGTGTTGAAATTGATCAGTATCTCATAAAATACAAACATGAGATAGTTAAAACTCAAAATCCAAACGCACGGGTATGTTTCAAAACGTCATCATATGCACACATGCAAAGAAATAGATGTGTTACAGATAGATGTTGTTGTAAATTGTTGGACTGTTTGTCTAGCTTTTTTTACTTTCACGTGCCTTTGTGATACATTTTTATAACGTTAGTGTACATTTAGCGTTAAATTGTTA
Source organism: Matsumurasca onukii (assembly GCA_018831715.1). Taxonomy (NCBI): domain Eukaryota; kingdom Metazoa; phylum Arthropoda; class Insecta; order Hemiptera; family Cicadellidae; genus Matsumurasca; species Matsumurasca onukii. Next base: position 39,921,754 of record CM032062.1, read on the forward strand.
CAAATACAGATTGAACATAGGTAAAAATGTTGTGTAAAAAATGTTAGCCAGTGTAAAAATGTTGTGTAAAAATGTAGGTCTCCCAACGGTGATCAAGAATCCTTTTTTTCAAAATTCGAGCAACTATTGTCAGACCTGACCAAGAGAAACCGCGACTTTGTGATTATGGGGGACTTTAACATCAACGTCTTAGATGCACAAGCCCCTGTGACAAAGAGACTGGCAGACTTGTTAGGTCATTTGGCCTTAAGTGGTCAGTTAACTCTCCAACGAGAGACAGCCAATTCGGCGTCGGCAATCGACAATGTCGTTTCAAGTTTTTCAGATATAGAGGTTTCGGTGATCAACACCGCGATTTCTGACCACTACGGCCAACAGGTCATCATTAATGGTCACGAGCCAACTAGGGATCAAATAAATAAAAATACAATCAGGGACACGAGGCCCACAAACGTCGAGCTTTTAAACTTTCTTCTCTCGAAGGAAAGTTGGAGCTCTCTAAATTTTGTAGATCCCATTGAGCTACAGTTTCAAAACTTCGAACAAACTTTCAACTACCATCTAAATGTGAGCTGCCCTGTTCGACAAATTCAACAAAAGCCGAGAAGAGAAAAGTGCAAGTGGATTACTAAAGGTATCCTGGTTTCGAGAGAAAATTGTTATTTTTATCCGAGATCAACAAGCACACATCAGCACAAAATTTCAAAGTATTTTTCAAAATTATAAACGAATCTATAGAAAGGTCATTAAAGCTGCAAAAGCTTATGATGTAACCAAAGCCATGCTCACGACAAAAAATATTTCCAAAACCGCCTGGCCATAATTAACAATAAAAATACTAAACCACAAAAACAAATTCAACTTCAAATCAACAATCAACTCATAAACGATACCGCCAAAGTCGCTGAGGAGTTCAATACATTTTTTGCCTCAGTAGGAACTGACCATGGGCTCAGCCCAGCTCAGAGTCAGTCAACCCCCTCACCAATACCGAGCCCCACAGCCTCCTTGGCTTTGGCTCCGGTCACAGAGGAGGAAATTGCTAGAGTGATAAGAGAGCTCACGTCAAAAAAGTCAAATGACTCAAGCCACATTTCAACGTGGCTCCTTAAGCAGTGCTCAAAGCATTTATTGGCTCCACTCGAGCATTTGATCAACTTATCTTTTCACTCCGGAACATTTCCATCCTCTCTCAAAATTGCAAAGGTCACACCGATCTTCAAGAAAGGTGACCCCTTTTCTACTCAAAATTATCGTCCCATCTCAATTCTACCAATATTCAGCAAAAATTTTTGAAAAGCTTTCTTCACCCGATGCGTTCAATTTTTAGAAAAAATCATCTGTTATCAGCAAACCAATTCGGATTTTGAAGTGGTAAATCGACAACAGACTCAGTTCTGCGTCTAGTCGAGCTGATAGTAGAGGGAATCGAGGGTCAAAAGATACGCTAAGTGTATTTCTTGATCTATCGAAAGCTTTTGACTGTGTGATCATCGAATCCTAATCAGCAAGATGGAGTACTACGGGATTCGAGAGTGCCCTCAGGTGGCTTGAATCGTTTCTCTGTAATCGAAAGCAATTTGTAGGAATTTCAGATGTCAGATCAGGGAGGAATGTCTAAGATATGGAGTCCCTCAGGGTTCTATACTCAGTCCGTTGCTCTTTTGATCTACGTCAACGATGCCAGTTCAGCGGTACAACAAGGGCGAATCGTCCAGTACGCTGATGACACGACTCTCTGTTTCAAAGCGAGTTCCATCGAACAACTTGAAATCGTGACTTTTGTCGAGCTCAACAGAACAATTCAACATTTCCACGAGCTCAATCTCAAAACAAATTCATCAAAATCAAACTTTATTCAATTTTGTTTACGGGAAAACGACTCAGATAGTCCCACAGTAATAGTGGATGACACTGAGATCGAAGAGGTCTACACAACTAAATTCCTTGGAATACACCTTGATCGAGGTTTGACTTGGAATACTCACGTAGACCACGTTTGCTCAAAACTATCCTCAGGAATTTATTTTGAGGAAACTGTCCGAATACTGCCCAACTCAGGTACTGATGACGGCGTATTACGGAGTAATTTACCCACACTTATCCTACGGATTGACTTTGTGGGAGGTTGCACTAAAACAAATTGGTCTAGGATTTTTATTCTTCAAAACGAGCAGTCAGAATAATCGCCAAATTGCGAAGAGAGAGAGTCGTGTAGAGAGGCATTCAAAAGTTTAAAACTGTTGACTCTACCTTGCCTCTACATTTTGGAGACGTGTCTCTTTTAAATCAAAAGTAATACCATAAGAGGTACAGACGTACACTCTTATGAAACTAGAGGCAGGGACAGCTACCGAACTGGGAGACACAGAACGGTAGTTCATGAACGTTTGCCTTCCCAGGCAGGAGTTCATTTCGTCAACAGACTACCAAATTCGTTCAAAATGCCCCTGAGCCTAAGGCATTCAAAGCTCGTCTTAAAACAATTCTGATTTCTCAAGCATTTTATGATACAGACGAGTTTATGGCATTCAATTGGGAGACCCTATGATTCACTGATTGAATAGGGACTAGAGTGGCTACATTCGAATGCATGAGAGAGAGTGAATATAAAACTGTATGTTTGAATGGGATTTAGATGTAAGAGTGCAAGGAAAATTTTAGATATTCAAACATTTGACGATTGCGATACATTTATTGTAAATGTCCAATATGCAATAAAACATGTATTTATTTATTTATTTATTTTATTTTATTTTGTATCAGGATAAAGTTGTCGTGCGCTTTTTATATTATATGTCCACAGTAGTTATCTTATAATAAAGATAAAATTAATTACAATCACAAAATTGCTCAGAGAAGTATTACTACTTTATACCAATTTGTAGTGGAACCCAAATTATTGTAACAGTGTTTATTGTTTAGCCTGTTAGAGACTGTGCGATTCATGTTTATCCAGCTTTGTGGTATTTAGGTATTGTTATTTCAACATTCAAGCCGTTTCTATCCAAACCAAGGGGCATGGTAAACAATGCTTTGTCCTTAGTCAAATTGTATAATACTAGCTCCAAACTCTTTAGTTAAGAGAAATGTTTAAAACCTTCTTTGAAAAACGGAAAATGAATTTTAGATATTTAATATTCCATTATGGTGGTTAATGCCGAATGTATGTCGGTGTAACCAATTTTATCGTGTCTATGAATGTACGGGTTTCAGCGTAGGAATTGAAGAACTCAGTGACGAATTGCAGTTGGTGACGAACATATTTTATTAAATTATTGGCCTAATATATGTTACACATATTTGTAAAAAACCGTTTACATTGTTTAAATATTATATTACCCGTGGCAAAGCAGGGCAAAAGTCCACAGCTAGTTTATGTTATAAGTAAAAATCTCAAATAGTTGTGGACCAGACTTATTGAAATAGATCGTGGCGTCACTTCATAGAATCAAAATAAGTTTTAATTAATACGAAATGACTAGATTACTTTACCTGATCAAACCGTAGCCACCACAGTTCAATTACATTCTGAATCTAATCAAACCCAACTCGGTAAATGGTTGGACGAACCTTCGATTAGCTTGATGTATTGGTAAGTGGGGTTGATCTAACAATATTTAATTGGAGTTATATAATGAATAAATAAAATAAGCGTAGTAGCCTGTTAATAGATTTGTATATTTGCGCGACCGGTTTCGACTATGAAGTCATCATCTCGGCCTCGGCGAGTAACAACAAACAAATATTATTTTCTAAGTATAAACATAAAGGAGGTATAATCCATATGGTAAAATAAAATAAAAGCTAGTATTTAAATTGTAGAGTAAACAGCTAAAACATTGGCTTCAATTTATATGTAAATGTAAAATCTTGCTTCATGATGTACCGTTCTTATTTTTTATTTTGTATATTTCGTCGAAAATTGGGTTTCTTATGTTTACATGGGTAGAATTTAGTATATATGGATTTAGTATCCATCGGTTATACCGACTGAAAATGACAACAAAAACTCAAAGAGATGAGGGGTCAATTTCAAACCCATAAAGATAAATATTCCGTCAGACCTGTTGTTAACTTTAAGATGCTCAACTTACAACGTGTGTAAGTATCTCAATAAAACATAAAACGTAACTTAAACTGGAATGTGAACTATAGCCTATACAATAGTAAAGACCTTTAAGATGTATTAAGATATTGTTATTCCAGATAACTCTTTTCATCTTCAACTTATATACTAATGTATTCTAACATTCCGTTGAGTGAAACTATACAGATACTAAAACAGATTTGAGCAAAACGACAATTTGACAAAACAAGCGATAGATGATTTGGAGTTAACAATAAACATCCAATCAAAACTATTTTTGAATTTAATGGAAGTTTCTGGAAGCAAAAGATGGACTAGCAATGGGCTCTCCGTTGTCAGGACTGTTAGCTAACCTGTTTATGCATAACCTAGAAGTAAGTGAAATAATGAATCCGTAATCCCTTCTGGTAAAATCAAATACTGGTACCGATATGTTGACGACATTATTTGTTTATTCCAAGGTACCAAAGAAGCAAACAGTTTGGATTTTTTAAATACTTTATCTAACACAATCAAATTTACATCAGAAACCAACAGCGAAATTTAATTTCCTAGATCTTACTATCTCTAAAGAAAACCAAAAACACAAGTTCAAAATATTTAGAAATCAACTCAATCTGACTTGCTCATACCTGTGGAATCCAACCATCCATGGCAACATAAAATGGCTGGTTTCACAGTATGATAAATAGATACTCAACACATATAACATTAATGATTATAAAATGAGGTAAAGGTCATTAAGCACCTAGCTGTGAAAAATGGTTACAAGTCTGAAATGGTTGACAATATGATCAAAAGGAAAAAGGAAAAGAATCGGAATAACATAAGTCAGAAAACCGACGACAGAGTTATGGTATGTGTCCCTTTCAGTAAAACCATTGACAGTTCTATTAGGAAAACCTTTTCAAACTCTAAATTTAGACTGACCTACAAAACCCGAAATAATGCGTTCAGATGATCAAAAGTAGTAATATATTTCAAGATCAAGCATGATTGACCAAGGGATTTACAGAATCAAATGTTCAGACTGTCAAGCTTTTACGTTGGCCAAATAGGCCGAAGCTTTAAATCAAGATTTCGTGAACACATACAAGCTGTAAAATCTAACAACGTCACAACAATGAAATCGAACTTTGCTTGAACACATCCTGAATGAAACCATTCTTACAAGGGCATAGAAGAACTTAGAAATTTTAGATTTTTGAAAGAAAAGGCAAACTAATGAACTGTAAGGAAGACTTGCACATTTACCTGAATAATTTAAAGAGATCGGGATATATACTAAATTCTACCCATGTAAACATAAAACCAATTTTCGACAGAAATATACAAAATAAAAAAATAAGAACGGTACATCATGAAACAAGATTTTACATTTACATATATAATTGACCAATGTTTTAGCTGTTTACTCTACAATTTAAATACTAGCTTTATTTTATTTTACCATGGATTATACCTCCTTTATGTTTATACTTAGAAAATAATATTTGTTTGTTGTTACTCGCCAGTGAGATGATGACTTCATAGTCGAAACCGGTCGCGCAAATATAAATCTATTAACAGAATTTACTACGTTTATTTTATTTATTCATTATATAATTACAGTAACCCTCAGTGAGTCGATGCATGTAAATTAATTGGAGTTGTACATTAGTACTCCTATCTTCAAAATAACTAGTTTTGTTTTGAACACGTTGACTGGGAAGAACATCATGAAATAAAGGTGAAGACAGGGTAATATCGTCTTAAAGTATTATTGTTACAATATAACTAAGAATCATAATTTAGAATTAACAACAATACTCTAATTAAGTTTAAACGTTCAACCTACCAGAAAATATTTCTCATCTTAAAGATTTATTTAAGCAGAGAATCTGGGATATAGCCAATGGCTCGGTTGAAACTAAGTTTGAAGGTTTTCATGAAATGCTTTACTGATCACCTTAACCGCGGCGTGTCTCTTGACCATTAAAAATCCACAAGGCAAAATTACATGGATTAACCAAGGAATCTTAGTATCAAGAAAAGGACTAAAGGTTTGCCGCAAAATGTTTTCGGTGAGTGTTGATGAACATTTTAATTGTTTTTTTATAAAACCTACAAATTGTTATAGACAAGACAATGGGGCTGCTAAATCATATAGAATTAACAAAAGATAGAGTCGTCAAAGAATGTACTGAAAACATCTTGGGAGATCGTTAATGGATATAAAACACGGATAAAAATGATTCACCTATTGAGTTACAGAATTATTAGTGCAGATGGAAAATCCGTCAGGGGTTGCTGAAGAATTTAATAGATCTTTTGCTAATGTTTTTATTAAGCTTACTAAAACAGCGTTAATAAAGATTGAATCTTACATGTTGCTTTAATATGATTATCCATACTCAATGTTTTAAGCCCAGTAAAGGAACAAGTTGTTTCAACAACTTTGTTTGAACACCGTTTATAGTTTAAGTGAATCTATGGCCAATAAAACTCGATTTGTAGTATTATTGGTTTTAATAAGAGTATTAAGAGTTAATGGTAGCCTATAAATGTCAGCCTTTTGTCATGTGTACTTTGGTGGTGATTTTGCCTTACTTACTTTTGATTATCAATCTCTTTTTTTTTTTTGTCCACACAATTTGTATTTTAAAGACAGTAAATAATGATTATTATTATATTGTTTACCGACCATACAAAACAAAATATTTTGGTTTATCGATGTCTTAAAACAACGGATACCAGTAAATATTACTTTATCTCTCAAGAAAGTGAGGCCTACTGTTTGCTGGTCTCATTGCATTCCATCTCCGTTGCTATATATTTAATACACTGCATACACACTTTATACGAGTATTTTCAGCTAAGAAGTATCTTACTATCACCAATCAATTGGTTTGAAATTATACTGTAATTACTTAAAATCGACCACTTTTATTGCCTTTATTTGAAACGATAATTTTTTTTATAAAATAAAGTGTTTGAAATCTAGTTAAAGTTTAGTGAAAATGGGTATAGTAGGCAGAAGTTAGACCAGTGCTTTCTTTATTTAACCTGCTTATAGATACGAAGTTGCTTATAACCTGTAATCATTTACAATTTAATCCCCAAAACAGCATAAAGTAAACCGAACAGTTTTGCCCATGTCAGAAATTTTTCCGTGAATTATAAATTGGTTGTACATTGACTGTGGCATTGTGTCAGCAGAGCTCAAATTACGAATCTACGGTTGTGAGTTTGTGACCAAGATTTGACGCTTTTCCTTCATTTTGTTAAATTCATCGATATAAAACCATCATCTATTTCTCATCTCTGATATTATTATTGAACGAATTGAAATAATATTGAGTTGTAATGAGGTACGACAGTGGGCTTGCGAACATAATTTAGCATGTTAAACGTTGTTTGGGTAAACACCTATATGTCATAATTCTTTCGGTAAACGTACAGTTTGCAGTGTCTAATAACAATTGTATGTTTAAAACTTGAATAATCTACTCTGAGGATGTAGATACCAAGTTATACATTTAATACTATCGATGTAAAATTTCTAAAATTTACATTTTAGTAACAATGTTAAACTGAGACATAGTAGTCTGATAGTAAAACTGCGACATCACTTCAGACATTCTTAAGACTTATTGACGTTGTTTGATAAAAGACTAAGTGGAGGGGTTGTGACATTATTAGTACGTTATCAGTTAAATCTTGGGATCGTATTAACTAGGTCTCATTGGGACGTCAAGGTGACGCAAATAACGTCACCAGTTACTGCAGTACAAGCAACCAGCTGGGAAACCGGTAGAGTCACCAGGGCTGAATCCAACCTAGCCAATTGCCTCGATATTATTTTTAAACCCTTAAACCTACTAAACATGTTGTACAATATGGTTATTTCTGTTAACGCAAACTAAAACTATTGGTATATCACAAATGGTTTTTTTACCGATGGCGTTACATGTTTTCAATACAATGAAAGAAGATTTGTGGTTTTGAAAATGTTAATTAATGTAAGAATTGTCTTTTTGACAGTCAACTTCTTCATTAAAATTACAGTTATTGCAATTCTTTAGTCCTGGTAGTTTATTTATTATCTTATTTTAGTAAAACTACTGACATGTTTTGTAAACACAAACTTTACCTTATAAAGGCTGTAAAACTCAAATAATGTATTATAAAAATTAGTAAGTATAAAAAAAATCCTTGAATGTATGTGTAATTTTTTGCTATTTAAAACTGTGAGTTTTAAAAATTAGAATCATTTATTTATTTATTTACGGTAACACCATTTTACATTATTGATATAATTAGATAAAAATAGAAAATAACAAGAGTAATACAGAGCATTAATAGAACATACAGTAATATTTATACTACACTCTTAGAAACATAATAAGTCCGGGTTTAAATCATACATTTGGTACTTTTAATTGATTTATTTTTTTACTTATTTGTAATGGGTACCACATTAGGTACATGTTAAGTAATAATGTGCTGAAAACATAGAAGATAACGGACAAATTTGTAACAGAAAGTATACATTTGAACAATCGATTTAACATTGACACAGTGCAATTAATATAATAAGTAACTATAATAAATAACTAATAATTGTGTATAATTTACTGTAATAACTATAACCAACAAGAATACAATATAACATTTGATAACGGTAAATAAATATAATATTAATACAATCAACAAAGAGTATAAATACGTTAAAATATGATAACAATTATTTTACACGATATAGTTAACAAAATATGATATAACGAATATAATTTGACATTGAATAAATAATAAAAGATAACTTAAACAATAATATGTACACGATATTGTTAACAAGAAATATAATAACGAATGTAATTTGACATTGAATAAATTAAATAGATAACTAAATTAAATTTCAGGTCATGCTTGAATATACAGAAATAAACCTGTTTTAACATTCTAGTAATTGTTCGATTGGAATCTACATTTATAACTGAAACAGTTCAAGAATAATGATTTTGACATTCTATTACAATTGAAAACATTTTTTTTTCAAAACTGAACTCCTGTAAAAGAACATTTAAAAAAAAAAGAATGTACAGTGGTGACGACACTGGAGTTACTATATTGTAATAAGTGCCATTTGACTCAATACTCAAAATAATTGTCTGTAACAAGTGGTAACTTGATAACAGTAGTTTGATAGTTATCATTTAGTACTAAACACTTTAGACATCACCAGTGACTGGTGTAATACACGCCGTAGAACTAATGCCCAGTGACTGAAGTCTGGACACCCAGTTTGCGTTGGTGACGTCATAAGTGACACTAGTGTAATACAGTTAAATCTTAGTGTATAGTGTAATTTCTATAACGAATATTCCCAATTTCAGAACATGCAAAAATAAAAGTAGCAATTCAGTTTCAGTTCTTGAAACTGCGACGTGCCAAGTGACTGTATATTTCTCTTCCACAAGATAAAGCACGGCTGAATTAACCAGGTTTTATGCTCAGTGCAGACGCAACAGTAAACCTTTCACAATACTAAACTGTTGTAGTAAGAACCTTACCTTTCGGTGTACGAGTATATTGACCAGCTCAACTTATTGATTCAACTTATGCGTCGAAGTATGAGTCAAGTCATTCTTATAATACGCGTAATACATATGTATTATTAAACTTCGATAGCCATCGATTAGAAATTTTAACAAATTCTGATAAACGCTGGTAAAACGATGTTGAACAAACTCTCAGAAAATATCAGGCAAGTACAAAATTTAAAACATTTAAGCGTGAGCTAAAGAACCTTTTACTATCAAATTCATTTTATACACTTAGAGAGTTCATGTCAAATAGTGTTACAATTTAACTTTCTGTTCTTCTGGGTCTGGTTAAAGATTTTTTAGTGGTTGTTTCTTACCAGTGGTAGGCTTAGTGTTGTGCGTTAATGGTTTTAGTATTTAATTGTCAACACAATTTATTTATAGTAAACTAACAACTTAATTATTATTAAGTTTTATAATTTTTAAATTTTACATTACTATTCTATAATGTTTATTCTATTCAAATTATAAAAAAAGACTTTGTGTAAATGTAGAGCTGTTAAATAATTCATAAATCTTAAAAGTGTACAACAAATTTTCACTAAGTTGTTTGCGCAGTGAAACCTGGTTTTGTTATTCACTAAACCCAATCTTTACACTCATGTTTTATTCAAACTCTTCAGAGGTTTGAAGAATTTGAGATGGTAAGGCTAACATATAGGTATACAAATTAAATTATATATGCAAAGACACCGTTGGAAAAATTAATTAATTTTATTTAATTCTTTATATACAATTATTTTACCAAGGGTGCTTTTGTTTATTAAGTTTTTTTATGAGCTACTTAAACATAAATATGCCATTATTGAAAGCTGTTGAACTGTCATATTTTGGTTTTGCTAAAGGCTTACTTCATAGTAGATGTGTAACTAAACAAGAATCATTCATGAGTTAGCTTTCTTGTATAGTTATTATGTTCCACTAATTGTATAATACCACATCCAGTCTTCTCGTTGGTGTTTTCCATTCGACAAATGTGTCAACTACCCGATCATGAATGAATCTACGAGTATTATGATCGGTGAACGATCAGAGATGTATTATTATTTAATATAATAGTAATTCTCTGTGTTTCAATGATTGGAACTAATCTAGCTTAAGACAAGATTAAGTTAAGTCTACCGAAAAAAAGAATTAGTCAAAGTAAAAGTTAAATTATTATGTATGTTTAGTTATGTATTATATAGTCTAAGCTAATTTACATTATTATGCCAATTAAAAACATTATGATGTGATTAGCCTCGGAAGGTTTGCTATTCAATTATGATACTTTGTTAGAATAATCAGTTGCCAGTGTGCAAATGTAGCTAATCTACATTGAAAGCTTTGTAAATGACAATAACATCATAATACTGCTTGGATTTTGAACTGATTGTTCGTCGTCGTTTTTAGTAATCATGTTGATTCCAAAAATTGTTAGGATAAACTGTACTGCTATACTACGATTAGAAATAAAAGTGTCCTTAGAAAATAATTGGATTGTTTGAGGTAACATTTCATATACACAACGTTATACTAACGATTAGGGTATATTAGATAGAAAGTGTATAGATGCAGAATGGCTGAGACAGGAATTTCAACATAGTTGAGGCAGCCCACGCACAGAATGCGTAAAGAGTCTCAAGTAGAGCCACTGCGCATAAGTTCGTTCGTTCTCGAAAATCGCACGATTTGGTCACATTTCGTTCGGACACACTCGCACATTTGGATCCGAAGAAGAAGAGAGACGTCAGCGTTCGCAGCGCATTCTGTGCGTTAGCTGCCGTGGTCTGCCTATGTTGATTTTTCTGCCTCAGCTATGTGGCATCTATGCGTTACCTACATATACCATCACATTATCTTTGGTTATATGCTAAACACACTTAGTTTGCAGTAGAGTAAAACTTAATGAAGATTTCAAACTGTGTTGTGCCTATGAATAATAATTGGTTGTTGTCTCGACGTGATTAGTATCAGTCAACTACGTTGAACAATGATTTAGACTACTTTAATATAATTCTTGATATAACTACTTTATTACTAGCACGGTGGCATGGATGGCCAACGAGTTTGATTGGGTTGCTATGAATTTTATCACTGATTGTATCAGTGAATCAATGTAACAGCTGTTTCTTCAAACCTTTATAATTCAGACTGTTGAGTTCAAAACAATGTTTTTCAAATGTTTCTTTACAATAAAAAAACTGTTATTGACATTTATTTCACATTATTATTTGAATCATGACAAAAATATCGTTCATCACTCAGCTCGAAAGTGTGTCAGCCCAAAAGCTAACGTCCGAGGTGCTAACTTGACCTAGTGTCAAAAGGTGTCACTTTAGGACCTAGTGATGAAATATACTATTGAACTCAGCAGCCTGATTTATATTGTTTTGAAGAAACAGCTGTTATACTGATTAACGTTAAGTCAGTAAAAAATTGAACTATTGGAAATTGAAAATTGAGGCGATGATTATGCCACAATGGATCATTAAAATAAACCTCCATTTTTCTGTGAATAAAATACCAGCTTTAAAACGTCAATACACATGAAAAACAAACATGACAAACAAGTAGATTAGTTATTTGTCAATACAATGACGATTTATTTGAGCGACCTAGTAAAACTAATGAAAGGGTTTCAATCTGTTGCAAAGGAAGTAAAGTTCCAATGTTTCAATTACTAAAAACGCAAGAGAAATGATTGACAACCATATTAATTGGGTTTGTGGACTATTCCCCTATTGGGTTGCACATCTCTGAGGCTGGAGATGTTCGAAATCAATTGAAACGTGGATTGGGATTTTGTATTTAAGTCAGTTTGTATGCGAGCTCATGTGGTATTGGATCTAGAAGTGCTTCCGGTCCAATCACTGGTCAATCTTCTATCCTCTTATCAGGTATTGATAACCTTCCCCTTGATTCTCAGTGGAATGAGGTGAGCCCAATAGTTTTGGAATGAAACCACAACACCAAAAAAGCAATACTTTGCTACTGAAAATTGGGTTTTAAACTCTGCAGCCAATTGAATGAAGGAATGTAGTAATAAAAGACTTTCAACAGAACATTATCCGCATTCGCCGCAATGTGAAAGATTTATGACGCATCTCTATGTTTCACAGATCATATATTTGCTTAGTCTCGTCGCATTAGGGTTTAATTTACGGCTGTATACATTTGCAAGTACGAGTTTATAAAGGCAGTACTACACATTGTTTTTACATATTGCATAATAAGTCGTTTAAATTAAAATTACAATTTTTATACTTTGTACTAGAGGTTTCCTTACATTATAAAATAAGTGATTCATGTATTGTTGATTTTTCATGAACGATCAGAAACAATGTCAATTGATGTAAATTATGAAAATAAATACTATGACTATGTCCCTGAGGTATTAAATAATACGTAAATTTCATCACTAGGTCCTAAAGTGATTCCTTTAGACACGAGGTCAAGTTAACGTCGAGGCGCAAACTTCGGTTACTTTCGGTCCGATCGATGAACGATACTTTTGTCATGATGCGAATAATGAGAAATACATGACAATACATGTTTTAATACCACTAAGAAACTTACGTAAATATTGTTTTGAACTCAGCAGTTTGAATTATATTGTTTTGATGAAACGACTGTAATATTAATTTACTGTGAGTCAGTGTTAAAATTCAAAGCACTATTAAAACAAACTCGTTAAACCAGCTGATATCCATGCCACAAATAGATCATTGAAATGATCTTTTTCTTCCTACTGATAGAAAGATCAGTGAAACAATACTGTGTTAACCTGGATTTAAAAGTGAAACTTTAGCACGTCAATACATGTGTCTAAAGCAGCTGTTTTTATAACAGAATGACAAAAGTTCATTTCACCTTATGAAATTTAAAACAGCATATTAAGCCAATACAATTAATATATTGCGTGCCGTGCACGCAATTTAGCACTTTTAAATCTATGTATAAAGTAAATTTGAAGGTAAGTTATCACATCAAGCTTTAGCTTTAGTCAAACGGAAAACTGTAACATATTATATCGGGTACGTGTCCATTCTCAGTCATTAAACCTGAATGTTGCATGTTGAGAGATTTTATTACCACATAAATTAGTTTTATTACCGGCTCTAAGGACCAAATACTCTAATATACAATGTGCGATAAGAGTCAGTAAATTCTTGCTGAATATTTTGCAACTATTTCCTCAGATACTCGTTTATTATACCATGGATAACAATATTGGTAACTGTGTTGCATACAACTAACCTAGTTACTATTTAGTGAACTGTCTTTATATGGTAATTCTTAAATATAGAGGATTATTATGAACTTCTTTGTCCAGTTTCAAGGTCTGTATCAAGCCTCATTATCTGCTAGTTATTCTGCGAGCTGACTCACCATGGTCTTAACACCAAATGATACAAGCATGTCAATTATGTAATAAACAGGTATTTAGTAAACATAGTAGTGTACTTAATAGATTTTTAGTTGTTTTTAAGTTCCATAAATCTAATAACCTACTTTTGTCAATCAATGAAAAGTATTCAACACGCTGATTAAGACGCTGATTTAATACTTTTAGACATAGATTGTAGTTAAATATAACCATCATCATGTCAAAGTTATGAGTTGGTTTAGTAGGTAGTCAGTATTTTTAGATTGTGTAGAGTTATTTATCTATAAGTACTTACCAACTTGCTACCACTTATCGGTATACACATTTAAGCGAGCACATTTGCTAGGTTAAGTGGTAGAGAGGACTTCGTAGTCCTAACTTCACCTCGTTAAACACAAACTTTATATATATTTTTTTAATTTTCACAAGTCTTTAATGCAATTATATTTTCAAAGTTTGGAATGCTACGCAAAGGTGTACGAAAGTAGTGCGACGCAAAGTACGTCAAAACAAACTTAAATATCCCATAAAAACATTCCTTGAAAGGTTTCATCAAATGTTTCCTATCTCAAAAGTTAATCTGGGGCGCATTTAAAACTCACCCTGCAGAGATGCGCTTGGTACACTGACAATTTGCTGGATAATAAGTGTAACCCTATTTTGTAGAAAACAAGAGTAGTGACCTTATTGTGAAAAAAAACACAAACAACGTTTAATTGGAAGAGGGAATATTTTATTCAAAAGGAATTAAGAGAAGAGGAATTGCGTAGAACCTCGTTACACTTCCATCTCAGCTTCGCCTAAAATCCGAGAAAGTGACATTTAACAAGTTGATTCTAATTTATTTGTATAAGTACTGGTTAATTTGATTTAAGGACGGAAACAGATGAACACATGTTACATAAAGTTGAGATATGTTTTATAAATAGCTTTAAAAGACATAGTTTTGGTTATAATTTTCTACTACATTATTTTAAGCTAAAATATAGAGTGAATTAATATGATCAAGATAAGTTTAATATCATACTGCTCAGAATGTATAAGCTAGTAATGTCAAATGGTACCAACTTATAATGTTATACTTTTCAAACTACATCTCTAAAGTTATAAACCGCCGTGTGTTTTTATCAGGCGCATTATATTTGAGCAGTTCTTTTGAATGTACTTTTCAATATAAAATCTTCAAAGAAAAATATAAACAAATACTAGAATATCCCTGCTCAACTCACAAAACCCTTTTCAAAAACTTTCCTATAACGTGGTACTGGTTTCAGATCTTCGCATGTGGCCAGGGATGTGAAATTTCCTATCTAGATCGACTTGTGAATGCAAAACATAGCAAACAGTACATACTAAATAGGACATAGAGTACGTTTGATTACACTTGTAAACACATACACGAAAATTTATAATTTGATCAGTTGATGGTTTTATAGTATGCTGGAATCGGTATTCGTTTAAGGCCAACCTTCTCTTTGTAGAATAAATTGACGGAAAACTGGCATCCTAATCATTCACGTATTTCTATACTTATCCGTAGGCCACAGATAAATAACATAGTTGTAGTTCATTTCTGGTCACACTATCACAGTCCAGCTCCAACTGTCGAGCAGTGAGGTTGCAGCTTATCAGTGCTCCACAGTTTAAAGTACACAGTGTTTGCAGTGCAGTACTGAGTCCAGGTTTGCAAGCTTATGCTTGTTTTTTTCTATATGTCGAACGTCTACATTAATATTTACAATGGTAGCTTTCTGTGGCGGTTGTAGTCAGGAGTGCAATGACGATTCTATTAAATGTTGTGTTTGTGGAAAAGTGTTTCATGTTCGCTGCGTGAAACAAGATGGAGTGAAAACCAGAACAGGGAACAAGGATTGGAAGTGTTCAGAGTGTAAAAAGGAGAATTCATCAGTAAGTAGTAATAAATCGACAGTTGAATCTACAATGATCACTAAAGAATTTTTAGTTCAAGTACTAGAAAATCTTAAAACTGAAGTATTTGGCGAACTAAAGTCTTACTCAACAAAACTTGATAAAGTCGAAAGCGCTCTTGACTTTCTGTCAAACAACGTTGATAAGGCAAATAAACTTTTGGAGGAGGTTAAAAAAGATTATGTTGAGATCAGGAAACAAAACGACGGACTCATTCTCGAAAACAAACAATTAAAGACTTCAATGTCAGATCTTAAGGACAAGGTCAGAGTACTTGAACAGTATTCAAGAAGAACTAATTTGGAGATTAGTGGCTTGCCAGAAACACGAAATGAGAACACTTTCGCTCTACTTCGAGATGTTGGCTACGCCATTGGAGAAGAGATCCACGAGAATGAGGTGATGGCAGCACACAGAGTCCCTTCTTTCAACAAGAAGAGACCCGGAGCAGTGGTGGTGCAGTTCCTCTACCGACCCCAGCGCGACCAATGGCTATCCAGCTTCAGGAGGAAGAAGACATTAACTGCTAAAGAGGTGAACAGTGCTTTCCCGAACGAGCGAGTCTACATAAACGAACACTTATCTCCGGAGAACAAACAGTTCCTTGCAGAGGTGAAGAAGAAGTGCAGGGAAATGAACATCAAGTACGTGTGGACGCGAGAAGGCAAGTTCTACGTGAAGAGGAACGACAACCAAAGGACGCACAAGATCAACAAGCTAGAAGAGCTAGCACATGTGTAAAGTCACTCAAAAAAACTGAAGGTTGGAATTTATTTTATTTACCAAAGTCGTTAAGTTTAAAAGTGTTCGTTTTATTTTAACATATGGAAATTGAAAATCCTTGTTTTCGTTTGATAACTTTGAAAATGGTTTTCAGCTCTTCTAGCAACATTAATATTTTATACACTAATATCAGAAGTATAAGGAAAAACTTTAATTTGTTTCTTGCCGAGATAGAAAATATTAAACAGTTTTTGCATTGTATAGTTTTAAGCGAGATTTGGGCAGGTAGTGATGAGATAAGTTTTACAACATTCTGGTTTCAAAACGTTATAGTAAATGTAAACGTATAGATCAATTTAACGTGTTGGAAGGGAAGTAAGTATGAATACAGCTGATTGTTTACATTTAGAGGTAAAGTTTAATTCTGCCCGGTATGATCTGATGTGTTTGTACAGATTTCATCGTTTTACAGAAAATGAATTCATAAATGAGCTGGAGGATAAACTTGATCAGCTGAATTCAAATGCAATTTTTATTTCAGACTCTAATATTAATATTCTTAATCAATTATGTCCAAAATTATATGAGTCTAATGAATAATAATGGTTTCATGTCTTTAGTCAATCGTAGCACAAGAGTAACCCAACAAACAGCCACCTGTGTAGATCATATATTTGTTAAATGCAGAAATATCAACAAGTTCAATTCAGCTGTTTTTTTATGTTGGGCTGACTGACCACTGTTGTTTGGGTTTAAAATATGTGCTCTGGACAAATCATCCACAGAAGCTTCAAATTATGATAATAAGTTACAGAAGTAAAAGGTACGACTTTGATCCATCGAAAGGACTTAAGTACATTAAATTGGGTAATGTCTTCAGGAGAACGATGTAAATATATGTTATGCACATTTTATTACAATATTCAAACAAGTAGTCGATAAGCATGTCAAAGAAACAGTGAACGAACTCTATCTGTAGCTAAAATAAAAGCCCTTGGATAAATTCTAACATTTAAGGAGAATAAAATATAGAGTTAAGCTTTATAAAATTCATAAGAAAGGCCATATGATGTCAATTTTACTTTTTATTTTAAAACATATTGTGATAAGTTGAGACAATATTGATTCGCTTTAAAGAACAATTACTACTCAAATCTTATAAGTAAATGTGAGGGAGACAGGACAACAATGGAAATTTATTAATAACTTGATGGGTGAGTCTAAAAGTAAGTGTATCGAAAGAGTTATTTTAGATAACGGTTCAATATAAACGACCCCAGTGTGGTTGCTGAGGAAATAAACGCATCTTATAACAGTACAGTCGAAGCAGATAATAACATACAAGCAGCGAATGACTTACAAATGTACCGCTAATGGAGTCTATGTTCTTAGTTCCTACCTCTAGTGAAGAGATATTAAAATGTATTCTATCCTTAAAAAATAAGAAATCAACTGGTTATGATAACTTTTCTGTCGAATTATTAAAAAAAGTAGCATTTAGTGTTTCATCGGTAATATCGTATATAGTAAATTTGAGCTTTAGCACTGGTGTGTTTCCTGAGGAGTTAAAACAAAGTGTAGTTATTCCAATTTTCAAGAAGCCTAACTCACTTCAGATAAACAACTTAAGACCTATCAGTTTACTCTCTATTTTTTCTAAGATAATAGAAAAATGTATGAAGTTTCGATTGATATACTTTTTGAAACGAATAAACTTCCAATTTATACATCAATATGGTTTCACAAAGGGTCAATCTACTGAAGATGCCTTGTTGAATTTTGTAAATAATATATATGATAGCATAAACAAAACTATAAAACAGACAGGCCTTTTCGTAGACTTTAAAGAAAGCATTTGACTTGGTCAATCATGAAATTCTTTTGGAAAAATGGAAACAATAGGCATTAGAGGTGTAGTTTTAAAGTGGTTTCGTAGTTTCTTGATAGGTCGTGTACAACGAGTAAAAATAGGTTCTCACTTAAGCACTCCAATGGTTGTTAAAGCAGGTGTACTGCAAGGATCTGTAATTTCGGCAAATCTGTTTTTAATTTTTATTAATGATTTATTGAAACAACAATTTTATGGTAATATTTGTGCTTTTGCGGATGATATAGGATTTTTGTACTCTGCTAAACATAAACAGGATGTCTACGAAAATATGCAATCTGACCTTGTACTTAGAAAATGGTGTAATAATAATAGAATGTCTGTTAATGTCGATAAGACCAAGTATGTTAATTTTGATCTCAAAGTTTAATTTTCAAAACAATGTTGATATCATGAAATTAATTGTGTCAATTAATGATCTATGCCAGTGCCCTGATTTGGAACAAGTTTTCATTTTAAATATTTAGGAGTGTTTTTAGACGAGAGGATGTCTTGGAAAACTCATATAAAACATTTACATTCTATTCTTAGGCAAAATGTTAGAAAGTTCTACTTTAGAAATTTTTGCAGTACAGACTTCTACGAACCTTGTATTTTGGCCTAATCCACTCCAGGATACAATATGGCATTGTTTGCTGGGGCGGTTGCTACAAGTATCAGTCAATAGAATCAGAGTTTCACAGAACATGTTTTGCGAATAATTTTGCGGAAGTAAACGCGAGTCATCATTTCCGCTATTTCTAGAGCTAAAGATTCCTCCTGTTCAGTCTTTGTTCGTTTTCAAGACGTTAAAATATTTTACATTAGAAGCGGTAATAAAGGTACAATTCGAAACCAACATGGAGTAAGGAGCAATTCTCAACGGATTTTCATCAAACCCAAAGTAAAACATATTTAAAATCATTTTATATCTAGGTCCTCATTATTTCAATCAACTTTCACAAAATTAAAACTGAGTAATAATGTTAAAGTGTTTGCCTTGAACTAAAGAAATGGCTGTATGGTTTGGAAAATATTGAATTCTTGAATCGGGCACTCGTGTGATTATTAGTAATGTAAGGTAGTTTAAACTATAAGTTCCATATCTAAATTAGTAGTCTTCAACAAACATGTTTTAACTTTTCTATCAATTTTCATAAAATTTTCAACAATTATGTTCTGTAATGTATATACCGCTACAGTAAGCTGCAGAGTGATAGTGAAAGTCACAATGGACTGGACTCTGATCTATCTGATAAGATACATGTTTTGTTTTATTCTTAGTGTAAGGCCCAACCACATTACTGGATAAGTGGTTGGTACTCATTCCAAACTGTAATCATATTGTTGTAATTTTGTGGTTTGTTGGAATAAACTCATTATTTCATGTACTGTTTGAAGATTTATCTCGCCGGTAGTTTAGGAGCCAACTCTACTAAATTGAAGAAATCTGGCAGAAGGTGTTTTGCCAGAGTGATGGGTTTTCTATAAACTCCAAGAGCAAGATGAAGGGATGAAAGAGTTGATTGAGGTTGATGTGAGAAGCATTATCTTGATGACAAGGAATGTTGGCCATCTGTCTTGCAGGAAGATAACCTCACATTTCTTGTCATATTGCCTTCCATTCCTAGAACATGGTTTTATGATTTGGCATCCAGAATCTGTCTTTTTCTAGGCTGAGATAAGATTTCAGCTATTTAAAAATAAATAAAAATGTGATTAAATATGTAATTAACTAACCATTTATGTACTAAATGAACAGTTAAATATGGATATTGTTTGGACTACCGTGCAAGTAATTGTGAATAATTGCAATCGGCTTAGTTTCTGGTTATTTTGAGGACTAAATGTATCAATACATTCTGACACAGTTAAATTCCAGACTGAAGTAGTTCGTAAACATTTTGAATGACCTAAGTGAATCGGAGTTGTGAAGAGGGCAAGGGATGTGAATGCGTGCCGAGTTTTCTGCTGTTTGGGAGAACGTATGTGCTCCATTAAGTACTCCCTGCCTTTACACAGTGTTTCCAGTCAACTTTAAGTACTGTACTTCTTTAATCCAAGCGGCATTGAGAATACTTTACCATCCTGGTATTATTAACGTTTACGTTTACGTTTTGATGGTATGGATGTTGTAAAACCCCAAGTAAACTTAACGTGAGACAAGTCTTATTGTTAAAACTAGCCTTCGGCTAGCTATAAGGATTTTCCTCAAGACACCCACTTTGGCTCAAGCTCTCACAGACCTTTGTTTGAATTACGTCGATTCTTTGATCTTTGACCTCGTGGAATTGTAGCCATTTAATACATTAAACAAAGACAATTGTTGATTTAAGACGTTATATTTGTTTACGGTAACGTAAATAAAACGTAGTGATTGTAATCTTGATTTGATTCAAATTAGTTATTTCGATTCCTCAAATACATAAAGTTACCAACCTGTTACAGTTCATACAATCATTTCAATTACACATTGGTGCTTTTCAAGTAAAGATCCAAAAATTATAATCATTACAAATTGTTTATTTAATTTTACTGAGGGATTTATATCTATTGAAAAACAGTGGATGTACGTCGCTTCGCACCCTTTGTGACATCCTGAAAACTACATCAGGCGACACGTGACTCGCCAAGGTGATAGATGACGCAGAGGAGCATCTCCCACATGACTCCGATGTCTGCGCTTCTCTGCAGACCTCGTCAAGTTCGTCCGCGACCTGTACGAGGGAAGCCCACATCCATTCGCCACGCTGGAGGACGTCACAGAACGACTTCGGATCCTGTGTTCGTCAAGGCATAGTTTCCCCTCCTGTTCAGCCTGGTGATGGGGTATCTAATTTGGCCGTTCATCGACCTCAAGGCATAATGGAGCATCAACGGCACTATTTTCAACATCTTGGTCTACGTACATACCTTATACCTAGTGGCCATCTCCGAAGCTTCGCTCCATGCTCTTTTCGATACTGATATCCTAGCTGCGACGTGGACTTGACTTAGTTCAGGCTAGCAAAGTGTACCACCCTCCAAGTGTCTCGCAAGGGATAAACTATACCCACTGCCTTTTTGATCCATCGCGACCCGCTCCAAGCACTCGGCTAGGGAGACTCCTATCAACATCTCGGGGTTTCCACCACCATAGGTCGATCTACGACAACACTGGATTCGGGATATTAACACACGTCACCGGCATTCAGCAATACTCATGTTTTACTGTATAATTGTAATTCTATTATTGATCTGAATAAATCTAATATTTTTAGATAAAATATAATGATTAAAAAAACTCATGTTTAAATAGTTTTAGAGGACTTTTCCAACTATGTTTAAAGTATTAATACTAATGTTTTAAATTGTAATTCTATTATTGATCTGAATACTAATATTGATAAGTATTCTCATGTTTAAATAGTTTTAGCTTTTCCAACTATTAAAATTTGTATTTGTAAACTATTATTAGACTATATATCAAAATCTTATTCGCTTTAGCAATGTAAATTTTAATTGACTTGTTATATTAATTTATAATATTATGTCTAATTTATTTGCTACTTTTATTAATGTTGACTACTCACTGTACGTATTATGTAAAACAAACAGATAAATAAAGGCAAAGAGCCCAAAATATCGATCTGATGAAACGAAGAGAAATAGACGCAGTTATAATTTATGATACTGTGTTTGATTATTTCCAGTTCACCAGTCACATGATTTAGCATTCTGAGTTCAACTGTGCATGGTTCCGAACAAACCACAATTTGTAAACGGATTAACTTCCATAAGAATACACACTATGTTGCTAAAACAAAATGAACAATTTACTATTTACCTTTATTTTTCAAATTGTATTTAGACTTTAAACTATTACTTATGGGTCCGGTCCAGCTGCGGGGCAACGATTCAATGAAAGTGTTTACAGCAGCCCGCTTTCACCTTTCAAACTTTTTTACATTAAAAAACTTGATATATTTGGAAATTATATGAATTTTCCCGTACGTGTTTATTGAGTTTTTTTTACATTTCACGTTATAAGTGTACACAATTTAGTTGAAAACACTAAAGCTTGGATAGTTTCTAAGCTTCTATTAAACCAGTTATGGGAAATCGGGCTTAACAAACGTGTCGGAAAACTCCTCTAGTTTCCAAATATATCTGTTTATTGAAGTTAAAATTACTTTAAAAGATGAAAGACGGGCCGCCGTAAGCTCTTGCAAGCGCTTGGTTTGACAGGCCGCGTAAGTTGAAAGGAGGCCCGTTGTTTAGCCAGTTGTTTGCGTCGTGTGTTCCTTGTGCGGACCAATTCAGACTTTCTTTGAGGTGACCACTGAGGTGGTTGCATGTTGATGCTAGTACATGATACATTAACTAGATATTACATGTAACCAGATATTGCAGCCAAGCCACCTGATGCTACGTTTTTAAAATGAGACTGGAAAAAAACGTTTCATTTAAAGAAGAACAAGCGTAAAGTAATCAATCTAAAGTATTGAACTTACTTTTGAGAAACTTAAGGCTGAATGTATGTAGAACAATTCCATTTGATAAGATTAATCAAGTTGGCTAAATATTGCTTGGTGACAAAGGAGCTCAAATGGTATGTACCTTTCATACTTATAATATGTTGTATAAAGTAATAACAGTATTATACAAGTTTGATTTTATACAAATTAAATAGACGATCACCAAACTGAGGTATTTGGTTATAGCTCAAAAGAACTAACTTCAATCAGTTTATTGGGCAGAGAAATATTAAGTGAAAGGGTAAAGTTATCCAATACTGAAGTTGTGGAAATGGAAATAGCTTTTGGAGTAAGGAAATATTCCCTTCCAGGACACATTTCACACACAAGTAGACTTTCCTTCTTTGGTTCAACAAACTTGTTAACATGTTTTCAGCAATTCTTACCATTTTTCATCATCAATGATCGATCCATGTCCGAAAATGTGTTTTCCTTTATTCTCAATACTGCTAATCGGAAATAAGCTTCTACATGACATAATTGTGATAAATTAATAATGCTATGAATCTTAAAAAGTGGCTCTTAGAAGGTGACATGTCAGAAAATAGACACGTTGGTTGATCGAACTCGTAAAAACGACCAGGTCTCTTGTAAGTGGCACCATTCTCGGTTCTATCCTGCCATTCGTAGGATGCACTGTAGAACACGGTCTGTCCATAAGATTCAGACTGCCCTCTTGGCTTGGAATGGAGATAAGCTTAGAAGTGTCCATCAATAGTTGGGCTGTGTTGAATTTCTTCCTTTAGTGTTGGAGTGTGGGCTGTGTAGGTATTACTTTAGTATTACTACGGTAGATTTCTGAGATTGAAATCTTATTACGGATGTTTTCCACCGTTTTTGAGGGAACAACAAGTAAAAGACGTTTAAAACAGATAGCCTAGAAAAATAAATGTACAAAAGCTAACAAAATTGAACACAAATAGAGACATCTAGCACGACCACGGCCGATGACAGCGACACACTGAGCGATCGATCATCGGCTAATTTGGAGCAGCAAACGACCAATCACAGTCGTGAATCAGACTGATCAACTGTAACAGATAACGCAGAAATACTTATGCACAGCCAAGGGAAGAGAAATTCTGTTGTGTTTCGATGAATGAATCAAGTTTTTAGGAAACACAAGGGAGTTAAAATTATTAATAGCACTTTAAAAAAAACCAATGCGGTAAATCATGAAAACTGATTTTAGACCTAAGCTGAAGTTGAACTTATGAACTTCGGGGAACCCGTACATGTGTTTTAGAATAAGTGGTCTTACACTAGTTAGGTATTATGTAGCCTGTTTTGAGTCTTTAATATCATGCTATGAGTGGATTAAATAAAAATATAACTATTAGTGAAATATTTCAACATTCATAAATTAAAACAAACTTTCAGTTTGCCTGTTTCAATATATTTAGGTCTAGTGTGTCACACTACTAATATGTACTTAATATGGTACTTAATATGTTACCTACCTTCAAAGGCCTAATTAAACAGATTTATTAAGAACTTTCTCTTGATTTTGCGTAGATAGCTATTTTTAAAACATAATAATCGATGCATGATATTATTGTGTATCTAGCCATATTAGTTCTGATTGTGCTTACATACACAGTATACTCGTATCTAGTGTTGTATGAATAAGTTGTGGGATTGAGGACAACTGTCATCTCCACGTCTACAACTTGACAAGGGTCCGACACCTGTACACTTGTCATCTGTGATTGAGAAATGGTTTTAGAACTGATTTATATCCGTATCCTTATCTAAGTTCCAGTTTTAAATAAAATGACATTGTCCATTGATAAGTATTTTGATTTCCACAATAAACAATTGAATAATGTGCAATCGAATTTTAAACAAATTAATGTACACAATTTGTACATAGATGTTTTCAATTAAACGAAAATTCTTCATACAATTATTTCCATAAAGAGAGTTTTGTTATATACAAGTAACTTCTTTTCGAGGCCAACAGCCTCATTCAATAGTTCAACAAAAACCTTCTCACCGTAAATTCAGCGTAAATGACGAAAATCAATTAATTAATTGTTTGACGAAAAGGTGGACGTACGGCTTTAGACTATTTCGGCGGAAATAGTGGTTCCTAATAGTGTAACTTTTTTAGCTGGACGAGAATCTTAGCTTTCGTCTTAAAAAAGCTCTGCTAGGACCTTTGTAAGTAATCTAAGGATGATGATGTTATTGTAGCCGCTTATTACGAAATCATCTATCCCACTTATTATACGCCTTACCTATTTTGGGTTATGACAATCAGAAAACGAGATTAGTGTTTAATCTTCAAAGGTGGGCCATGAGAACAATTTCCTCACTGAGCCGCCTCCAGTGCTGCAGAGAACACTTCCAGGCAGCAAACATGCTTACTTTTCCATCCATTTGAATTCTGGAAACCATAACTTTCGTCAAACAAAATCTGAATTATAAATTCAACCCTTCAATCCCAACTCCTATAACCTCCGTAACTTCAAACAATCAGCTATCCAAAAAAAAAAAAAAAAAATATGCTCTATAACGGCATGTAACTTAACGGTATAATACCCTCCTATATCTCTCAAATCCAAACAAACCTTCAAAATTTAAAACAAGCAAACCCCGTTAAAGCCTCTCATGTTATGTGACCAAGAATTTGTTAAAAGTGTTGGCTAAAGTGTATATAATAATATATATATATATATATATATATGTAAACCATAAAACTGATAAGTTGACTTTTTTAAAATATACAATAACTTAAGTTACAGCAAAATTCCAATTTAATTTGACTATGCCTTCTTCAACTGTATCGGTATGTGACTGTACAGTTGAAGAAAACATAATCCAATATACTGTTATAGATATGTATATATATATATATATATATACTATTAAACACGATAGCCTGGTATTATTTTTTACGTTATTTTGTGACAATGTAATGAGTGATTTCTGATTAAAACGAAAAAACACCGTTGAATGCTTCGTAGCTTTATTTTGCTGTTTACCCTGTGAAGTTTTAGTATAACTAGGTCTCGCGACACTTTGACATTTCAAATTCAACGTATTTATAACCAAAGTTTGCTTGAATAGATGAATGAAGTGTTCACCTAATTCAACAAAGGGAACGAGCACAGAGTAAACAATAAATAAACTATTTTACCAGAATTCCACCATACAACTACAATGGATGTGTTCAATTCAATAAATCTGGCAATTAACATAGTAATATAAACTGACCACATGACTGAAAACAGCCCACTATGGTTTTGCAAGAAATGGTGACCGCTTCTCACGGCGATATAACGGTGAAGTTTTCTTTAGATGTTCAGTCGTTTGGGAGTATTTTCCTTGATGTTTAGCCTCTTTTTATACGATTGCATTAAAACAAATTAGCCGTAATCGTCGGCTGGCCGTATTAAACAGCGAAGCTATTTTGGAAAACCATAACTTACGAATACGCAGGTTAAATTGTTTGCGTTTAATTGGCTTATGTGGGTTTTCAACAAACAAGCTCTAAACGAGGAACCTGTACATCTCTTGAGATTTTCAACTATAAGAGCTAAATAAGCTAAAATTAGCAAAACCATTGTTTAAGAACAAATCATGCAGTAACCAACAGTTATTTTATCAAGTACCATCATTTGATCACATCTTAAATATTTTTTGCTCGTGTGCGTTGGGTACAGTACACTGAAAATTAAAACTATTAAGTTTCAACAAGTATTCAATTTCAAAATTTATAAATAAAGCACCACCCTGGGTTTATATAAAAAATTGAGAAAAAAACACGCTTAGGTTGAAAAGAAGGATTAATATTTTGCCGGTCGTCATGATTATCAGATGGGAAAGGTTGGTGGAATGCGACCGCATTCAACAAACAAACCAGAATAGTTCACACTCGAGTTCATCAGTTTAACAAATGGATGCGATCAATGGTCTAATGTTTCCGTCACATTAACTCTTCAGCCTTCAACCACAATCCATGCGATGTACTGCGTAGCTTTACAGCAAAGCATTTGTTAAGATCATTTCATAATAACCCTTCAATTAGCAAAACTGGACTGTTTTGAGAATCATGAAAAAAATGGTTTGGTTGTTATTTTATTCACAAACACCTGTTCTTGAAACATTTATTGAACTTCTGAAAATACAGTTCATTTGTTTGTCCCTGAAAACCGGTTATGTGTAGTGGAAGACGTTAGCGATTTCAATTGGGTTGTTTCATCCAAATGATTTAATCGATAGTTATGAAATAGCCGACTGCTGTGAATAGCACTTCCTTTAACTAAGATGAGTTATTATACTATAAACTTCATAGTTATTATAATATTAGTTTTAGTTTTTTATAATTATGATATTTTTAGTTTTGGCACATATATTTTTTATACACCAATTTTTTTTCTATTCCTTTAATTTGTTCCTTTGATAACGACTAACCGTCGAAATATAAGGTTTTCTTTTATTCTTGAAATTGATTTATCTTTATGACTATAATAATTATGGTTTGACGTTATAAAAACTTTATATATGCATTAGAATGAAGCAGTAATTTTACTTTCCTTAAAAGGCTGGTATAAAACCATATGGTTTGCGTATTATAAACCTTGTTTCTCACTGAACTGTGTATAAAGCAGAAACTCAGAGAATGCCTTGCTCTGTGTGTGTTTACACTTGATTGTAAAACTTTATACTCTCCACAGCAGCACACTGTGTGTTAACAATAACGCTTTAGCCAAGCTACTCTGAATCACACGAGCCAGATATCAACAATATGGTTGTGCGTATTATAAACCTTGTTTCTCACTGAACTGTGTATAAAGCAGAAACTCAGAGGATGCCTTGCTCTGTGTGTGTTTACACTTGATTGCAAAACTTTATACTCTCCACAGCAGCACTGTGTGTTAACAATAACGCTTTAGCCAAGCTACTCTGAATCACACGAGCCAGATATCAACAATATGGTTGTGCGTATTATAAACCTTGTTTCTCACTGAACTGTGTATAAAGCAGAAACTCAGAGATGCCTTGCTCTGTGTGTGTTTACACTTGATTGCAAAACTTTATACTCTCCACAGCAGCACAATGTGTGTTAACAATAACGCTTTAGCCAAGCTACTCTGAATCACGAGCCAGATATCAACAATATGGTTGTGCGTATTATAAACCTTGTTTCTCACTGAACTGTGTATAAAGCAGAAACTCAGAGGATGCCTTGCTTTGTGTGTTTACACTTGATTGCAAAACTTTATACTCTCCACAGCAGCACACTGTGTGTTAACAATAACGCTTTAGCCAAGCTACTCTGAATCACGAGCCAGATATCAACAATATGGTTGTGCGTATTATAAACCTTGTTTCTCACTGAACTGTGTATAAAGCAGAAACTCAGAGGATGCCTTGCTCTGTGTGTGTTTACACTTGATTGCAAAACTTTATACTCTCCACAGCAGCACACTGTGTGTTAACAATAACGCTTTAGCCAAGCTACTCTGAATCACACGAGCCAGATATCAACAATATGGTTGTGCGTATTATAAACCTTGTTTCTCACTGAACTGTGTATAAAGCAGAAACTCAGAGGATGCCTTGCTCTGTGTGTGTTTACACTTGATTGCAAAACTTTATACTCTCCACAGCAGCACACTGTGTGTTACAATAACGCTTTAGCCAAGCTACTCTGAATCACACGAGCCAGATATCAACAATATGGTTGTGCGTATTATAAACCTTGTTTCTCACTGAACTGTGTATAAAGCAGAAACTCAGAGGATGCCTTGCTCTGTGTGTGTTTACACTTGATTGCAAAACTTTATACTCTCCACAGCAGCACACTGTGTGTTAACAATAACGCTTTAGCCAAGCTACTCTGAATCACACGAGCCAGATATCAACAATATGGTTGTGCGTATTATAAACCTTGTTTCTCTGAACTGTGTATAAAGCAGAAACTCAGAATGCCTTGCTTGCTCTGTGTGTGTTACACTGATTGCAAAACTTTAGACTCTCCACAGCAGCACACTGTGTGTTAACAATAACGCTTTAGCCAAGCTACTCTGAATCACACGAGCCAGATATCAACAATATGGTTGTGCGTATTATAAACCTTGTTTCTCACTGAACTGTGTATAAAGCAGAAACTCAGAGGATGCCTTGCTCTGTGTGTTTACACTTGATTGCAAAACTTTATACTCTCCACAGCAGCACACTGTGTGTTAACAATAACTTTAGCCTACTCTGAATCACGGATATCAACAATATGGTTGTGCGTATTATAAACCTTCTCACTGAACTGTGTATAAAGCAAACTCAGAGGATGCCTTGCTCTGTGTGTGTTTAACTTGATTGCAAAACTTTATACTCTCACAGCAACACTTGTGTTAACAATAACGCTTTAAAGCTTCACTCTGAATCACGTGCCAGATATCAACAATATGGTTGTGCGTATTATATTGTTTCTCACTGAACTGTGTATAAAGCAGAAACTCAGAGAATGCCTTGCTCTGTGTGTGTTTACACTTGATTGCAAAACTTTATACTCTCCACAGCAGCACACTGTGTGTTAACAATAACGCTTTAGCCAAGCTACTCTGAATCACGAGCCAGATATCAACAATATGGTTGTGCGTATTATAAACCTTGTTTCTCACTGAACTGTGTATAAAGCAGGAACTCAGAGGATGCCTTGCTCTGTGTGTTTACTTGATTGCAAAACTTTATACTCTCCACAGCAGCACACTGTGTGTTAACAATAACGCTTTAGTAAGCTACTCTGAATCCACGTGCCAGATATCAACAATATGGTTGTGCGTATTATAAACCTTGTTTCTCACTGAACTGTGTATAAAGCAGAAACTCAAGGATGCCTTGCTCTGTGTGTTTAAACGATTGCAAAACTTTATACTCTCCACAGCAGCACACTGTGTGTTAACAACGCTTTAGCCAAGCTACTCTGAATCACACGTGCTAGATATCAACAATATGGTTGTGCGTATTATAAACCTTGTTTCTCACTGAACTGTGTATAAAGCAGAAACTCAGAGGATGCCTTGCTCTGTGTGTTTACACTTGATTGTAAAACTTTAGACTCTCCACAGCAGCACACTGTGTGTTAACAATAACGCTTTAGCCAAGCTACTCTGAATCACACGAGCCAGATAAAAAAAAGCTGTTCGAATAATCGCAAAATTGCGTAGAAAGAGAGTCGTGTGGGGGAGCATTCAAAGATCTAAAACTGTTGACACTACCTTGCCTCATATTATTTTTTGGAACATGCCTTTTTTTTCAACTCAAAATGTAATACCATAAGAGGTGTGACATACACTCTTATGAAACTAGAGGCAGGGACAACTACCGAACTGGGAGACACAGAACGGTAGTTCATGAACGTTGCCTTCTCAGGCAGGAGTTCATTTCGTCAACAGATTACCAAATTCGTTCAAAATGGCCATATGCCCAAGGCATTCAAAGCTCGTCAAAGCTATTTTGATCTCTCAAGCATTCTATAACACAGACGAGTTCTTGGCATTTAATTGGGAGACACTGCATTAACTAGGGTCTAGAGTGGTATGATTCGGATGAATGGGAGAGAGTGAATGTAACAAATCTGTATGTTTGAATGTTTTTCGATGTAAGAATGAGTGGAAAATTTTAGCTATAAATCTGACGATGGCTATGCATTTATTGTAAATGTTCACGCAATAAAACATATTTATTTATTTATATAATATCCTCAAAGTGTATGGCAACAAATCAAACCGGGCTCAAAAAGTGGAATGGCGGTGGTAACTATGACTCTAAGGTAGCTAAACACCGATAAACACTTATTTGGTTTCCGTTTGTTTGTACATGGAAATGAATCCATCAGTTTTTGGTTTTAAAGTTTTCTTACACTTTGTTAAGACCAAAACTGACGTTACTAAAATTACTATACATGTCTGTAACGTTTTTAAGCCATTTTGGAACTCTTATAACTGAAAATCGGCTAAAATGATGGCGGAGAAAATTTATTTATGGGTTAGCTCCATTGTAGAGTAAATTTACATCTATAGAATATTTAATATACACAACACATCCACACAATAGCAGGGAACCAAAGTGAGCTCTGAACTTACCTGTAAGTCTGAGGCCAGAAACATGACTGTGAGCGTAGTGAAAAGCCTTTTAATGCCCGTGGTAATGAAGACGAAAATCTAAGGCCAAAGGCTGAAACGAGGTTATAAGCGAAGTAAGTTAAAGTTAAAATTAGTGAATTAGTGTAACAAATTGCAAAGGAAATTTGTTTAGTTCATGACGCTAAGCTGTGTGTCGGCCTGGTTATGTGCTAAAATTATACACTGGCGAACTGATAAGGAAACAGTATAATTTGCAAAACAACACAAGCATTGATTTTTTAGAAATATTTAGGTAAATATTATCACAAAAATTCAATATTTAAATCTCGTAGCGTAGCACGGGGACTGTCAGCTGGTTTGTAGTAACTAATCAACCGGTTTAAATGTTGTAGCTGTTTTATCGATGAACTCAATTTGCTTATATCAAAAGTGTAAGTATGTCAAACACATTTTATGTGATGTAGGACGTAATTACAAAATCAATCGTAATACAAAAACGCGAAAAAAGTTGGACTACCGGAAGTACCCTCCTTTTCGAGGGGAAGTGTTTTTTGATCAAAAAACGGGTTTAATATATTAAAAGTGTACATTTTTATCCAATTTTAATAACATTTGAAATAAATAGGTATTTTAATGTTCGATATCGATATATCACAAAATCAGCGATCGTTTTTTTAAAATGGCATTTAAAAAAATAAT
The DNA here is from genome assembly GCA_018831715.1 of Matsumurasca onukii. NCBI lineage: Eukaryota > Metazoa > Arthropoda > Insecta > Hemiptera > Cicadellidae > Matsumurasca > Matsumurasca onukii. Next base: position 39,953,626 of record CM032062.1, read on the forward strand.
TTTGTCAAAGATCCAATTTTGATGAAATTTGCGACTTCTCTTCATGTTACCACAAAATGTAAGTCTGCGGCCTCACATTAGCCAGCTTGAGAGATAATGAGGTTAGCGAACAGCCTTGAAGCTGCGCTGATTGTGGCCTTATAGAAGAAAGTCTGTGAGCCTTTCAGCTATACCTGTAAATTCTTTTCACGTATGCCAGTGACGCTTTAGCGCTTGGCTGCGTATCGACCTTGTTATATTTATACTTACTAATCATTATTTTTGAAACAATGACATGGTGAAAATCAAGTTAAAATTGTAAATGTATCAGCTGCTTTAAACTGGTTAGAACATCAAATGTTTCATTATAATTACACAAAATTGAAATGGAGTGATATGGTCAATGAGAGTTTCTTTTGGACAAGCTTAGTTGCTGACACCTCTTACATTTGGTTTTGTGAGATTGAAGTCAGTTAAAGTTCATTTACTTCTTTTATTGTAATGATTCAAATCAAACAACAATAGACGATGATATAATTTCACAAAATAAAAACGGTAAGATTAACAATACAACGCATAATTTCTATGGCAACTCAAGACAACACACTATTCAGTGGCAATCCTCAACCCGCTGCGGTCTAGCGTCCGCTAATAACACCGGATTAGGTCCCGTGGTTAGCAGAGGTTACTCCGTGGTTACCGGTCTTCTTCACGCTCGGGTCTGCGTTGATAACACCCTAATAGGTCCCTTGGTCGGTGGAAACGAGCGTTAAGGAGGTTCGGCTTGCACCGAGGATTGCTACCGGGTAACTTTTTCTTGGTTTTCACACCTCTAAAACAAAGAAACCTAGTTTTTAACTCTGCTAAGCCCGGGAATCGGCAACGAGGAGGAGGAGGAGGAGTATCAACCTTGTTAAAAACCGGAGATCATCTGGCCCGGATAACGGTTTCTCTGTAAGGGCCCCTTGCCAGGGTGATATCAAGATTTCATCAAGAGTGGTGACCAGAGATCTAAAATGGACGATCTGACATAGGAGAGACTTGCCTCAGTGACATGGATGACAGCGATGAAGTTGAAGATCATCAAAGGTAATGATCTAAGAAGCAGTAGTTTTATATACGTATTAAAATGTACGTGATGAAATAACGAAATGATTTAACCAAAAAAACAAATTTTTTTCTGTTTACAAAATTTGTTGAATTTAAACAAAACTAACATATGATTAAATTAAAAGACAACATAGATTCGTGTTCATTCCCACAAATAGTTAAATGAAATACGATAAAAAGGCTGATTTCTACACCCACAGCCTCGCGTCGGTCTTACTAAAATAATTTGATAGGTAAAAATATTTCTTTAGTTAATACCTCGGTCAAGGTTGCTAGCCAGCAAAACCGGACTACTTGAACCCCTCTTTGGCGTAAGAAGGAGTTTTAACAAAAAAAGTGGCTTTAATTACGTGAAAACAGTAAGTTTCATCAAATTTCTATGAAATATATAAAAAGTGTCCTGACTCACTTAATTATAATCAGACCACAGCTCAAACGTAGACCTACATCAGACTTGAAACCTTGCACACCAATTTCTGGTAGACCAAAACCACCCGTAAGAAGGGATTTGAAATTGAACTTCAAGGGTGATTTTACCGCGATTCTTAGTTTCGGCGGGGGTAACTATGATTCTTGCAAGTTAATAAAACACCGAAAAGCATCGATCCGGTTTGCGTATGTGAATGCAATGGGCATTAGTTGACATTTTACCGGTGGTTAGGCTCTTGGGTGTCCATCCAAAGTCTTTAGGTTGCATTGTTTAACTCTAACTATGAAAAACCTATTTCAAAATTATTTGGACAATCATTTGTTTTAAAATTAGACAAATACATTGGATGACACAATATTTTAAAACCTATTCTGCACAAGAATTGTGATTACCAAAGAATCTAAACATATTTTATCCAACCCAAATTTTAGGTTCTGTATGTTCTGTTTTCGACTACTGCCTTCTTATGAAATCAGCGTATTTCATATGTTGGTTTTAGGAAGAAAACGTCCTCCAAAACGCCTCATAACTCACCATTTTGCTTCAAAATTTAGCTAATTTTACGGGGAGTACCCCAGACCCCCTTTTTAGGGGGGAGAGGGTACTCCATACCTCCAGCCCCTCACGCTCCATACCCCCATGTTTCGGCTTAAAAATGACCTTGTGCACCTAGAAACCCCCCTCCTCGTTTCCAAAATCCTGGCTATACGCTACTGGTTAGGAGAAAAACACTGAAAGGTGAATTAAATGTGGAAGTTGTCTACATGTTGTAACAAAACCAAAAAACTTTATTGCCACACAAAAGTTGTACAAAGGTCAAAGTTAGAGCTTTAGACTTAAAAGACCATAATGTTTTACGGATAAAGTCAACTTTACAGTTATGATACTGTAACATATTGTATCCGTAGCGAAGCACGAGTAAACAATAACTGTGTATTATATTTGAACGAAAACCACGTGTGTTACCTACGTGTGTACATGCCACAAGTAAGACCAACTTTGATCAATTAATAGGGATACATATTTCTTTACCTCATGTGTGATCAGTGATCAGTATCAAGGTAAATACTTATTGATTAACGTAGTTGTAATGGTATTTTCGTGTATTATTCAAACAATATTATAGTGCTAAAAGCTTTTAGCACACATTTTAAAACAATCTGAAAACCATAAAATTATGAAAGTGTTTTTGTATATATGGGCATGTTCGACTGTACTTGTACGTAACAGTTTCATTTAAAAATAGTAGCATTTCTAGAAAACTTTTATTTCTGCATGATAAAATGCAAACCGATTACAAGTTCTAAACTTGTTCCTTACCCAGTCTTCAAAGTTTGACAAGGTAAATGCTTTGAAACTTCAAACATTGACAGCTGACGTGTTTGACTTTCCTATTAAGGTTCGATAAGTAAATATAAGTCGGAAAAGTAGGTTCTTGTTAAGGCTCCCTAGACGGGTTTGCACAACTTTGCTCTAATTACATAATTACCTGAAGCTACTATGACACTACTAGAATTCCTTATCAGATGTAAATCTATTATCGAGAGAAAACCTATTAATACAAGATTTTTAACTGTTTGTGCTTATCAATATTGAGAAAGTTTAAAAGATTTTAAACCTTTAAGTCTTTAGAAGTTGCAAATTTTCTAGTAGAATTAATATAAGAAATTGTAATATTATTTTTACCGTTAAAACAAACATAACGAGAATCCATATTTTTATGATAACAAACATTTATGAATGAACCTAGTATCGACAAATTTCGATGCTCATTTATACTCGTGTCGTTAGCATGTTGCACAAATGTCCTTTCTATTTTAAAGTAAAAAGCTCAATATTTTATTTCACTTGCGTTTAGTCCATTAGCTTTGCACTTATCTCAGCTTGTAAAACTAAACTTCTTAAAAACTTCCGTAAATTTAGTTCAAAAGAATTTTATGTTCTACTTCCAATGGAACTTTGCTAATAAATAGTACAACTATGCTTACATTGTTTTCAAAACTAGTATAGAAAATAATATTATTGTAAAACCTGACTTTACAATGTTGACAGATTTATGTATATTGTTTCAAATTGAATGACGCAGTGAATTCCGGGAAAGCTGCAACTTCACGGACCATAAAGCTAACTGGGATGTTTTGGATGTGGTTGAGACAAACAAGCATACTTCCTTAAAGTTCAAACTCTCTTGCAACTTTGCCACTTCGCCTAAGTATCTCCTAACTTGGGTACGCAGCGAATGCAAAATAAGATTTGAAAATATTATGTCTCTTTCCTAATATGTTAAATATTTCACGAAAAAAACAAAATGATTTGTTGCAAATAAACTGAATATACGAGCGTTTGGACAATCAGGCATTCTACACTTGCACACGTCCTCTAAATATCTATTTGTTCTTACAATCATTGTTTTCACTCGTACTGTGTTGTTAAGGTCATGTATGAAGAGATACATGACCTTAACAACACAGTACGAGTTACATTTAAACTAATGTTAACCCTGAAAGGCACGAAGTAAAATAACTGATTGAACAGTAGGTTGTATGTTGTAACAACGGTTGTTTTTGTAAGTGTTAAAATAATTTCGGAGTTAATTGAAAAATCTGATACTAACTTGCGTTAGTAGCTGTTTTCCTTCACTGCAGTTTTATTTTAATAACATGTAAGATGTCTCTGCCTCTTGTTTATAAGAATGGCTGTGTCTATACTTGTTTTTCAGTTTAAATTCATTTGCAATATACTGTATTGTAGTAGGTATATGTCAGTAGACCAAGTATTGAGTCGGTCTCGACGTGTTTCTTTTGAAATAGTCGTAAGAGCTCCTGCTTTTATAACCATATAAATCATATTTCAAATTCATACTTACAACTTCCAAAAGCTAGTATAATGTACGTAATATGAGAATTTGGTAAACTAAATTGTGCTGCTCTAAGATCTAGGGAGTGAAGTGTTGAAAGAAAACATACAACATAAATAATAACTCAAACTTTACATACGTTATCAATATGCTCGTTCCAAGTAAGACTTTGCTCGGTCTACTCCGAATAATTTTATATCATATCTTTATACTATAGCTATGTCGCTTATTTTCACTTTAAGTTCATTGTTTTAATCACTTCTTCTTAGTTCAATACCGATAAAAATGGGTTTTCAAATTGGCCTTTTCTTTCAATAGTTTCTCGAATGGTTCTTCTTATATTTGTTCGTTTAAAAAAACCGCCGGTGAAACCTAATCGGTTCAAACCCAACGTAATACTTAAGTATTGTATTAAGTAAGTACTTAAGTAGTTTTAGTTCTACTACCTGTTAACATTCTATTGAAGTTTTTGTGTATAGCACTAGTAACCAATTTTGTTATGATTAGACCGAAAACTACAGTTGACATTAGGTCTCAGTTCTTGAAAAGACGCCACGACTGATGCACGGCTGTATCCACAAGATAAAGCACGGCTGAATGCTCCAGGTTTTATGCTCAGGTGCAGACCTTACCCGGCAGTAAACCTTTCATAATATTTTAAAGTGTTCTGTAATACTCCACAACAGTATCAAAGTAAATTCAGTCTAAGCATGGAAGATTTGCTGTTAAGTTATGATAATTCGTTAATATAATTAGTTTTCAGCGTGGAAATGGAGCAAATTTACATTGTTAAAGCTTTCTATTAACCTATGTAAATAACATAATAACACTGCTTGGTTGCTGAACTGGTTGTTTGAATATGTGTCTTTGTTTAAAGCTATGGTTTCCTAGAAAGCGGCGAACGCTATTTTTAGCCCGTAATATGAGGGCAATTTTTGTTTTCAATGCAACCGTGTAGGAGTTTTTTCCTAAAAAGCAATAGATGCTTCCATATAATTGCATAAACACACAACTCAATGCAATATTACGGCCATAAAACAGCGGTCACAGATTTTTCAAGGGAATTATGGCTTGAAACTGTGGTAGCCTATCATAACAACATTCAAAAATCATTAATTTTCCCCAGTTGTAGGACCCTGTGTTATTACGAGTTACCTTTTGGTGCCTGTAGATCCTACTGTAGACTCTTCTTACATAAGAAAATTTCGAGACTGGGTGACCTATCATCAGTGTACTTTCACTATACTAATGAAACATAATGAAAAGGGTATAGTGAAAGTACACGATGATGGGACACCAGTCCCAAAATGTACATCTGTAAAAAATACAGTAGGATCTACAGTAGGCTATAACAAAGATCAGTAATCATGTAAATATACAGATCAGTATATAACACTCTGTTTATTCTAAATAAACCTTAGTTTACTGTGGAATATACTCATGCAACTTGAAAATTAGTGTAAGTGGGAATAAAATTGCAGTTTAAAATAGTGATGAAAACCCAGTGTTGAAGAATGACCTGAAGAGTATGTGATAGTTGGGTGCTTCTTTCCCTTGTTCTTGCGTTTTGTGTTGGCTATTGCGTTTTGTCAATATTTTTAGGATTAGATAGATTGAGATTACTAAGATAACTATAGCTGTAAGTGTTCTAGCTGAGTGAGGTGTTACTATAAAGGTTTTGTGTTACTAAACAATACTTTTACTAAAACAGCTTTGAGACAATGCAATGCAATATAAGACGATAGTCAATACTAACGATACGTGCAACTTATTTCGAGTTCGATAGTATGCGGTAGTGTACTTTTTACCGCATAAAGCGTTAATGGGTTGTTGACAGATAATCAGCTGATTTGCGAACTTAATTCAGGCAAATATTAAGCACATTATCAGTGAGCAATATAATAAATAGGCTAATTGCAGGTTAAGTTTTAGATTAGTTAAATTACATTGGTAAACGAAACGTATTACTACTATAAACAGCAAACCTAAAGAATGAGTTAAAGAATGAAGCAATTAAGTCATTTCTGAGAAAGCCAAGTTTACTTCAACAACTGGAATATCAAAGTTAATAGCCCTCAGGCTCGTTGTGCTTTTGTGTTTGCAAGTTATGTTTTCCTTAACTTCACAGCTGTTTTATAAATCATCATTCCATTCTTATATAGTGTTACTACTAGTAACTAGAACAATATTAATACTACATTGGTTTATAGTACATTGCATTGTGCATTATGAGTAATATAATAAGTAGTATGGTACAGTAGTATAGAAAAAATACAGAGTGGCTAAAAGAAAAAGGTACTCATCATTTCACGGCAGTTGATTTTTATTTATTAGCTGTACAAACTTACTCTATCTTAAAACTTAATGCACTACGTGTTACCCACCATTGTTTATTACATATTCCAGACGAGTATGATAATCTGTGGGTCTCAGCTCATCTGAGATTTGAATTTTATTAGAAAAACAACCTAATTCCTTAGAAATTTGCTGATTAGAGCTTCTAGAAATATTAAGTTACTTTGATATCCGATCAAAACTCTTCCTGGGCGATGTAATAACTGTATCAAATACACAGCCATTATTTTTATTCGTCCGAATGGCTCTCGGGCGACCGGAATTTGTCTTGTTGTTTTTTACGCAGCCTTTGGTCCTGAAGAGTTCCACCCACGCTCGAATAGTCTTAAGACGTGGCTTTCCAAAGTGGCACTGAAAATAATTTCTAACCAGTCATAGTCATTTATCAAAGTCAGCAGTATTATCGATGGTCCGTTTCGGGGTCCAGGTCTAAATGTTTTTAAGTATTCTTCTTCAGTCCAAGCTCTTTCTCTCACAGTATATAGAAGCATATTACGTCTTCTAGAAACGTCTTATAAACAATTGGTGAAATTAACAACATTACTGATAGAAACTATTTGTAAACAAGAAATGTAGGGAAAAATATGCATTTTTGTCTATTAAACAGCTTATTTATGGAACAACTGATTTAAAATTACAAGCAGCAGGTAAGATCAGTACCTTTTTTTAGGCCACTCTGTATATGTTAAAATTAACTTGGTATTCTTAACAATAATGACTTGATAGTGCCTAGAAGAAAGAAGCCTCTGTGGAACTAAGTTGGTATACCAAGGAAATTTCTCTTTGCATACAAATAACTGACAGCTTTTGTGTTGTAATGCTCAAAGCATTTTTAAGTCGGAAAAGTCCATATCTGAGTGTTTTCAAGAATCTATTGACTTAGCCATGGCGGGTTCAAATCTAGGCATCGCTAATACTATAGTTTTGGAGAAAATGTCCTACCAATTTATAGTTGGCGCTGTAATTTTTCCAGGACAACTTCTAAGACAGTGCTGACTTTAAATTTTCAGATCGTATCACCAATTTTAATAAATCAACGATGTCTAGACTGGTAGTAGAATAATTGTTTTTAAAATATATACCTAGTACTATAATTTACACACAAAAATTAAAGATCAAGGCATATTGTTCTGTGCTGAAAATGTTTAAACTGCTTGTCTTGGACCAAATATTGTTGGCAGAGCCTAAATGAATTACGAACACGGAGGTCGAAGTTCCATAGCAAGTAAAGTTTAGTTGCACATAATAGGTACGAGTGTGGTAAACTAAGAAGTGTAATATTATGCTATTAAAGTAATTTTACCTTTTTAAGAGTTTTTTCTATCGACAACTGAGTAAAGTGAAACTGTATCGGTCCTTACCATTCCGATAAAGTAAATTTATGAGGTAATAAAGTCTCTCAACATGCAACATTCAGGTTAAATGTCTTAGAATGAGATCTTTCTAAATATATATCCTCCTACTTTGTCTTTAAGAAAAACCTTCGGAACGTACAACAAATGATCCATATTACAATTACTCTATATAAAAGGGGTCGTGTAAAAAAAATAATGAATGCTGTACAATAAATATGTTTGTCTTCTAAATTGATTGAAAACAACAGTTTTCACGTAAAAACTGCAACTTTTTATATTTTTACAGTATATAAAAAGAAAAAGGATGGAATTATCCCCTACCTCAAGTGATCAATACCAAACGTTTTGAACCACTTTTTAATTCATATGGAATAATGAATCAGTAATTTGTTTACGAGTTCTAATAAAACAGGTTGTGAGTGGCTAGTCTTCACACAAACTGGTTACCAGTACACGTCAAATTAATTGTTTTAAATCCAGGGCAAATTATTTTGTTTTTAAAAAGTCTAGCGATTTTTGTGTGTTAAGTTGATTGAAAGACAACGATGTCGTTTACTAAAAGGTTTAAACCAATCAGACAAATTCCAACCTCTTTTATATTCCTGGATTTCAATTTTAAATGTGGTTTGATATATTCATGAATTCACCACCAAGGTTTGCTTTGCTCAATGAACTGGATTCGGCATTGCAACTGCTGTGGTTTACAATCATTGTTTTCTGTATTTTCCTCCTCTTGTATCCGAAGAACTTCATTTTTAATTTAAAATAGCTAATATATTTGCCAGCCAAATCTTTGTAACTCCAAAAACACATGTTTTAAATCTGTAAGTCACTGTGGATCAAACAATTTGAGTCAAAATATAGTGTTTTTTTAGATCCAAAACAAAACCCGTTGTTACGACATACAGATAAGCGCCACTAATGTATTAAAGTAAATATGCCTACCTTCTATAAATGTTTGTTGAGTAATTCGTTTGTTGATTCTAAAGAACATTGGGGTTTGTGACGGACAAGAATGAGCAGTGAATGGTTTAAACGCTTTCAGTAAATGAGTTCGTGAGTTCAAAGCTAGGAGAACGTGCGTAACGAATCACAGTGTGCTGACCGCTGTTATCTCTCTGATACGAAGATTTGAGAGACACAAGATGTAGCAACAGTTGAACTGAACAAATATGGTATAAACTATTGACCTGGTCTGACATTTTGGTTGACAAGGGCTGAGTATGCAGATCGTGACAGTTAACCAATGAGGCCAATACACACATCAGCTGACCACATGTCGTGAAATCAATACTTAATACCTTCTCTCAGACTTATGCTTTCTGTAGAGCAACAGTTGAACAGAAAAAATATGGTATAAACTATTGACCTGGTCTGACTTTTGGTTGACAAGGGCTGGTAATGCAGATTGTGACAGTTAACCAATGAGCCAATGCACATCATTTGACCACATGTCAAAATCAATGCAAACTTCAACCCATTTTCTCTCCATTTGAGAACACAAAGATGCGCTTAACAGTTGAACTGAACAAATATGGTATAAACTATTGACCTGGTCTGACTTTTGGTTGACAAGGGCTGAGTAATAATAGATCGTGAAAGTTAACCTATGAGGCCAATACACACATCAGCTGACCACATGTCGTGAAATCAATGCACCTTCAACCCATTTCTCTCCATTTGAGAGGCACAAGATGTAATGGTTGAACTGAACAAATATGGTATAAACTATTGACCTGAATCTGACTTTTGGTTGACAAGGGCTGGTATGCAGATCGTGACCAGTTAACCAATGAGGCCAATGCACACATCAGCTGACCACATGTCATTAGATAATCGAAAATGCAGCACTTCAAACCCATTTCTCCATTTGAAGACACAATATGTAGCAACAGTTGAACTGAACAAATATGGTATAAACTATTGACCTGGTCTGACTTTTGGTTGACAAGGCTGAGTATGCAGATCGTGACAGTTAACCAATGAGGCCAATACACACATCAGCTGACCACATGTCGTGAAATCAATACTTAATACCTTCTCTCGGACTTATGCTCTGCAGAGCAACAGTTGAATTAAAAGAATATGGTATAAACTATTGACCTGGTTGACTTTGGTTGACAAAGGGCTGAGTAATACCATGTACAGTTAACCAATGAGGCCAATGCACATCAGCTGACCACATGTCGTGAAATTAATGCAGGACTTCAACCCATTTCACTCTTATTTGAAAGGCCCAAAGTAGCAGTTGAACTAACAAATATGGTATAAACTATTGACCTGGTCTACTTTGGTTGAAATAGGCTGAATATTTAGATCGTGAAAGTTAACCTGAAGGCTAATACATTAATCAGCTGACTAAATGTCATTGAAACAATCAAACTTCAACCAATTTTCTCTCCATTTGAAGACACAAGATTAGCAATAGTTGAACTGAACAAATATGGTATAAAGCTATTGACCTGTTCTAACTTTTGTTGACAAACAGGCTCAAGTATGCAGATGTGACAGTTAACCAATGAGGCCAATTCAGCACATCAGCTGACCACATTTCGTGTGAAATCAATGTAGCACTTAAACCATTTCTAACCATTTGAGAAGACACAAGATGTAGCAACAGTTGAACTGAACAAATATGGTATAAACAATTGACTCTTGTCTGACTTTGGTTGACAAGGGCTAGAGTATTAGATTGTACAGTTAACCAATGAAGTCAATAAACAATCAACTTGTTGACCACATGTGTCAGAATTCAATGCAACGCCAACCATTTCTATCCATTTGAAGCACATACATGTAGCAACAGTTAACTGAGCAAAAGAGGTATAAACTATTGACCTGGTCTAACTTTGGTTGATAAAGGAGCTACGAAAATATGTAGATCGTGACAGTTAACCAATAGGGTCAATACAGACATCAGCTGACCACATGTCGTGAAATCAATTTAGCACTTCAACTCATTTCTCTTAAACTTAAGAAGACACAAATGTAGCAACAGTTGAACTAAACGAATATGGTGAAGCTTGGTACCTGGTCAGACTTTGTTGACAAAGGAGCTGATATGTGAATCGAGACATTAACCTATATGAGGCCAATACACACATCAACTGACAACATGTCCTGCAAATCAATGCAGCACTTCAACCCATTTCTCTCCATTTGAAGCACAACATGTAGCAATAGTTGAATTTAACAAAGATGATATGAAACTATTAACCAGCTCTGTCTTTGGTTGACAAGGCTGAGTATGCAAATCGTTACGTAGTTACCAATGAGGTCAGCCCGCACACATCAGCTAGCCACATGTATGAAATCAATGCAGCCTTCTAACTATTTCTCTCCATTTGAAGGTACAAGATATAGCAACAGTTGAACTGAACAAATATGGTATAAACTATTGACCTGGTCTAATTTGGTTGACAAGGGCTACAATGCAATCGTGACCGTTAACAATGTGGCCAATGCACACATCAAGCTGACACATGTCTGTGAAATCAATGCAGCACTTCAACAATTTATCCATTTGAGAACACACAGGGCAATGTAGCAACAGTTGAACTGAACAAAATGATATAAACTATTGACCAGGTCTGACTTTGGTTGACAAAGTGCTGAGTTGCAGATCGTGACAGTTAGCCAATGAGGTCAAACAACATCAGCTGACACATTCGTGTAAATCAATGCAACACTTCAACCCATTTCTCATTTGAAGACACAATGATGTAGCAACGTTCGAACTGAACAAATACTATATAAGCAATGACCTAGTCTACGACTTTAGTTGACAAAGTACTGATTAATACCAGATAGTGACCACATTAACCAATGAGGCTAATGCACATCAACTTACCAATGCTGAAATCCAATAAAGCACTTCAACCTTTCTCCATTTGAAGACACAAGATGTAGCAACAGTTGAACTAACAAATATGGTATAAACGTGACCTGTCCGAGCTTTGGTTGACAAAGGCTGAGTATGCAGATCGTGAAAAGTTAACAATGAGGTCAATACACATAGCTGACCACTTATCATTGAAATCAATCAGCACTTCAACCCATTTCTCTCCATTTGAAGAACAAGATCTAGAAACAGTTAAATTGAACAAATATGGTATAAACTATTACCTGAATACAACTTTGGTTACAAAGGGCTCAGTATACAGATCGTGACATGTTAACCAATGAGGCCAATGCACACATAGCTACATTTCTCATTGAAATAAATGCAACACTTGAACCCATTTCTCTCCTTGGCGAAGACACAAGATAGCAACAGTTGAATTGAACAAATATGGTATAAACTATTGACCTGGTCTGACTTTGGTTGACAAGGGTAAGTAAGCAGTTCGTGACAGTTAACCAATAGCTCAATACATCAACTGACCACATGCCGTGAAATCAATACAATACTTCAATACCTTGCTCTCAGACTTAGGCCGTCTGCACGGAGCTACTGAAAATCAACTAAACTAGTTTATAACTTGAGTTGCTAACCGATTACTGACTCATTATTGACCTGACTTTCCGTACACGAGGCAACCGATCAGTGATCTAAATCCCTAGTCTGCTCAGTATCATGGATACAGAACAGTCAACATGTGTTTTTGTTTTTGTTAATGTAGGATTTCTGTTGTCACCATTATATGATGAGACTCTACCTTTTGAGGATATTGGATAACATGAAAGAATGATTTTAACTATTGGGCACTATACTTTTGCCCAAAAACGTTTTGAAAAACTTGATTACCATACACCCTGTACATACAGAGTTACATCCCTAACTACATACAGAGTGTCCCATAAAATAAATGCCAGACTCTAGAAAAAAGGTTATTGGGTCAAAATAAAGGGTAAATTAAGAACAACAATTTTCCAAAACGCTTAGTTAACCAGATATTTGCCATTTTGTATTTGTCGCAAATATCTGACTTATCGAATTTGACTCAAACTTAGCACAAATTTGTATCTAAATAAGACAATTTATGGAAAAAATTACCAGCATGATTTAACCTATCATTTTAAAACAGTGGCTATTTTTAGGGCATTTTTGGCGTTACCTCCTTAAATAGCGAATACACGGTGAGTTTTACGATAAAGTGTAAAACTACTGTTTTGTAGTAAATTTTTTTACCTATCTATTGACACCAAGATCAAAAAATCAGTTAAGAATCAACAAAGTTACAGTTGAACCCGTGGCAAACCTCTAGATAATAAGGTGGAAAGTTGTCTGTTTTCAGCCAGAGTTTCCATCAAAGCTTTGTCATTTCCCAATAGATAGTTATGACTTTGGTGTCAATAGATGGATAAAATTTACTACAAAACGTTATTCTTACATTTTATCTTTTAAACTCACCGTTTATTAGCTACATAAGGTGTAACACCAAAAATGCCCTAAAATACCATAAATAGCCACCGTTTTAAAATGATAGGGATAAATCGCTAGTATTCCATAAATCGTATTAATACAAATGTATGTTAAAGTTGAGTCAAATCAATAAATAATGTGGAAATAATAATTAGTGAAAAATAAAACGGCAAATATCTGGTTAACTAAGCGTTTTTGGAAAAAGATTGTATTCCTTATTTTCTCTTTATTTTGATCCATTTAACTATTCCCAGAGTCTGGCATTTACTTATCGGACACCCTGTATGAAATTTTCAACATTACACATTACGACAATTTTACCACTTCGCCGTTTTCGACCCATGCCTTCTCGGTTTGTGCTTCTTGGAATAGCCAGGAAGTTTTAAATTATACAAAACCGGACGTTTTAACGTTACTTTAAACAAAAGATGAGTTGTTTGCTAGTTCATCCAGGAGACTGAAACTGAAATCACCGAGTGACTTTGACATGTCAGTCACTAGGGGACTGATTTAACCGATTTCTGTCGCGTGCAACCAGTAACGATGATGCGGAATGCATTGCATTACATTGGAGTTACTCAAAATAAACTAATGAGTGATTTGAATGCTGATCAGTTCATTTTCAGTACTCCATGTGCAGACGGACTTATGCTGTTTCTGTAATAGTTTCCTTTTTTATACGAGATTGTATTGTAGGTAGTAGTGATTATTTTTGAGAAAATAACTAAATTGAATCTTTTAGCAATTTATTATTGCAAAAATTAAACCAGGGAAAGTTTAAAATTAATTTTGAACAGTTATTGAAAAGATACTAACTGAATAAGATTAAAAGTAATAAGATTCACTTGGTTTCTTGTGAAACCTACCTGAGGTCATCGATAATCCCTTTTGTTCTACAAATAGCACTACAAAAACACTTAGTTATTAACACATGCTCCTATGAAAAATGAGTTTTTAAAAGATCAAAATAAAGATCAATATAAATGGATTTAAAAGTTCAAAATAATGATGTATTGTTGTTTACCTCTATAACAGAAATGAGCGATTAAAATAAGAAACCGTCTTACTGTCCTTACATAACAAAATATCACAGAAAAGCGCTGTGGCAAAATACGATTTCAGTTCTTGGAAAAACACATTTGTGTGATATCATATTTGCGTGAAAAGTAAAGCTGAAGTATAACGTTGGTTTATAAACTAGTTAAGTTACCCTATTTTATTGGGTCAGTGGCTTTATGGAGGTAAAACAATATAACAAATAAATATTATCCCGGCCTAGATTTCAAACTGGTAAGTAAAACGAATTATTTAATATAGTACACAGCCACATATTGATGTTAACAAAGTGTTAATATTGTCTTTCACTAAGAGGCCGAGTTAAATGTAACCAACCACTATAGATCAGGTGGTTTTACACCACAAACGAACATCTTAAACCTTCTCTAAACGCCTAAGGGGAACCAACAAGAAAGGTAGAGTACAACCAAGCTGGCTAAGATCCCTTTGATCTGAGAGCCAAGCCTAGAAGCTATCTAAACCATCCAAGCAACATCTAACTCGTATCACTTGACCTGCAAACTCTATTAGATATGGTCTAGATCAACCTGAAGCATCTGATATGTTCAATGCAACTGGCTTTGTAGTTTCCAAGCCCAAACTCAAACCAGCCAAAGTATGTCACTCCAGGCACGAGTTCGATTCCGCCAGTCACCATTTACAATTTGTAAAGTGACTATATGGTGACGCTAGGTAAGAAATTATTTTGTAGTTCTAACTTCACCTCGTTAATCAGGAGAACTTTATTCTTTTTACGAATGATATCCAGTGATAGCAGTTTTGCTGGCGTGTCGGTAGCGCGTAGTGTGCCTTCATCGTTTGGTATTCTAAACATAGGGCATGCTCTACTTTAATCAGGCTTAGACATGCCTAAGTCCTGTTGAGCTGACACCTATGTTCAGGCTCAAGAGCATTTATACCCTTCGGAGAAATAGGCTCGTTACTATTTATTTTACAAATCGTCTCCTGGGCATGTTGAAGGCAAAGAAAATAGATCCAAAAAGGGGGAACAGTGATGTCACACAGTTAGAAAAGGCAAAGTGTGTACTTTGAAAAATATAGTTTTCCTTTTCCTACATTTATGAAATGTTATTAACTATACAGGGTGAGTTTGATATGTCCCCTCACCTTAACTTTGAAAGAGGAAATATTTTTTAAAATCCTTTGGTGAATGGTTTTTAGTAGATTCTGAAGTTTGTTTTAACGTACTTTGCGTCACCCACCCACCAATCCAGTCTAGCAGTCCCCAAAATCTTTTCACACCCCCTTAGTGGCGCCTCAAAAGAAAGGAAATTTCAACACAAATATAATGACGCAGAGACAAACTTTTTATCTTGACTAGGTTTTTTGCTATACCAATTTAAAGCTTACACAAAATCAGGTTTAAAATGTTACATTTCACATACAATTTATTTTAAATTACAAAGTTTTCTTAAAAATACTCTATGGGATTATGTTATAGGTTGTGATGTATGTTCTCTATGTATTTTGAAGACAGTTTTGTCATTCAAAATAAATGTCATATAAAATGTGGCATTTTAAACCTGATTTTGGTAATCTTTAAAATACTCGTAGTTTACAAAAAAAACTAGTCGAGGTAAAAATTGTCTTTTCGTCGTTGAATTTGTGTTAAGATTCCCTTTCTTTGGAGATACTATAAGGGGTGTTTGTATTTTAAAATTTAGGGGTGGGCCCTCCCCCCTTGATTTTGGGAGGGGGTAACGCAAAGAACGTCAACACAAACTACAGAACCCTATAAAAACTAAACACATACCCCAAAGGATTTAAAAAAAAACTTTCTTTTTCAAAAAAGGATTTATAAAACTCACCCTGTATAGTCCATAATGTGCACTAACCCTGTTTCTTTACAAGAATACTCTTGAATGTAAATGTAACGTTTGGTACAATGTATGGTACAATGTCAGTACACACATAACAGTTAGGGACAACATACCTGACGTAGTTAACCTAGTTCTGTTCAGGTACTGTCTCTCTACATAGCAACATGCAAGATATGTAGCTGCCAGCATCACAGTAGGCCTACAACGTCAAACATTTAAGTAAACAGTAAAATGCGCATTAAAAAAACAACACAAAACTGTGTTATAACTTTTATGGTATTACGTATTTTACCAACCAGTCAATGTGTAACGGTAATGTGTACTCTGTTTCAGGTATTTGAAGGAAATCACTTGATATTGAGACACTACAGGAAAGTGCCTATTTTACAAGACATTTTAAGGAAAGTGCCAATTTTTTTTAAGGAAATCATTTGATATTGAGACATTCAGGAAGTGCCTATTTTACAAGACATTTTAATTGACTTACTCTTTTGATAACTTTCAACTGAAGAAGATTATAACTTTTTCTCATTTATTAAGATCATAACCATTATAACTTTTCTAATTAAGTAGCTTCTATCTTGATAAGATCAAGAAATATACGCTTTCTCTTTTTCAAACTTAATATTTTAATATTGTTTCCTAAATGTACATAGGTATCCAGCTTATAATTATTTACCATACTACTTTTAAATTACCAGGCTGGTACACTTTAATACTTGCAGAAAACTTTTAAGTTAAATGATTTGAATTGTTCATAAGTATAGTTTCATGAATTATTATTCATTGCTACCCAATCCTCTTAAACCTGTTAAACGTTCCACATAATCGAATGTTACCTTAATGTTGGTAATAACAATGTGGTAGCGTTTCTTAAATTTGGGTTACTAAGGTTTTATTTTACATCCATGTTGGGAAACCATTCATTAGATGTAATTATGAAGGGATTCAAATCTGAATAAAATACACTGAATGAAGTAATCCATTGCATTAACTAATTAGTTTACTCAGTTTTGGTTGGATTAGGTTTGTGGACAGTGTTTCTAGTTGCTTTCAGCTGAAAGTTAAAGCTTCGTTTTCTAATCAACATTATGTCAGAAGCTGTATGGGATCACTCAAACACGAATTATTTGAGTTTTTTTTTGAGTGTATTATTAATATAAAAATATACAAAGTTCTCCTTTTCTAGTTCATTTTCAATTTTAACAAAGTAACCTAGAGAGTTGTGAGTTACTTAAGACTAATAGTTGTCAAACACAAACCTTTTAAATCTTTAAAGAGATTAAAATATATTCACAGGAAATCTTTTCCTGTTTTTCTGCGTAAAGTATTTAGACACATACTTTACATGAACTACACAATCAAAGTTCTAGCCTGTTCACTTTCCAAGTTTTATGATGGACTGATAACTGTTTTGTGGACTGAGTAAGAGCTAAAGTATGAGTTACTATGAATCAAAACTCTCCATACTAATCATTAATCCCATTCGTTGTGATCTTGTCTCATTACTGTCACATAACTATAATTAACTCGTTGAGGTTTTCTTGTCCTCAACTCTTTGATATTCCATTTTATGTATAGTTTCATTCTACCAGTGGTCGGCTAGTTTCAATGTATTGATCTGCCTGAATAATGACTCGGCCTGCACAAGGGTCTAGAGAGGTTTTTGCTGTCCCACGCCGCTGTCAGCACTTCCAGCATTATTAAACATCGTCTCCGAATGTTCTGCTTGCAAAAACATAATATACATTGGAACTATAACCCTGAACATATTTAGAGTGTCTCAACATATTTATATACACTTTAATTTAATTAAGTTAATTACAAATAAATCTTTTAGCTTTAGAAGTTACCCAAGCCGATTATTTAAAACATTAGTTTTCACCATTCAACTTAATGCTACAATCCATTTAATTGACTTTGAAAACCCATGCTAGAAGTTTTTTTTTTTTATTACCAGTTTTTCAATGACATCACTTTGGACACTGTACAATCAGTTTGCCAATCCGTATGATACCGATGTGTAAATGTATGAATATTGATGACCTTTCTTTTGAACATTTACAATTTAACCTACAAATACCATGTATGTCCAAATGATATATTTAATAAAATACGTACGTAGTTAATATTGTATATATTTTTTTGAGACACTCTGTACTGGTAGTGTACATTTTAAGCGAGATGAGGCACTTTGTTTTTGCACAGTTGCCCGTCCATTTATTTGAGTTTTTTTGTTTTTAGACAATTAATGTAACGTTTATGCATTACCAATATACCAAAATACGAAAAAAATATGGTTTCTCTAAAACCGTGATATCTTACTTGGTCTACGTAAACCCTTGTCAAGTGAATTAGCTTTTAGTCGGGTCAGCCTAAATATGCACTATTTTCATTCTGATTTCGTGGAAAACGCGCAGTGGAACTTTTTGACAATACACAAAGACTTAACCAAATGCAAAGTAAAGTTGAGTTTTTAATCCGTGATCAGACAACAAACACCAGAGGAGCTGTTTGGTTGAGGGCGTTCACTTGATTGAAAAAGTTTCAAACATCCCCGCTGTTGTAATATATCGCACACATCGAAAGTTAAGTAATAACTTTCACTTCGTATATAAAACGTTATATGCGTTTTAAACCGATAAATTAGTTTATTTGTTCATCAAATCGGTTCCATTGACTACAATATTGTCTCAGATTTGGCCCTATAGTTACGAACAGTTGCAACTAACATATAAGGGAATTTCATCAAAACCTAGTAAGAAGAGTAAACCACCAAATTCATTGAATCAAATTATCAAATATCAATATGTTGAAAATATATGTATGAAAATTAATATCAATATATTGTAAATACAAAAAACTAGTAAACCGTAGCCAATATGGTTGCGAAATCTCACTAAACCCATCAGGCAAGTGGTGGCAGATCCATGTTTCCCTTGGGGCTTAGCTATAACTACAATCTCACAGTCATGTATATCAGGCAACTGACGCATGCTCCAATTGAGTTTGATAATACTGGGACTTTGTCTCGAGGTTATAGTACTGACAAATTCTGCAAATTTAAAGTCACAAAACGACAATAGCAAACAAAAAAGCAACTATACTGCAATCAGATACAAAAAGAAAGTTTGAAAAAGTATAGTAACCATTGTAGAAACAACTTAGTAAATAAACTATTTCAAAAATTCAAATTTACGAGTAATGCATTTATGAGAACGTGGCTTTTTTATATCCAAGATATTAACTGATTAGATATTGGTTTTGAATTTTAAAATTAGTTTATTTACTAACTAAGTCCAATATGGGAAATTCTACTCTTTATATTTATAAAGATAAAACCGTTTACCATTCGTATTCTATGGAATATATTGCGTGAAAAACTAGTTTCCTGATGTGCCTTACTTAAATGTACATAGGGTCATCATTGTGTTATTTCTAAACGCAGTCGAAATATTGCAGTGGTGCATTTTATTGCTTACAGAAAATCATTTATATCTGTCGATTTTGATGACGCTATTCTATAACGTTCATTTTTCCTTGTTTTAACCCTCTAATATTCCCACTTAGGGCCTTGAAAAGGGTGGCTACGGTTACAAAGTAGTTTTATGAATTAAATCATTTGAGAATTTACTAAACATTGATCCTTAGTTTCTTTCAGTTACACTATGCTTTAGTATATTCCCTTCATAATTCCTTTTAACCGTAGACATATATTTAGTACGATTAAATGCGTTATGTCACAAAACCATTTCGCACGTTATTTTGCCCACTATCTTTAAGGTACAGTGTGAGTAGGTACAAAGGACTGTTAATAACTAAATGATCCACATGAAGTGTTGTTCACATAACTCCTGTGCACAAGATTAACAATAAGCGGATATTGCTTGTTAACTGGTTCTCAGCTGGCCTCTCACATTTCAGTTGAAGCACTTTGTTAATTCATTACACGAAGCAGTCTCGTCCAGTGAGCTGAGCGCAAATACACAAACCCGTGAAACACAAACACGAGGTAAGCTGATTCATGTGAGGCCAGTTATATCCAACTCGACATCTCTATTATCAAGCATTTTTAGTAAGCACGACTTGTAAGATTGCACAGTTCCTGTCGGCCATTTTGTTTTGTCCCATAAGAACAATGTGAAATCAAGCATTTTCTTTAAACGCCTCACACCTACAACTTTCATCAGATCTTTTTGAAATCGGTTTTATTTTAAAGATATTAATGTACCGCAGTGGCTCCACTGACTTGTTGAATATCTTGATAGTACTGATAAAACAAGACATTAAAATACAAAGTTTATTAAATTTTTGGATTTATGTCACGGTCTTATAGATGCGGAAATAGAAATTCGTCTTAGCGGAGTCACTATTAAATTGAAATGCAATTTAGAAAAAGTGTATTTCATAAAACTGTGATGAAAAATTAAGGTGTGAGGTGTCCCAAGAAATTGAATGTTTTACATTGTTCTTTAAGGATGGAATTCAAGGTTACTGCCTATACTAAGCACACTTAAGCAAACATAATTAACGAACTTTGTTAGTCCAACGATTTATGTTAGGTCCAAAGTTTAACCTGGTGTTGGACAAGATAACTGTATATACTGTTTATACTCATATACGATATGGGATAAACACACACACGATATGTACAGGCTACAAATGTGTTTGTTGGAAAGAAAGAGTATGTTGTACACATAGTTCAAATTACGAGCTGCTATGGTTTGAAATTACAAGTTTACCGTGCAATTATTTGTCAATTTCACTTAATATTTGTCACTCTCTTGGCTATGGATATTGTTACCTTATGTTTAAAACAATTTTTCTGAGGAAAAGGTATACGTATATAAATGGTAAGTCATTAAATGGTAAAACCCAACTTCAAGGCATATGCCTTTAAAGTACTTTAAATGCATAATGAGGTTGCCGGCTATATTAAAACGTACGCTACTTGTTACTTTGATTGAATTCAATTTTTCTAAAAAAACTGTACACGTATATGATATGTTATTAAATGGTAAAACTCAACTTCAAGACATAGTTTTTAATGTACTGTAAATGGATAAGAAGGTTGCCGGTTACTTAAAAACGCACTTTTTCTCGGTCAGTAGTTTCCTGTATGTTAAATAAGTTAAGTTATGGAATTTATACAATTATACAGGGTGTGATAAACCTCCCGTCCACTATATTTAGGAGCCAGGAGCCAATCAAACTCGAGTGTCTTAAGTTTGTAACTGCAGTTCCCTATGTTTGGCTCTAAAAATCCAGAAACATATTTCTTACCCCACAAATTATGTTTAACAAATGCAGAATACAAATAGTAATTAGTAATTACAATTATTTATTCTAATTATAAAATATAATTGATTATTATTATTACAGATGCCTTAACTAGTTTTGTTAATACATAAACTCAGTCTTTTAATCACTTGTTACGTATTTATATATCATATAAAGGTTGGTATGCTAAGAAGACCAGATAAAAAAGAAACAAATAGATATTAGGACTATAAACAATTGTGGTTAAAATGTTTTTTTTTATATTAAAAAAAATTAAAACTATAAATATTTTAACGCAATAGTAGTTTCTATTCGTTGTTATTCAACCTGAAAACCATATTAATACTGTTCAATAAAAATAAGTTACAAAAACAAATCTGTACAATGACAATAACAATTCAATAAATTACGGCACGATCAATACAATAAATAAACATTAATAAATAAACCATATGGCTGTAATCTTGTAGATATATATTTAGAAAATAAACAACGAAGAATATAAATATATATATAGTTAAACAATATAAATATAATAAATAAACATGTAACATACTATGAACAATATTTAAACAATATAAATATAATAAATAAACACAACATACTATGAACAATCTAACTATTCGAATAAAATTAAATAACAGTGACAATAATAAGCTAGAGGCAATGATGGAGTGAGATAAATAAATAAATAAATAAAATAAATGTTTAACAATTTCTCAAAACAATAAAACCCCAAAACCCTGAAAAGTACCGCTAAGATACGTCTTTTGGGATAGAACATATTTCTTTGGGCTCCTAGGGATTAAGAATAGGGATATATACTACACACGAAAACGCACACATTTGAGCTTATTTGGCTTTAGAGATAGTAGACGGGTAGTCTGCTACACTGTAGAAGTTGTCTTTAGACTTTCGCTCGCTAACTTTCACCCGCACTTTCTATACCTCAGATGCGTTTAATCGTTTTGTACATTCCACAACGATAAATTACGTTTGAGGTAATCCCCTTTTAAATTATTGGTAAGCTTTAAATAGTGTTCTAAGCAACTATCTTGGTAAACAAAATTCACACTTACATGTTACATACATCAAGCTTTGATTACGTTCTTCTGAACTCTTTGTTAAGTTTGTCATACTATATAACTTAGGTACTCAAGAAGTATAAGGACAGATGGAAAGCATACTGAACTTAAAAAATATACAATCATATATCTTTCTGACAAAGAGGTACATTTTCATAACGTTTTGTCAAATGATAAAGTAGTAGCATTTAAGATAGAAAGGCGTATGAATTGTTAGCAATTTGAATATTTTAAATTAAATTACTTCGATTGAACGGAGGATGAAAATTTATTTCCGTTTTGAGTTTCTGCCGATCTGAATTAGCATTTATATTACTTTTCCTGTTTCCTAAGGCTCTCTCTGCAACTCCAAATCTCAAATGGAATTTATAATTTTACGATTGTTTTGATTTAATTATTGTTTGCTGTTATTAATGTTATTTACTTTGAAACATTTTATCAAACACTGGTAATAAGTCTAAACAATGCATTATTATGAGCATTTTATTTAAGAAATGAATAAAACTTTGAGAGCAGGCAATTAACGCATTAATTATCTAAAAGACATCCATTATACAACAATTTAAGGGTCCGCCTCAGTGGTCACCCAAGATTAATGCTGAATGTCCGGACAAGGAACACACGATACCGTATATCTAACAACGGTCTTCTTTCAACTATGAACCTAACTGTTAAACCAATCACCTGCAATGGTTTACGGCGGCCCTTTTTCACCTTTCAATATCACTTTTTAATTAATATAAAAAACTAGAGAAGTTTTCCTACACGATTTCTAATACGTTTTTGACTGTTTCCGAAGTTAACTTTGAAAGTTTTAGTGCTTTTTAACTCCACTTCAAATGTATCATTTCAACACACACACACACAAACGCAAAACTTCTCTAGTCTCGTAATACATCAGGTTGGTTATTATAAGAATTACTTTGAGAGATGAAAACGGACCGCCGTAAACCCTTGTATTCTTAAATATACTTCCAAAGCCAAACAACAACGCACATAACCTTGTGTGTTGATTTCTATGGAGTAGTATGGAGTACCAGTTCTATTCTATTAACGATTTCATTTTAACGTATTTTGTTGCACCATCAGTTAAATTTTCCTGGTCGTAAATGGCATTGTGAGATTACTTGTCTATTAACTGTGCGATAAATAAACCTTTACCTAAGTATTACAGTATTATGGGGTTAAGACAATAAACAACAAACTTAAAGCCTTTTAGTTTGCTTATAACTTCAAATCTATCTATTGGGATCGTGGTTATCTTTTCTGAATCTTAAGCGTCTTTGGTGATACCTTTATTAAGCAAGCTTTTTAGTTTTAGAAAGTATTCATTTTGGATTCTGTTTATAGTTATAAAATCTGTTTTCCATCGCCTAGTAGAAGTACAGATCGGCGGCCCGAAAGACAAACAGCGGCAATTCAGTTTCAGTTCTTGAAACTGCGACGTGCCAAGTGACTGTATATTTCTCTTCCACAAGATAAAGCACGGCTGAATTAACCAGGTTTTATGCTCAGTGCAGACCTTGCAACAGTAAACCTTTCATAATAATAAACTGTTGTTTTACACACTTTCTAGAAGCACCAAGACACAACTGTTATTGTTTAATCTTTCGTCTGATTCATTTTAGTTTTAATTGCAACTTGTCTTACTTAAGAGAGCAACTAAAAAGAGACAACATGCATACAATATCATGCTTCATCAAGGGCTATAAAAATATACAATTCTTGTTTGTAATAAACCAAACTGGACTTTGTCTGTTGTATTTGGACATTGTGAAATGTGAAGGTTTGCTAAGTAATTGTGATATTTGGTTAAAATAACTAGTAGCCAGTGTTCGTAAATTTACCCTTTTCATTATATTGCTAACGCGTTCCTCTATCTTGTATAAATGTGTGTTAGGATAACAACATCATGTTGCTGATGTTATTGAACTAAACATTTTTTCTTTATCCGAACAAATGAAATTAAGTGAATGTATATTATTATGCATTTTATTTTATTACAATACTGCATATAAAAACATATGAGTTATTATAATGCAATTTATATTATTACACGCTACACACGAAAAATACGTTCTTAATTTTGTAGTCTGAATACAACTTCTTATAAGAATTTCAAAATATATAATGAAGAAAAAATAAAAATAATCAAATAACAAATTTTATTATGTGGTATAAAATATAATATTTGTTATTGAATTAAGGAATGTACTTCTGCATTATTTTACTTCTGTAGTCTTGATATTACCTCCTTTAAACCAGGCTGTGCCATATTTTTCACACAGTTTTCCTTAAAATAATTGAAATTTAAAAAATGATTTTAGTGACTTATTTTATTCAAGCGACTACAATTTGATATAAATGTATGTTTAATTTTTTACTATGTTTTCAACAATAGCTGCAGGTATTGTTCCATTTCTTACTCACAACTGTCTGTACGAAACTAATCAAAGACGAAGCTGTAAATCACACAGAGAAGGAACACCTGACTTGTCACTTGGCCAAGTATCTAACTCATTGTAGAGCCAACACCTAGTTGAACCTCGAGACAGGATATGGGAATATATCAAGAGGTATTGTAGTAGCAAATCAGAAAATATATTAAGCAGTTTATATACAATTAGAGCGGTTGAGAAGAGACAAACCTGAAAGTAGAGAGAGATAAATATAAAAGAAATAAACAGTTGAACTCAGAAATTATTTTCAAGGTCAAAAATAAAAGGTAATGTGTTGTGAGTGTGGTGTTATGTTGTGAGTGTTATAATTACCGTTATAACAGATAATTATCTTTACAGACACGCTTACAAGTTTAAACTGTTCTATTGTAAAGGACACGTGTAACTGACTATGAAGGAGTATATTTATAGACAACTTAGAGGTTTGTAATGTAAAACAATTCAGACTTAAAATTAAAATACTTTTATTAGTTGCATGATATACTGGTATCAAAATTAACTTGTTTTTATAATCATCTCTAATTTTTCGTTAACTTTCTCGTACTATACCAACATTTTAAATTAGTAATGAATATTCTCTACCAGTGTGCAAAGTACCAAAAGTAGTCAAATGATGCGTCTCAGGGTCATTGTGTTTTATATTTGGACCGAAATTTATACCCTTTTGTTAAGTAATCCAGCAATTCTTGCAGTTTTTTTTAAATGCCTAGGAAAGTAATTATAATATTTCACGTATTAAAAGTTAGCAAATATTAATGCCCTTTCTCTTAGGCTATTATCCCACTCGATACGTTGTAAAGTTTTTAAGGTTACAAACGATTGCTCACACTTAGGCATTTTATTTTGAGTTTGTTTGGTTTCGAGTTATAAACTTGAGCGATATAAACTGCAGCGTATAAATGCTCTAAAATTTACAGGTTTCACTCGGTAGTTTGTTTGATGGATGGAAACTATGTCAAGTAATATTCTTATCTGCCGGGCTTCTAAACCATTAAATTCATGAGTGAATTACACGACAGTGTTTATAGCCACATCAATAGTGTTTATTGCCTCTTACTGAGAGGGTCGACCTTACTACTTACTTTACGACGATATAAATTTACTTGTTTAACCTTTTAATATATCTTTAAAATCTTAGGTTATATTATTTAGGTACTTGTAAATAAACAATAAACTTAAGCAAAGTTGCTATTTGTGTTTTGTGTATTTGGTATTTTATTTGGTCAAATATGTTTTTATTATTATTACCTACTGTAACTTTTTCTATCCTCATCTTTTTTGATAGAGATGGTCGAACTTTTGATACTGAAATAACCTAATTTTTACATATATATAACATTTATTCTAGCTTTCATCAGAAAAAACACAAATACTTCTCATACAATGGTATTATAGACACAAAACTGGCACTATGACACTAATTAGTGTAAGGCGTCACACTTTTGAATCCTACACATGTATGGTTTGCCAGAAGTTCTTAAACCTCACTAACGTTCACTTTAGACCATGATCAGTTTTCGTGATTCACCACGTAATGAAATGTCTAAAGTATTGTTATTTATTTTAACTCCTTTTTTAGGACAACGATATATACAGTATATTACGTAAAACATAATTTTAGTAATTCATGCCCGAGTTGAACCTGAATTCAAGGATCACACAAACATTATAGTTTCGAACAATTCAAGGAAAACGCATTTAGAAATTGAGGTGTACATTAATTTATAGTTAACTTAATTCACTAAAGGGTTGCACTTTAGAAGTAATAGAATAAGAAGAAAGAAGGCTTTTCATCGTTGGTATATAATCCAAAATTTACTAAATACTTTGTCCGTATTTTGATTTGCTTATAAGTGTCAAATTCGGACTTATTTTATATTGATCATAGCAAGTCAATAATAGTTATGAGGCTATTCCATTTCCTACTTCAGTTACCATAGTAGTGACGATAAAGGTATACTTTTTATAACATAATACAATTATGTATATGGCATCATTGTATTATGTTATTAAAATCCGCCTTTACTCCGCTCGTTTTACTTCGCATCGTCAACGTGTACAAAACGTTATCTTCAGTTGAGATAAGCAGAGATAATGTTTGTACTTAGGCGAATTCATTAAAGAGAGACGCTATGAAAGTTTGTTCCGAGTAAAAGTAAACGTATAAACTTAAGTCAATCCGTACTTAACATAATGAGTTGATGAAGAACCAAGAGAGAAAGATTAAACCTTCTAACTTCAAAGTCAGGTTTATCACAATGATAACTTGATGAGAGTATTTGCAACTTTACATTTTCAGCTTTGATTGTTGACGCTAGTAAAAATTATAATTATAAATATAGGGTCATGATCAAATAAGGTCACCCACGTCGCACAAACGTCTCAAAAATAAATGTACAAAATCCAATGAGTTAAAGATTAAGAAAATACCATATTAAAATGTTTTTAAGAATAAGGAAACATACTATCCGAGTTCCAAGTTTACGAAATGTTTAGACATCGAGGCTAATAATTGCGTTGAACCTTGTTTCCTTTCAGTTACGAAGAATTGTAGATCGTTATTTTACAGGTTGAAAATTGAGAATTTTGGTGGAAACCCGACTATAAGTACTATGACAACGACAACCATGGGCAACACCAGTACAACACAATTTATGAATCAGTACAATGTTCTTTAGGTTTAAAATGAGAAGTGACGGCTACTATGAAATATGTTTAGATAAGGGCATCTTTGTTGGGCGTGATAACTAAGACTTTTCAATCTAACAGCTGTAACTATATTATACCGTATATCTTAAACTATAACTCTGCACTCAACAGTTTCAAGATATTCGCAACATACTCGTATCTCACATCAGGTTATTGAATCCTTGCTTTAGTTCTGTCTCAAGTATTTCTTGAAATCACTTACTTGAAATTATTCTTACTGATGTAATGGGGGAAATATGATAAAGTTATGTGTTTTCAGAATATATAAAAACCAATGTAGTTAGAATTATAGAGCGTCACAAGTGTTTGAAATAAAACTTTTGGAAAAAGAATGTTGGAAAAAATCGTTATGTAAAATAAGTTAGCACTGCTTCGTTAAAAACGGAAACATTCTGTAAAAGTCACTCACTAAACGTTTGGGCAGTCCTTCAATTACAGCAGAACATATTTTAATACTTTTTCACTAATCCTTTCGGAAATGAAGGGGTTATTAATATTAGACAACATAACCCTCTTTACACCTGAAGGTAACGTATTTGAAATCTAGACCCTCAATTTTCCAAACTTCCTCTGTACTTGTAGATCGCAAATAAGTTATTTACTTTATTCTTCGAGCCATTTAAAAATGAAGTCTTTTATTCCCTAAAATGGGTCAAACAGTTTTCGTAATGTGTCACGGGTAATATGAGACACAATATTTTACCAATCATTTAATACTAATGAGCAGTAAATAAACATTGATAGATTGCATTGGTATCGATACAACTATAGATTGCACCATCACTGTGTGACTGAAATGTAATATTAGTCGATGGTTAGTACTATTGATACATACAGTCGATTTCGAGTTAGATACTGTCCGGAAAATGTGTTTACAGCATAAAAGCGTTAATGAATCAGCTGATTTGCGAACATAAATAAGTTAGATAGTCGGCGCATTATCTGTAAGGTGAGGGTAAAAGTAAATAGTTTGCAACAATAAATCGTATTATAAATGTAGGTTTATTCAATTAATTTGTTGTGCAAAGTTCAAGTTTTAATAAGCACAAACAAAAAGTTTGGAAACTGGATGATCCGATAAACTAGGTTAACAAGCCTTCCGGTTTGTTTTCTAACAGTCATAAGCTCTTGTATTCAACATTGTAGTACACTTAAAATGAAAGTAAGTTTTATAAACTACATTTTAAAAAGTACTTTTGTTACTGGCTGCAAATGAACAAACACTATGTAAAATTTCCTTTTTCACTATTCAGACTCTCCATTCAAATCCATATATTTCCTACTCTGAAAGTGCTACCCAATCAGTAGGTCCACGAAGCAAAGACAACGTCGTTGACGATTACCACCGCGAAGCTTAGGTAATGAGGTTTGAATAAGTAAATCCTACCAATAACATCGACGTGTGATTGGAAAGCCATGTATCCCTCCGGGTGGCGGTATGATTACAATCCCATATCTACGACAAGACAGGCGTATTGCTCCAAATAACTCCTCTTGTCTTAGTACCAAATAAACAGCATAACTCAGAAAAGAATATTTGAAAACAAAAGTCAAACAAAATATTGATAAAAATTAGAACTTTCGGTCGGAATCCTCACTGTAATTATTTAACATAATTGTTTACTTCTGATTTTCCTCATTCTTTATACCCAATAGTGATAGGATACATACGTATACAAAAGCCATAATGGTCAATTTAATTCAAACAATAAAAACAAGGCTTAAACCATACATGTCTGATTAAATATAAACCACTGCAAGCTGTTAATCCAAACCTCCGCATTCGACAGAACAATAATGATTTTAACAATGTTTTGCCTGGTTGGGATTAAGCGTTTTATGTTCATTCAACGTTGTGTGGTTTTGCCGGTATTGATAATAAACAGTCAATTACCTCTGATCCTTGGAACCGAAACTGGCAAAACATGTTTAGCTCCAAGCCCAAACTTTGCTTAGTTAAACTTAATAGTCGTCGGAATTTGCTAGGCCTACTCCTTTGAAAGTACGTAGCTACTCTAGAAATTCTAGCAATTACTACGCCGGCTTATACTAAGCAATGGTTTCCTAGAAAAAAGTTCACCGCTATATTACGGCCGTAATGTAGCGGTGAACGTAACCGTGACGGTGGAGGCAACACAATATTTAAACAGATGTAGACAAAAACAACTTTTGACATGTTGTTTATTTTAGTCGTCAAATCTGATTTACGTATATAGTAATGGATAAGCTAGACCTTTGTTTACAAAAAAATATGTGTCCCTTGCCAAAAAAAAACCCTTAAATATGTAGTTTTCACCGCTGCTTTACGACCACCGTTTTCTAGGAAACCACTCTCATCTGATAACATTGAAAACAAAACTCACCGTCATTTTACGACCGTAATGTAGTGGTCACCGCTTTCTAGAAAACCAACGCTTTAGTAAGGATATCTGCATCACGAGAAAATATATACCGGTTGTTTATAAGGTTTTCTTTGTCAATAACCAAGATTGGAGGTGGTACATTTGAAACTAAATTTGAATAATACATCGTATGAAGATTAAATAATATCTCTTCTCTGTGGTCGTCATGAAAAATAACTTTGTTACAGTATGTAACAAACACTTTTTCAGTAGTTCATCGAAATATTACTATCAAAATAGCCTACGTTGTTCTAAGACGTCATTTAAAAATTGTTCTCATATTATATGTTTATTTGAACAAGGTTATGTTTGCTGTGTCACTTTGAGTTTGATTCCTTTATTACAACCTGATGTACATTTCGTCATTTATAATAAAATAATTTGACTTAATATTGCTCAGGACAACCATCGGTTTAACTTATCGTTTAATTCACAGGTTATACACGACATATTTTCAAATTTGTTAAAAAAGAAACCAGGTATTGTAATTAACACCGGTAGTATGTATAGGTTTCTTACCTCAAAATATCAAAGAGCGCGAGGAAAAGTCACACGGGGAATGCAAACAAAAGCGTTTATCATTGCACAGCTTTTCTGGTCTTTTTGGTCTGCATGATGGGTTTTTATCTTACTTGACGTGTGTGAATCTTTTCATCATACGTAATATAAAGATACCAGTTACAAAAACATAGGTTGACCGCTATTCAATCAAACCATTGACTAAAGAAAATTGATTGACAAGCTAGATTTAAACTTGAATAATGGCATTTAAGAATAAATAACGACACTTTGCCAACAAATTCATTTTTAGTTCTCAATTAAATGACAGTGTATTTTACAAGTTCGAGAAAATATTCTATCAACTACTCAATTTAGTTAACGTTACTGTTTTTGATTTTCAAAACTTTTGTATTTAGGGTCCAAGATCTCACATACTTACGAGTAAATTAAAATGTCTATCCTCGTCTGTTACATTGACAAATTCTGTTTTATTTTAAAACTAAGAGAAAAATGAACAACCAAATTAAGACTTTAGACTATTATATCACCTGTTCAATTCGAACATTGTTTAAAGAAGAGCCAGCCTCCTTGTCTGGAAGTAACCTCAATATATATGATTGCTTTTTCCATATACAAGAAGGTATTACTCAACCAAATAATTAGCAAAATAATGATTATTTCATCGATGTTTTCTACTCCTTTTCATTAACAGCTTGTAAGCTTGTGTATTCAGCCATTTGAAACAATCTATTTGTGAAGAATGGCAAAATTGTTTGACGCAGGAGTGTATGTGCCTTTTTGTTCCACTTTCAATGTGGTCTACGTACGAGATACCTTAAGCTATCTTTTACGGGAAATGATAAATTAATGCCGTCGGAAAGGTAAGACCCAGAATCGAGGTTATAAAATGAGCAACGTTCCTTAGTCCCAGAACAACCTTTGAGCAATTCAACAAAGTTGTATATAAATAGGTACGGTTCTTTTTCAAAACCGGTTTAAAAGTAGGCATTTTTTTGCAATTAGTAACTGATAAGGTAATGAGGAATATAAATTTCTTATTCCGTGGAACGCTCACATGTGAAGTAACGCTTCAGTTGTAGATTACTTGAATTAAATCCACTTGATTACTTGTAGAGCCTCTCAGCTGAAGTTTTGGTAATAGTCCAATTTCTCTTGACGTCGTTTGGGACAAGCTCAGCTAACGTCCAACATTACATTCAAGTAAGCGTTATTTAATGTGAGTGTTTTGACATCCTAGACATTTTGTACCTTGGAATGCCGTCGTTCAAAATGTCAATAGTGTCAAAAAGGTAAACACACATTTTCCATTACTTATTAATTTAACCTGCAACTCAAACTAACAATTTCAAGTTTACAGTCGGTAGAGGTTTAATTATGCGCGTTTTGCGTTCGTAAATTTTACATGAAAGTACTCGAACTGGTTTGTTCTTACTCATATTTGTATTCAAACTGGCACCGTTGCTTAACACTTTTCATTACGTTTTGTACTAATAGGTTGTTAGGATTTTTCAAAAACTGTTTAGTTAGATAGATATTAGCCTTGGTTAATCTTTTGCCTTACCCTAGCGTCCCTTGAAATCGCACAGTTCCCCTACTAAATTTACGAAAACTTCGATCGGATGCATAATTTATGGCAAAACTTAAGTTTGGTTAGTTTTGTATTGTTACTTTAAGTATCACGAGTTAAATTCAGTTATATTTTTCTGATACCATATTTAGTCTAACGTGGCTTTTAAAACAATATAACAAGATCAAAGAGAAATGTGATGTTGGTAAACCACTGCATTAAAATACCGAGTCCAGTTCATTGAACAAAGCAAACCTTGTTGAATCCATGAATAATTCCTCCATGAATACAAACCCCGAATCTGAAATTAAAATAGGAACACCGAATGGAGGTTGGATATTGATTTTGTGTTTTGATTGTTTTATAAATTTAAATTGTTCACGCAAATGTACATTGTAAATGTAATGTTGTTGTCATTTCATAGTTTATTAAAATCATCATTTAGGTTTTATTATTTGAGTTATAGTTTAAATTGTATTATTTTCATACTTACTCAATTTTGACTTATCATTGTCCAATTTTGCATTCACTTTGCTTTTAGGCGTGATAACCTGTTATACAAATTAGTTTATAAATCAATTTTTAAAGAAAACGATGAACACCTTTTTAGTGTAAATACACCACCAAGAATTCCTTTTTACCTTTTTACCTTTTTACCAAACCAGTTTACCATCACTTAAATAAGTATTAAACTATTTTTCTTCAATCAACTGGCCAATCTATTAGAACATCAACATCAGATACCTTCAAAAGGAAATTTCAAGACCCATTCGTTAAGTTTATCGCATACACAATAACAAACCATTAAGGTATGATAATTTCTTTATTAATATATGTGCCTGAAAATAAAATATAGTGACATAATTAACGCTCTTTAATGGACACTATAAACATGGCAAATATAATTTAAGTTTCAAAATCTATGTTCAGAGTAAAACCTTAATAGAGTACGGAACAGCTATAAAACCGTCATGAATAAATAAAGCTACTTTTTGAATACTTTATAGAGATTAAGGAACATACTGTAAGTGATCTCTTTTAACATTCCGACTTTCTTTAAAGTACAATATACCAGACTGCTTTGGAGAATGTTTTGTTTTCTATTTACTACATGATTGTGTCAAGATTAAGATCTTATTTTACCTTCTAATCTAGGAAGACTTATATTTTAAACAGAAGTATTAAAAAATGTGTATGTACAATTCCTACGTGGTCGGTATTCGGGGTTTCATGTCACAACTCTTACGACTTGATTAGCAAAAATATATTGACACAAATATCTTAAACTAGCCAATACGTCATCAAAGTCCCATAGAATTATTACATTAATAGTACCAGATTTACTAGTGAGAGAAAATCTACTAAAACTTAAAAATAATTAATTATATTACATATTATTGCAACTGATATCACCGGCAGATAAATAAAACCAAAACATGTATTTCAAATGTCAATATTTCAATTA
Organism: Matsumurasca onukii; assembly: GCA_018831715.1. Taxonomy (NCBI): domain Eukaryota; kingdom Metazoa; phylum Arthropoda; class Insecta; order Hemiptera; family Cicadellidae; genus Matsumurasca; species Matsumurasca onukii. The sequence continues at coordinate 39,987,463 of CM032062.1, forward strand.
CATAAGCTTTCTATTTTGTTTCAAAATAATCACATGAAATAAAAAGGCAACACAATTTAAATGAATAGAACAAAAGACTTTTCCTATATACTCGTACTATCAGATAACACTTATATTGACAGTTGCGGAAAACACAGCAGTGACTTCTCTATTCAGCAGTGTAAATGTTGACACTAACTTCGGCAAACATATAAATCATGCCACATTTCATAATTGTTTGCTCACACTAATAAACGAAGGTCCCCTGCACAGCGCTGCTGGCTTATCTCCATTGTTCACAATTACACTAAGTACTGTCTCTAAATGCTTGCGATTTAACTTAAGCAACAAATACATGTTTCTAAGTTTAATTTATATCATATTTGCTTAGGTACATAAGGAAAACAATTTCAAAATTATAGTTAATTCGTAAGGTAAAGCCTTTGTTATTCATGTGTGTAAGCCAACTACTTTTATGTTACCAAATTTACAAATCTAAGTAGTATTTACTAATAGATTGAAGCACACTTATTTCAGGCTTTGGCGCACTCATAAACCACTAAATCACTATTTGAGATGCCGACCACTCTCATGAGGGTATTTTAAGGCATATGTGGTAAAGGATGAGTGTTAGTAATGAGTTATGAATATGTTATACTTCAGTGTTTTTTCACCTCATTAACTATAAATAAGTTTTACTTTGCATGTGATTTCTTTTTAGCTAGCGAATGTCTTATTTAAAACAAGTTTAGATGTAGCCTTATCTTGATTTTCAATGAGAATATCGATGATATTTAAACGATTATGAATTGCATATTTTTTCACCAAGTAGACCTACCAAGTACATTAATCGATGAAGATACTTCGATGAAGATATTGTAGAGTGGGTTAATCCAAATGGACCAAACGTGGGTTAATCCAAACGTCAAGTTAATGAGGTTTGTTTGACAATTGAATATCATATTATGGATATTATACTATAGAAAGTAAAAATTGTAGTTTAAATGTATAAAAACAAATATAAAAAGTATAAACAAAAAAATATAAAAGTATAGAAAATAATTATAGAAAAACAAGAAAGCATAGTAAAATTAATCTTCTAAGGAGTTGTGCAAAACTTAAAGCTGAAGACCACTGGGGGACTATTGAAGCCCAATAAACTCTCCGACGCAAATCTTCTTCTTAGTTCCTGAACGCACATACTGGCTGCTATAACAAATCCTGATGGACACTCTTGCTCTTGTCAGGAATTTCCAATCTGCCATAACTCACGGATGTTTTTTTTGCAAGCCTTTCAGTAAGTGTGTTGAAGAAGCTATTCATTTGTGGTGAAAACTCCATCAACTGTCATTACTTAGGTGTGAAAGTTTATGACGTTGTTCACAAGAATGGTACTTCTTTCTTCTTTTCTTCTTTAGCTGACGCCAGAACAGACATTACAGACCAGAGGTGTAGGAGGGAGCACTCTCTACGACACGAATATCAAACAATGCCTCCCTCTGAGCCTCCAGCAGATGCCACAACAGCTAAATCACCCTGCAGACATGGTTCTTCTTCACTCACTATTGTTCCTTTACAACATTACCCCAAGATTTTAAACATTTCCAGCAAGTCTTCGAACTTCTGTTGTGTTCTTCGTTATAAGACCAACCAGTTTTGCAACAAAGCTGCATGGTCCAAAATTAAAGTTGTTCTTCCCACAACCGTCACATCTTTGGGGCATACCTAAGGGTTGTCGGTTATACCTATTGTTAGGGTATCCCTAAAGTCACTTGCCGACAAATCAAAGTGGTCTCTTTTCAATGGCATTACAGATAACCAGCATAAGATGAATTTTTGGTTATTGACGTAACCGCTTCTTTGAATGGTTCTTTTCCTTGGAGCTGGAAACTTTCTAAGAGACTTGTAGTTATCAATACCATGTTTGTCTTTGCAGTGTTCACAGTTTTCTTTGATTAGGTCGATTTTCTGTGATTTTCAAGATCAAATTTCCTTTATTTAAAATTGACGCATAGGAAACAGTTTTGTACAGAAGTGTCGAAATTTCGTTTTAGCAGTTTCAGTAGGATTAATCCATGTATGTTTCCTTTTTCACCGGTAGAGTAAACAGCATAGCTTCATCATCGTTACGTTGTTGCCAAAATAAGGCTGGGAGAAACTTGTTTGTATTGTACCATGCAATCTAATGTTCATTCTGTGTCATCGTCTGTTCTTTGGAAGAAACTCCAGTGAAACTGTAAATGACCAAACATGGGCTGTATAGGCAAATTGAATTCATATTTTATTATACTATAGAAAGTGTTTATAGTATGGGATGAATATACCAAAGTAATTTAAAAATCTACATTGTGAAGCTCGATATAACAAATATAATTGTATACATACTTAATACAGCTAAATTTGCCTCATTAAAACGCGTTTTCCTGCGATATGCTGATCGCAGATAGCCAATTTGTAATTTGTAATTTAAACTCTGATTTTCTCCAATCGGCAATCTCTTTAAACGAAACGTATTATTTTCTTTGAATTAAAAGATATATGAAAACATATGACGAGATACTTAATGTGATATCATTAAGCTAGATTGTCGTCTTAAACAAACCGCTGTAGTTTTGAAGACATTTAGTTTGAATGAGCACAATAAAGTCAAAGCGGTATAACTTTGATTTTTATTATGTTAAAAACCCATTTCTTTGTTTAGAAATGGAGAATTTGATACTTGATTTAAAACAAGTGTACAACAATTTGTGTCATGTGTTTCTTGTTTAATAAGATATATAACAGCGTATACTAAAACACGCAAGAAAACAGCGTTAAGTTGACTATCTTATTAATAAATTATTGAATAAAATAATATGTTCTTATTGTTGTGCTTTCATCTCCAAATTAGTAAATATGGTTGGATAACACTAAGTACAGTGTGAAAGGTTATCAATAATAGTTGATAAGAGGGTAGAAGATTGACCAGTGATTGGATCGGAAGCACTTCTAGATCCAATACCACATGAGCTCGCATACAAACTGACTTAAATACAAAATCCCAATCCACGTTTCAATTGACTCGGTCACTAGAAATGTCTTTGATGAGAAACCCAACAGGGCAATAGTATGGAATAGTTTCCCAAACCAAACTAATAGAGTTGTTTATTTATTTTTGTGTTTTTTTTAAAGTAATTTTGGGTTTGTCAATTACAAAACTACATTTCAGAGAAAACAGTCAATGTACCGGTACCTATTTCTATAAAAATCGTGTTGTAAGTTTATGCCGAAACGTTCTTACAGGGAGTTAGTTTTAAAACGCAACCAATTTTCAAAATATAGTAAGTCATTTTTAAGGAGCGCCATAAGGTCAAAAAGTGTATAATTGGTTTTCACTTTAATATCTGTTAGATGGTATGCATTGTTGCAGTAATCACTAAATCACTATTTGAGATGTCGACCACTCTCATGAGGGTATTCTAAGGCAAATATGTGGTGAAGGGTGAGTGTGGTGAGTGGTAGTAACGAGTTATGAGGTGTAGTCTTGTTACAAATTAAGGCCGACTCTTCCTTAGAATGGGTCATTAATTAATAGCCACATGACCAATGGAAATACAAGGACCAATGGCTTAACGTGACTTCTGAACCACGCAGGTGATGGTCCGATATGTCCAGCACATGGTCTAATTTAAACAGGACATATCAGATGGTTTTGATTCCCTAATTTGATGTTGTTGTGAAACAAACGCAATCATGGCTTTAAGCAAATATCAAATAGTGGTTATTGTTGAAGAATAGGCTACTTAAGAGCGATGTTTATGAAGATGCGTTAGCGATTATGTATTCAGGCGTGAATAGGCTATTTGGTTTTTTGTTTCAAAAAGTTTACACATAAGTTATAAAATAATTCTAAAATGATCCATCTGTTCTTCAATCCGTACAGTTCACCTTCTGTTATGTTTTCTGTTCCCTACAGAAGCTGTTTTGTTAAACCTTTTAACAAATCTGTGAATTTTATATTTGTTTGGAATACTTACATCTGTAAACTTGACCCCAAACGTCTCTTGACACGAAACGTCTCTTAACTTGTTCTTAAGAATTCTTTAACAAAACACTTTAATATTTGCTGAAAACAATCATATTTACGTTTAATTTACAAAGTCATCAAATTAGGAAATCAAAACTATTATATTACTGCATCAATACAAACCATCTAATAAGTATTGAAATGAACAAACCAATGATACAAATTATGACCATATAGAGCTGTTAATGAATGACTTACTAAAGTTAATGAAAGTTAACTAAGTTAAAAAAAACACCCTGTTATATGTTAGATGTTACATCATACAGTTCGTTAGGTATAGCATGGCCGGTGACCTTGAAATTTCCTGCTGGCCGCTTATGGCGCTTATATCCCATCTCACCGGCCATGCTAAACCCGACGAACTGTAACTTATAATTGAAGGTAAGGCTAGTTTTTTGAAAAACTGATATGCAAAGTTATTTTACACCACCACAATGATCATTAAACAGCTAAACACTACACAAGCTCTGCAAACAATCAGTTCAGCAACCAAGCAGTATTATGATGTTATTGTCATTTACATAGGTTAATAGAAAGCTTTTGAATTGTAGATTGGCTCCATTTGCACACTGGCAACTGATTATTCTAACGAAGTATCATAATTGAATAGCAAACCTTCCGAGTCTAAACACATTATACTGCTTTTATTTGTCATTTTTGCGCACGATGATTAAGAGTACTGCATAATCTTCACTTAGCTACACATGATAAGTTCTTATTTTGTTTTTTACTAAGCCATAAATTTGGGGAGTAAATTTGTTACGGTAGACGTAAGTTAAACAAACCTATGAGTCTTGGGATTAGTTTGTATATACATCCATTAACGAGAATAATTGAATTATTTTAGTTGTTTTTGATACGTTATTACTATGAAGGTTAGTGGAATCCCCTTTCCTTTTACCCGAAATAATGTGAAACATATAGTCTGTTAGTTCACAAAATAAAATCCAGTTAACTGAACCTTTATAAACCCCTCTGGATTTATTTATAAACACGTCCAATTTCACGTATGACCTCTGTCAGCTAAGATACAATCGTCATTGATAAGTAGAACCAAGAAGAACATCGTGTTTCCTTTCTTCTGATGGTGTTAGAAAGGGCTTAGTGCTGTTTGTTAATAATACCTGCAAACTCTAACACAGCGGAATGAACATGGACCGCTCAATCCCTAACGGGCAAAACACTGTTACAATTATTAACGTTTCAATTAATGTGGGTTTAGAATAATAATATATATTCTAAGCATATGTTCGTGAAATGTTACGTTTATTTTAAAACAATAGTAACCGCATAATATTAAAGTTAATATATCATTCTACAACCATTTTACCTCTGTTGTATTTGTTTATTTCCAACGGTGACCACTACGTTTACAAACATTTTACACAGTGACAAGCTACAAAGGACTATTTACGTTAGCATGACACATAAGGCAAAGCCAGTACAGTACTGTAAAACTCAATTAGAGCATGCACCAGGTGCCTGATGTACATGTGAGATTGGAGTTTTAGCTATGTCTCAGGGGAAACATGGATCTGCAATCACTTGCCTGATGATTTGGGCAGCCTTTTATAATTAAAATGAATCCATTTACACTTTTTTTGTGTGTAAAAAATATACGTTAGTAACGAAATTAATATCGTAATGGTTAAATATGGAGTATATAAATATAGACACTGATGTTGTATAGCTTTACAAATCGTGTATATTTAAATAGATAAAAGCTAGCCTTGGTATTTTTTGTGTTTCGTTATCCATTTTGTGGTTTGTATTTTTATATCTTATCTAGGTATTCTTTCTCAGAAAAATTGCCAATAGGCTAAAATATAGATCTTAAAAACCTCAAAAAAAAAAAAAAAGAGTAAAACAGGACTCTTTTGATGAAGAAAACCTTAACATAATAAAATACAAGGTGTTCTAAACGCCCCATTCCTTTATCCCAACAATCTTTGCACTTTTCATCTAAGTAAGGTATAGAGAAGCTATAGATACCTTGTTGACTCCTAAGTGTTACAGATATAACTTATTGAAGTCAGGTAAAGTACTGAACGAGTAGATATATTAGCTTCAGTCGGAAACTTTGGGAAAGGTAATAATGTTGAGTCATCGGCTATTTGCAAGTAATAGCTTTTCTTCCTCTTTCTCGTTTTAAATAGTGAAATTGTGATAACTTTAATAAAATGTTGGATATTTATAAATTAGGTTAAATATTGTAAGTAGAATATTGCATCACCTTTACACCTTACACCGTTAACCTTTACACTTACACTTATATGGTTTCACACTATTCCTCTATAAGCTTGCAAACAGTATACATCATTTACCATTTAATTTATCAACATTTGTATTTATTTACATATTTTCACAATATCTTTGCTACACATAATTATGATCGAGTTCGTCAAACAATTATAATGAATTGTACGCAACAATATGGAGATCGAACAAAAGGAGGCTATATTATTACTGACTTATCTGTACATAATTATAATAAATCTCATTACAAATAACTGTGTATACGCAGTGTTAGCGTAAGTATAATTTTCCTTCTCAACATAAAGCTTGGTTAATTCAGCAAAGCTTTATCTTGCGGAAGAGAAATGTGTACAGCTACTTGGCACGTTTCACCTTATTGTAAGTACTGAACACCAATTGCCAAATTTAATTGTACATTGTACTACTAACTATATTTAATTACTATCTAGTGTCTTTTACCATGAAGTAGGTAATTGACCATACTTACTAACATTTTATGTAAATAACTGTCAATTTTATTTAACCTTTATTTTAACCTTTCTAGGTGCTTTCTAAGCAGAGGTTCTACCCAAGCGTTCATATAAAAGGGTTTCTTCTTTTATAAATATATACTACACAGGTGAGACACCGGTATCAAACCGATCGATTGACATTTCAATCAAACAACATAGCTGCAACCATTTGGCTGTCATCGGACTGTCAGTTCTGGATTTGTTGATGAAAGGCTCGACATAGTCATGTCCGTATATTCTGGGAATACTTGTTTACAAAACAAAACTGGCAAACTCATGCTTTGGTACATAATGATTAATTGATTAATTTAAGAACTTCATGTTTTATTGGAAATGTAATGAATAAATTAGAAAGCAATGATATCCATGATGCATTTCGCAAGTGACAAATCAAAAATTTAATAAAATATGTTTGTGTTCGTTTTTAAAACATTGCAGTAAACACCGTATAAGCGTCGCCGTGGGTTAGTTAGTATAACCAGTCTATTTTAAACATCAAGCATGAAGTTTTATTATGAGTAACTGCGTTTTAATCCAAACACTCATACATTACAAATACATTACATTCCATAAACTGGAGCTTTATCCCCCGTAAAGTATCAGCAAAACTAAATGCATAAGAATTACGCCAACCCCAAGTTTCCTAGCTTATTTATGTATTTAAATTAAGGTGTATTTAACCTAAACTATTTCGGACAAAATATAAAGTTATACTTTATTCTCCTTAGAGATTATGAAACCTTCGGAATGATAGAGGAACTAAAACACCCACAACTAATGTTGTAAAAAACGCACAAGCAGTTTTGAATAATCACGTGGCTGCTCAGTTTTAAGCTATAAAATATACCAAGACTTAAAAGAGACAAATTGGACTACGGTGTAGTTATTACTATTTCTAAGTTGCTTTATGTAAGACATACAGTAGTGTCTAAAAGTAAACTGAATTTCATAAATCCAGGCTGTATGTAATGATTGGTTTAAATGGGTCATATTATATAGTGTAACAACATCTTTATTACCACAGCGCTTGAAAGGGTTTTAATTAATTATCTCCTAAGGGCAGACCTAATGCGACACACAAGTTGTGACACGTGAAACAACAAAAGAAGAGCTAACATTCATTGTGACAGAACCACGGACTAAACTGAAAACATCCATTGTTACTTTGTGCATTCTAATATCGTATGCCTCGGTGACTTTAGGCTCGGTGCATGTCCTGGGACATAACGACATGTCACTGCCTTTTCCGTTTCACAAACAATAGTCTCACATCAGACGTACGCACATATTGCTACCCACTCAAGTAAGTTAACACCATTGTTGTTTTCAACTATAAACTAATAACCACTCAAAATAAACACAACTCATGTTTTTTTGCGATATCCAAGACATCCTGAACTCGATAACTAAAACTAAAGAATAACTTGGTGTTACTTGAACACTTGTTTATTGTATTTCCTTGCAATTCAGACGAAGAATTATCTTTAATTTATACAAACATATTATTATTAAAGCATGACAAAATGCCAGACCCCAAGAAAGTTAGTAACACATGGGAAACTTTAGAATGTGGAAAGTGTACTTTAAAACATTCCCTTAAATAATATTATGGTGGGGCTTTAACGCCCAGTAAGAAAGGGAGGAAAAATTGAGATCACCGTAAGATAATTCATGCCTGACTAGGATAAAACTTAAACTCAAACCTCTAAGGGAAAGCTTTTCCAAAAAATTCCCAGATCCTAAAGCTTGACACACAAACAATTACAATCATTCCATATTACCTTACCTAAAGGAAAATAGGTAATTTGTACAGTGGTATAATTTATAATTAATTGAATTCAATACACAAATAAGTTCAAATAAGTACAAATAAGTTCCATTCTAAATGGTTATCTGGAAATACAGTTTCGATGGTTATTCTCAATAATGATAATAGGATTTATTAACTATAAATATCGATTAGGTTTTAATATAAATTTGGTGAACAAACTGATAAAAACGAAGTATCAAGCAATAAAAATGAGCTAAAATGAAGATTGCTCCACTTTTTAACTATCTTAGGGTTATCGAATGAAAGTCCAATTAACCACCGCACACTTAACTGTCAATGTGTTTTGAGATAGTTAATTACCATTTGACCTTATGAGCATCAAGATATTTTACGTACCTTACTTAAAAATGGCTTTATGGCGGTTCTAACTTCTAACCAAGTAGTTATTGACTTACATACGACTGTAAAGGCTTTCGGAAATGAGTTTTGAAATGTACGATCACGACGGGATTGGTTTAATATCCGGGCTAATGGCATCTTCATTCTACTAAGCTGAGAGACCTTGTTTAGACAACAACTTCGCATTACATGATATGGTGTGAATCTATTCGAGCTCATTCTTCGCTTGTTGGTAGCAATTAAACTCTTATGAACTAAGAGTTTGCTAAAAAGATGAGAGAACTTGAAATGAAAACACGGAAAACTAAAAAGTTCATTCCAAATACTAAATGACAGTATACAAGTTATAAAAACACATACACTGTTAATCAATTTGAAACGCTATTGGTCTACTCGGGAACAATTTTAAATAAATAAAGTCCTTTGACTTTTTCATCCAGAACTTTTTTTGACACGTACTTTCACGTTGGTAAAGATGTTTTTGACATGTGACCTTGAAATAATAATAAAATTTACTCCTGTTACCAAGGTTGTGACCAATAAGATGGCAGACAGCAAGTACTCAGTTTCAGGAAATCAGTGACCGAAGATTGTTCTCTAAAGCGAGACCGAACTATGACAAGTACACTATTTACACTAAAACAAAAACTTTAGCAAAATCTCACGAAAGTTATGCCATTTTAAACGCAGTGTACCATATGTTTTATTTAAGGACAATAAGGAGCGACGATGCCCCACAAGTGGGGCGAAATGCGCATCCACATTAACAAAAACGGTAGGATCTACAGGCCTAATACAAGGTAATTAATAATTGAAAATCACTGGAAATGATGAATGTTACCTGGTGGTGGGATGGGTCCAGAAGTACCTGTATGCCAAGAACCCGACAGCGAAAAACGCATCCTGCAGCGCCGGCCCCTTTGCAGAAGTCGGTCATGTTTATCTTCATTCTGTCAACAAATAATTCTACATTGTAACCTACGTAATACCAGTGTAACACTTACACTTTACACAGAGCCTCTGTTAAGAAAATAGACGCAGATATGCTAAATCATGTATGACACTGACTGAGCCTTATGAATTCAAATATAAAATTCCTACATTCATTTGAACGGTTACAATGATCAGAATGAACAAATAGGCTCCAAACAGCAAAATACTCCTACTAATCCTAATGAGTCACATACATCTTTTTATTAAAACTTTCAATATGGCCAACACTTCTTTCACCGTGTTCAAAAATTGCTTTGGAAATGAAATACAGTCGTTTAGGATGGAATCACTTATAGTTATTACTAAAATTACTTATCAAACAGAAGACTACTTACCTATCAAGATTCAAGAAGTTTGATGAGTTGGTTAGAGGTTAGAAGATTAGAGATGAGTTGGTTAGATGAAATAGGGAGTAGAACGGAATTGAAGGTAGCAGTTATAACTTCAGAAAGCTATTGAAATAAATTATTTCAATTATTTGTTTCCAAGGATACAATAATATTACTTGTTTCTAAGTTTGGTACAACTCCGATGGTTTTTAAACTTTTGAAGTTATGTGTTTGTCAATAGTATCTTGCAGTAACTTTTACTGTGCTTGGACTTTGACCTATACAATTTAATTTGTGTTTTCAAAATGCAATAGTACGAGTATTGTTATGAAATCAATAACTTATTACTAACAAGCAAGGTAACTTGTATTTAAAGACAAAAACAACAAATTTAGGGTTACATTCGTATAAAAACTACTATTATTATTGTGTAAAGTGCCGTTACGTTTTACAAGGTGATTCCGTTTTCTGTTCAATTAAACCAGCCCAACGCTACAACGTGCAATACCGAAAAACACACAATCAATGTATAGTGTAATTAAAGGTTAATATGTGCACACGCCTGTTGTAGGCACATGTTTCTTTTAGTGTAACCTGAAATCTACATAATTTAGTTGAAACTAAGACTTATTATAATATTTGTACTTTTTAGTGGGAGAGTTAACTGTTTTTGTTGTATTCAAAGGAATAAAGTACAAGTTAGTTTTAAAAGAATTTCTTTTAAGTCTAGCTCAAAACATAAACATCTCATTCAAGTGAAACAACAATAACCATAACAATAATTATCAGCTGCTACAACATCTTCCCCTTTACAGATTAAGCCTCGTTACTGGTTTGCGGGCACGAGAGGACTGTTGCAAGGTCATCTGAGGTGTAGGTGTGGAGTGAGGAACTTTGACTTGATTTTGCTGTTGTTCATTCATAGGTTGGAACATCTTGGCGAAATGGAACCAGCCAAGTTCTATTTCTTTTTAAAGTGTTCAATCCCGTATTCACTCTATATGATCTAGGCTGGTCACAAGAACTCTCAATTATACCTTCTTTCTTTTTGTCTTTAATCCAAACCTTTTCTCCGTTTTGAAGTGGTCTTAAGTCACGAGCTTTACGTACATTATTAAAGTTTCTTTGAATTCTTTGTCGTCTTAAATCTTATTTTTTCTGTACTTCAGGTCTTGAGGGAAGTTATAGGCACCAAGTCTACTGTAGGCATTGTGTCACGAAGTCTCCTACCCATACTCAACTGTGCTGGAGTGTACCCATTTTCTAGTTTGGCATTTCGATATGCTATCAGTCCTAAGTGGTAGTCTGATTATTTTTGTATAATATTTTTCCCAATTTCAACACCAGCTTCGGCTAAACCATAAGCTTGAGAATGTTTGGGGCTGGTTGTTTGCAAAGTAAAGCCGTAAGTTTCTTGAAATAAATTAAATTTTCTCGAGCCAAAAAATCGTTGGAACTGTATACCACAATCAGCCGTAATTGTTTTCGGTACCATAACTGCAGACATCTTTTGCATGACATTGTTCATAATTAAACTGATAAGCTCTTCTACCTCTGGATAGCGAGAATAACGACCAATCATCAATAAGTACCATCTTCCTTTAGTTTTGAACAAATCCACTAACGCATTTTCCCACGGTTTTGAAGAACACTCGATTTTTTATTTAGGATAAAGTCTAACTTCACTAATAAAGACGTTTTACATCAATTTCACATATAATGGATTCTTTCTTATAAGAACGACATGAATCACATTCAGGGCAGTTTTCGATTAGGTTAACGATTTATTTGGAAATGTAAGGCCACCAGTGTCAACCGCCTTAAACGACACTTGGTAATACCTAGGTGACCTCAATGTAAAGACTGCAACACTCTTTGTCTTAAAACTATTGGGACAACTATTCTGTCATTCATTAGAAGAATTGATTTGTATTCAGTCAGATTACTTTTCTTTTCATAGTAAGGGAGCAGATCCTTAGAAATTTCATTCCTGTTTGGCCAATCATTCATAACACAGTTTTTCATATTTACACTCTTCATCAACTAGTTGAGCATCAAATATTCTGTCATTATTTTTCAACCTATTGCTTACAGTAACAGGCATGCAAGCTTCAGCTTCATCAACAATATCATCCGTTTCAACTTTATCTATTGGTTTTCGGGATAGTAAAATCTGCTAACGCCAACAACTTCCCAGGAACATGTGCAACTTCCTGGAAAATTTTCAACATATGCAACTTCATGTGCATGAATAACGCATCATCCTTAAACGGAATCCATGCAATCTTGGAGATAAAACTGGTGAAGAAAAATAGGGACTGGAGGCTTGTGATCAGTTTCCAACTAAAACTCAAGACCCATTATGTAATCTTCCAATCTGGAACAAGTCCAAACAGCGGCCAAAGCCTCCTTTTCGATTTGAGAATATCGTCTTTCTGTAGATGTAAGGGTCCTAGAAACAAATCCTACAGGATTTAACACTCCATTATGATCCTGTAAAATAGCTCCACCTATCCCATATGATGAGGCATCTGCAGTCACAACAGTTCTTAAAGAAAGATCAAAGATAACCAGAACTGGTGCAGAAGTCAAAACCTCCTTTAGTTTTCTAAAAGATTGATCATGAACTGAATCCCAAAGAAATTCTCTATCTCATTTTAGCAGATCATTCAATGGAGCCACAATCTCTGCCTTATTGGGAATTGCCTTTGAATGAAAATTGACCATTCTAGTAAAGACTGCAATTTCTTTACATTATGCGGGCGTTCCATCTTTAATATCGCATCAACCTTGTTTGGGTGAATGTGAATTCCCTTGTAGTCAATTAAATGTCCAAGAAACTCAATCTCCGTTTTGAAAATTTCAGTCTTCGCTTTATTCAAAGTCATTCCGGATTTATTAATTTTTCCAGAACCATCTTCAGCCTTTGATCATGTTTTAACTTATTCTTTCCAAAAGTCAATATGTCATCCATCAAGCACACAACTCCTTCACAACCATCCAAAATCTCACTCATACGACGTTGAAAGAGCTCTGGAGCGGATGTAAAAAAAAGGCGAAAGATTTATTCGTTTTGAAGGGAAACCAGAGAGGGTAAATGTAATTCCAAAGGGTAAACGATTGAATTTGTACCTCTCAAATGGTGAAATAATAGTTGTAAGATTTCTTGAGGCTTCATCAAGCTCTATTTGATGAAAGCCAGACGCAGCATCCAGTTTTGAAAAATACTTGCATTTCCTAACAAACTGAGAGTGTAACTGACATAGGGTATTGGATGATACGCTCTCTGTACACACGAGTTAAGTCCCCTTAAATCCACACACAAACGAATATATTGCTTTCCATTTATGATTTTCTTCGGTACAACTACTATTGGTGAGCACCACTTTAGAAATACTTTGCATACTTTAGAAATTATGTCTGTTGCTTCCACTTCATCAAATTTCTCTTTGACTGAGGCTCGCAAAGGTATTGGGACTCTCCTTGGCGAGGTCACAACCATTGGAACTGGGTTTTCTTTGAGCTGAGTTTTACAAAGTCCAGGGATTTTGCCTATCCCTTCGAGAAGCTTTGAATACTCATTCAAATTTTTACCTTTTCTTCACTAGTATCTACAACATTTACACGTGCCAGTAGTTCTCTTCTACAGCTCTCTTTCCTAACAAGGGTCTCTGTAGATTTTCAATGTAGTAAACAATGATGTATTTATTTGTACAAATTGTATTTAAACAAATAAATAGTATTAAGTTTTTATTTGTCATTGTGGTGTCATAATAACATTTCGATGAAAAGTATTCCAATAAAATGTAGTTTTTAAACATTGTATCTTTAACTTTATGTTATGGTTGTAACGTAATATAAGCGTTTAGGAATAAATTCAAAACACGATTTTCATAGATAAATGGTGTTAGTTCAAATTTGGTACACGCAACGTTATAAGTTAGGTAAACATAAGTAAGTTGTTTAGGAAAAACGTACTATGTAACGTTGAATACTTAACTTCTTGAAATGTTATTACACCAGACTGCAAACAATAGGTTGTGGTCTCGATCCATATCACATTAGAAACTCGAGCATTGACTAACAATTTGTGGTATCATCATACACATTAGAAACTCCATGACTAGTATTTAAATTATCTTACTTTTATGAATGTAACATATGTTGATATATTAAATTACTTTATGAATGTAACATATTTTAATATACCAAATCCTCTACGTTTTATATGCTTCCTCTAACTGATGTGATTACAGACCAGTTAACCCACAGTTACTTTTAAAAAACCATGTAATTTCGAAAAGTTGATTTTACAATGCAAATACTACGTACTTTAAACGCTTAAACAGCTTCAGCCGTTAATAAAGGGACAGCAAGTTCCAAGGTTTTAATAGTAATTCATATAGCAAGAGAAATTGGCAACATAATTGGTTTTGTGGATTATTCCCTTACTAAGATGCATATGTCGACTGAAGTGTCTGAGATCAATAATAGAAACGTGGATTGGGATTTTGTATTTAAGTCAGTTTGTATGCGAGCTCATGTGGTATTGGATCTAGAAGTGCTTCCGGTCCAATCACTGGTCAATCTTCTACCCTCTTATCAGCTATTGATTACCTTTTCCTCCGATTTTCAGTGCAGAAATCGAAGATTGGATTTGGATGTAATTACAGCACTAAGAACATTTGTTTTATTGTATTGATTAAACCATCATATTTGGTAGTTTTACTTTACATTGCTGTTTTATCACTTGTCTCTATAAAAAATATTATGTTTCTTTTGAAACAAGTAAATTGTATTTTAGTTTTGATTTTAAAGTTTTAATGCAGTCTAAAAATATTATTGCCTTTAAAAAAACAAATGTTACTAACCAACATACTCTTTAACACTGCAGATGTTTTTAAAGACAATTAGACTTAATAAGATCATATTAAATATCTTACAGTATCTAGATTACATAAATAATTACATATTCTAAACTAAACTTATATTGAAACTCACAGAATTTACTCTCCTCTTACGATGAGTAGTGCAGTGGGCTATTTGGCTTTAAGCTCGAAAATAGCCATTTTGGCATTACAATTACAATTGTGTGTCACTAAAACGCAATATTAAGTATAAGGCCGTTCCCTATGGTTTTCTAACTTAAAGTTAAGTAAAAAATGTGTTTTTCACATCCACTATGACAAAGTAATGACTTACGGTAACCTTAACTCATGAGTGAAGATCTTTCGATAGAACATTTTCTTTTATTAAGCATGTAAAGCATTCGGTAAATTTATTAGAAAATACAAATATAGTTTAATTTATATAGTATGAAACCAAATAAATAAAGTATTCAAAAACAAAGGTTTATATTGCGTCTCTAGTTATGGGGATCCCTAAGATAATATTGAGGTTTTAATCCAGATTGTTTGAGTTATACTCGGGGAAACAATACACAAGTGAAAAAGAACTAGCAAGGAAAATACTGGTTTTCGACAGACAACCCAACTTAAGCTTTTATGGTTCCGCAACAGTGCTTACCTGAGAGAAAGGCTGAATTTGTCCGCCCAAGGAACTCATGACACCACACAAATAAAAACAAGTTAAACAACTGGAGAATATTCATTCTGACGCGTGTATATATAGTCCAATCTCATAAACTTTTAAATAGTTTTACAAATAAACTTTCAAATTGTCCAAGTTTTAGTATAATCCATCTTTTGTACAATTAAAATGCATAATTTCGAAAAACGCTTTACGCGTACGTCAGAAAACTCTTCTAGGTTTCAAATATATCATGTGTATTACTGAAAAATATATTTTGAATGGTGAAAACGGGAAGCTATTAACCCTTGCATCGAAGTTTCGCCGCGCATCTGAGACGGACCCTTAAAATACTGCAATGATATATTTGTGAAATGTTACAGTTCATAAAGCAAACTGAGATGTTTTGCATACGACTCAGACAAACAAGCACACTTCTTCAGAGTGAAAACTTTCCTATTACTTTTGTTTTGCTCTTTTGCCTTCTGTTTATTTTCTTGCTATACTCATGTATGAAGCTTCTAAAATATAAAAGTTTTAAAATTTATATCATCGTATTTATCTCTTTTCTATACATTTTATCTACGAATACAGTGTAGTATTATTTTTCCGATAAATTCTTTTCACTGAAAGTCACTTAACCGACGTTCTATGATTAGGTTTTAATTAGGTTTTTGCCAAAGGGAACATTTTGAAGCATCAGATTTATACTGTGAGTCTCGTAACGCTTGTGGTTTTACAGGAGGCTAAGCTGAATGCAGAAGTGAGGCTGTAAGCGTAACGAATAGCCTCGTAACACCCGTCCCAATAGAATATAAAAATCTGAGGCCGAAGGCCGAGGAGAGGCTGTGATTAGAGGACAAATTGCAAAGAAAATTCGATTTACTCATACCAGCGGTATTTCAGCGCTTAGCTTTGTGTCGGCCTGGTGGTTATTGTTGAAATCGATAAATCTAAACTTGACGTGGAATACTATAATTATAACAAACCTACAAGTTTTGGTTCATCAGCTAAAACCATTCTATATTATACTAGTGTTTGGTATTAAATTCTGCAGTCTATTAAATAAGGGAATATAATAATAAAACAGTTTTCATCAGAGTATTATCCGCATTTGCCGTAATGTAAAATATTAACGACGCATCTTTTGTTTCACAGTTTATAAATTTGCTCAGTCTCGTCGTATTAGGTTTTAATTCACGGCTGAATTTATTTGCAAACATTTTGTTTTCTGTACGTTGAAACAAATGACTTAACATGGCATTTTACAATTTTCAAGATTGAAAGTTTGGTTACAAAAGACTAACTGTATATTGCGTACTTGACGTTTGGTTCTGGCACGAAAGGTTTTCATCAAAGGTTTTAGATTATTGTTTGGAATGTTCAACTATGTATTCTAGGCAATAAACATACAATAAAAAATGTAGTTGATCACGTTAAAATATTCCTACCGTTGAAAGTTTAGTGGAATTATGTGGCAAACAGGATAGTTTTAAGACACATCAATTGCTAATAAGAAAAAAAAGCTATATGAAAAAGACTTACATGACAAAAATAATGAGAACAAAATAAACAAAAATTTTAAACTGTTCTATTTCCGAAGTAGAGTTGAAACTGAACACGCAATACATTTAATTATACTTGTAAATGCACTGTTACACACTGCATTATTTGAAACTATTGTATGCTTGAGTGTATTTTTCGTTCCAGTTAACCACCACTATGTATTTGTTATAACCGATAAGGGATTTAACGCTTAAGTTAAATCGCAAGCATTTAGAGACAGTACTTAGTGTAATTGTGAACAATGGAGATAAGCCAGCAGCGCTGTGCAGGGGACCTTCGTTTATTAGTGTGAGCAAACAATTATGAAATGTGGCATGATTTATATGTTTGCCGAAGTTAGTGTCAACATTTACACTGCTGAATAGAGAAGTCACTGCTGTGTTTTCCCGCAACTGACAGTTTAAAGGTCATAATGTTATTTAGTCTGATAGTTTAACAAGGACCGTGTTTGTTGGTTTCATTTGTTTAGCATTTTTATATTTTATGCATTCAATAGAAACAAACTAATTGAGTGTATGGATCGGCTATCATGAAATTACAGTTACAACGTTGTTTAGGATAAAATTATGATTTCCACAGAATCATTTTTGAGATAAAGACATAAGTATTTGATTCTAGGTTAACCACATTTTAATGATTCACTAAAGTTATTAAGTTAAGTTTCATTAAATATGAAAGTACTGTAGTGAGCCTTAGTATACTGCCGATTCTTGTCTTAAAGGTAATCTGATGCATGTCCAGTATTTTTCAATAACGTATATCGGCTTATTCAATTTATTTGTGATTATATAATCTTTAGTTAATTATGTTGTCAATTAGCCTAGAAAGGTAATGAAACACACCAAATTACTGATAATTTGTACATACAAATTTATTAACATTCGTTAGTCCTCATTAAAATGTAAATTTAGTTAAGCGTACCTCTGCTGCGTGGTGCCGCTCAATGCAAGGGTCTAAAATAAACCAAAAATACACTGACACTTTGCAAGGTAAGAGTAAGTGTTTGCATTAGTTTTAAAAATAGGAGCGTACCTACAGGTGTATAGGGCCTTTAATTCAGAGCAAGTGTACCAATGAAGTTAAAATGCACTCAAACATGGACAGTTTCAACGTTGATTTGTGAAACTATTAAACTTTTTATAGGACATTGAGCTCCATAAACGTGCCAGGAATCTCCTTAAGTTTGAAAATATATATGGTTTTATTTATGTAAAACTATTTTGAAAGGTGAACTTACCCGCATAAACCTTGCAAGCGCTCGCTTTGACAGTTATGCCCCGTAAATTGAAAGAAGGCACATTTTTAGCCAGTTTACATGCACTGTGTTGTATAGTCCTTGTGTGGACAAATTTTGGCTTTCTCTGTGGTATCTTCTGAGGTGGAACTCCCTTCAGAATGCTAATTAATTTTTCGAATGCTTTACAATTGGTTGTTGCTCAAAATTGGAAGAATAGTACAGTTTGAAATACATACAAATTAGACTCGTATATTTAATTTTTAAGGCAATAGACAATATGTTTCCACGCCATCTCGATCTTTTGAAATGTCTAACACGAGTTAAAACAGGTTTGATTAAAACAGGTTGAAGATAAAAATAGGCGATGGAAAAGCAGAAAGCCTAGTCACTGTCACCGCCTCAAGACATCCACTTAAACCCCATCTGTAAAAGCACTGACACATGCGTTGTTATTTTTACAGGATGAACGTAAAACGTGGGTCTTGAAATGACATTGATACAGTAATAACCTATTGGCCTATTGAATATGAAGGTACATATTTTATTTTTTTCTTCCTGCCGCATCAAAAAATTACTTAGTCTGGGCTTTCATAATGTTTTGCGCTGAACCGGTGGTGTTTACGAAGTATTGACGTCTCGTAACTATGCAGAACGTTTTGTTTGTGGTTTTAAACATCTATTGTTTCATGTATATTCATATTTGTGTTTCATTGGGCATGTTCATGAAAGTAAAAACTAAGATATTAAGGAGGTAGGATTAAAGCAAAGTGTACAGTTGGAGAAGAGGTAATAGTTCTCCAGGCTTACGCCATTGTTGTAACCTTTATTCATTCTATACATAATTAACCTTCTTTGTATTCTAAATATCACAAAGAATGATGGTAATATGATGGTGTTATGAGAGAGTCCTCCCAAAATTTAAACCCACCAGCCGCTACTGGTTTTAAGTTAGTTTTAAAAATAACAGCTATGTTAAAACTCACGCCGTTGGATAATGGACTCGTGCAATGATGTGCCGAGGAGTCAGTTAGTATGAAATATAACTTAAATATGCAAACCAATAATATAATCATCTCAAAGAACAACATTGATTTAATTTCGTTGGATAAACATTGAAAAATAAAATGATTGACACAATCAAATAACTAAATCAACCTCTGACCTGCATTCAGTGTATCTATTTTAATTTCAGATTCGGTTTGATGTATTCATAGGGGAATTATTTATAGAATCAACAAGGTTTGCTTTATTCAATGAACTGGACTCAGTATTAAATTTGGTAGTTTACCATCATTTCTTTTGTCGGGTTGTGAGAACTTTGTTTAAAAACAAACAAACCCCTACAAACGCCATTAAATGATAATGTCAAAATGCGAATAACATAAATTACCACAACTTAATTCATGCTAACTTAAAGAAACAGTTAAAATATTGAGAAAACCAAATTATTCTTAGTTCTAAATAATTTATAACTCTTACTCCTAACCTTGTCCGGAACTTCTACTTTTCGGTTCATTGGTCAGTTCTGTGTAAGATTACCCAGAGACAGGAAACAAGGTAACAACCAATTACTTGGCCGATATCTCACTCAACAGTTTAATTAATTATATAAGTCATAAGTCATTTATTCGTGAATAGATACACGTTTTCTTTGTAATTGTAAAATTTCTTTGTAAAATTTCTTGTAACAGTTCCTCATTGATTCTGGAAGTTTATAAAAAACCTTTAATTCCTGCACAGGATGTTTTTCCGAGAGGGCTAAGCGATGCTGAGGGATCCGAAGATAGTCTCGGTTTCTGGTCGGATACCTGTGCTTGGAGCCAACCGTCTGAACTGCAGACCCGTTGTTAAAAATATGCAGTATAGTTTTGAAAATACAAAGAGAAGGGAGAGTTAGCAGTTTCAATGAACGAAACATTCCTCTACACGGTGCAAGTGGAGCGGTCTTCATGATGATCCTGATAGCAGCCTTTTGTCTCAAGAATACCTGACGAGTACCAAGACCCATCTCAGGTGCTGAAATTAAAGATGAATTTTTATTTAGATGGTTCAAAAGCCTAGCATGAACTAATTACTCCAACACTTTAGAGAAGGTAGTTATCAAAGATATTGGTCGATGATTATTTACGTCACTGTTATTTCCTTTTTTGAAAATGGGAACAATTTTCGAAATTTTTAGCTGTTTTGGAAAAATACCAGATGGAAGAGACATATTACAGATGGCAATTAAAGGTTGCAAAGTCCCAGGATAGATATTTTTGAGAAGGAAGCTTGAAAATTCATCTACGCCTGAGGATCTTTTGTTTTGAGGGCCAAAATGGCATTTTCCACTTCCTCGTAAGATACAGGTGTGAATAACTTCGAACTGTGAGGTTTTGTGTGATGAGTTCCTAGTTTGGATAAATAAATAAATAAATAAATAGTTTATTGTGTTAAAAATTTACATGTTATAGAAACGTCAATTATTCTTTGAAAAGCTAAAATTTGCTATACATTCTAACATCAAAATCCCAATCAAACATACATTTTTGACATTCACTCTCTCTCATTCGTTTGAATTATACCACTACAATCCCATTAGTCAGTTAGTGTTTTCCCAGTCATGTGCCATAAACTCGTCTGTGTTGTGCTTCGGTGGTCAAAACCTTTTTAAACGATTTTAAAAGCCTTAAGCTCTGGGGCACTTTAATAGAATTTGGCAACCTGTTGCCTAGTTGAACTCCTACCTGAGAAGGTAAACGTTCATGAACCGCCGTTCTGTGTCTCCCAGTTCGGAAGTTATCACTGCCTCTAGTTTCATAAGAGTGAATGTCACATCCTCTTACGAGACCGCACTTATATTTGAAAAAGACAAATTTCAAAAAATAGAGGCAAGGTAGTGTCAACAATTTCAAATTTTTGAATGTTGGCCTGCACGACTCTCTCTCCATAATTTTGCAATGGTTCGGACTGCTTTTTTGCAGAATGAAAACTCTGTTAAAACTTGATTTTGAGCATCCACCCCACAAAGCCAACCGTAGGAAAGGTGAGGGTAGATTACTCCGTAATACGCCGTCATCAGTACCTGAATTCGGACAATTTCAAAACATAAATGCCTGAGGCTAACTTTGAGCAGACACTGTCTACATGATATTCCCAGGTCAAACCTCGGTCGAGGTGTACCCCAAGGAATTTTGTTGAGTAGACTTCGATTCAGTATTGTCCACCATGACTGTTGGACTAATATCTGAGACCGTCTGTCGCAGACAAAATTATAAATGTTGATTTTGTTGGATTTGTTTTTAGATTGAGCTCGTTGAAATGCTGAATTGCTTTGTTGAGCACAATAAATGAATTGATTTCTAATTGTTGGTTTGAAGAAGCTTTGAAACAGAAAGTCGTGTCATCTGCGTACTGGACAAGTTGGCCGTTATGTACTGATGAGCCAAAGTCGTTGACGTAAATCAGAAAGAGAAGCGGGCTGAGTATGGAGCCTTGAGGGACTTAAGAATTGTGGATTGTGAAGAAGGAAGAGGAGGCACACTGCAAAAGTGATTGTTGAAAACATTAGCTATTTTATATTTTCTATTTCTATTCTCTATTTTAGCTAGTTTCTATTTGGAAACTGCTGAGAAACTCCTGAGACTTCAATGGTGGCAACGAAGAGTGAGATGATGTTGGCTCCTGAGTCTCCCCTTCGCACCATGCTCCAGACCGCTCTCGGTAAACAGGCCGTAAACATTATTTCATAAACCCACAGAAACAAAATGGCGGCTATTTAAATTTTTCAAATTGAAATACCATAATGGCGCATAATACAAAAAGTTTACTAGAGTAAAAATAGTTGTATTTATAATTTTACATAAAGATACAAACTCATTTTTCCAAATTTACATTAGTATTTTCATTTTACGTCCTTACAACTGGTACATTACCTGTTTGAAAATTTAAACAGCCGCCATTTTGTTTCTGTGGGTTTTATGAAATAATGTTTTTCTAAAATTTAACTGTTTACACATAAACACCGTACCAAGTTTGAATGCAATCGGTCAAACCGTTCTGAGATATAAATTTAAACAATGAAAACTGGTAATGTACCAGTTGTAAATTGACGTAAAAGTGAAAATATTAATTTAACATTTGGAAAAATGAGTTTGTATCTTAATGTAAAATTATAAAATACAACTTTTTTACTCTTGTAAACTTTTGTGTATTATGCCAATTTAATGGTATTTCAATTTGAAAAGTTTAAACAGCCGCCATTTTGTTTCTGTATGGTTTGAAGACATAATTATTTTTCTTAAACTGCCTTAGGGACACATAAAAACCATACCAACTTTGAATGCAATCGGTCAAACCGTTCTGGCGATATAAGTTTTAAGTAAAAATACAAAATGACGGCTACAGGAGTAACGAAGAATTTTAGGACCCATGTTTATAGGGACTTTTTTCATTTTTGCATAAGGAACCCACCCTTGAAATTTAACGCCCTATTTTGAATCACCCTGTAGTATAAAATTTGAAATCAACATCCCCAGTAATGTTCGACCCCAGTAATGTAAGAAACGTCATAATAAGTCTTTGATCAAATGTATTTAGAATCAATGATTTGTAACAAGAAACACACGACGCAGTAAAGTATAATTTGTGTTACCAGACGTTGCGAGTAATTTTCGTAATCACAAAAAAATTGAGTGTTGACTTATACGTTCGAGTACCTTCACAAACAAATTTCGAACGTAAAAAATGAATATTTAATGTCAACCAAGTTTGAGTATTATTGATTGGAGTTGCATGTAATATTAAAATGCAGGTGAAGTTGGTTTTTAGTAGAATGGGTTTGTCTTTCTGATACTATTGACATATGTCAGCAATTGAATATTCCAATAAATACTCTACATTTAATAACACTTACTTGAATGTAATGTTGGACTTTAGCTGAGCTTGTCCCTAACGACGTCAAGAGAAATTGGACCATTATCGAAACTTCAGCTGAGAGGCTCTTCAAGTAATCAAGTGGGTTTAATCCAAGTAATCTAACAACCAAAGCGTTACTTCACATGTGAGCGTTCCACGGAATAAGAGATTTATATTTACCTTATCAGTTTATGAGACTTATCATGTATTAGTAAAACTAATTTTCTTGTTAAGTTTATCATGTTTTGGTAATAGTATAACTCTCACCTAAATATTGTCAACTGAATTCCGATTCCAAAACGTATCCACAATAAAAATAGCTAACAAGTGTAACAATCTTCAAACAACTTTGTAGGCATTGTATTTCAAGTCTTCGTTTGCAAACCTCGGAAGACTCCAACCCTTGACATTCCTCTGAATCTATTTCTGGTCTTGCATATTCTAAACGACCGTGCCTGACAAGTGCTCAATTAGCATTGAATTCAGCTGGTTCACGAGCACTGTGAAAGAGTACATAATAAGAGAAAAGAGAGTCCCAGCTCACGCATTAGTCTACCAGAATGTAGAGATTCCGACTTCAAGACGTCCCTATCATGAATACATACACGCATGTTTGATACGCTCATCTCAGGTAGTAAATAGTTTTAACAAAAAGCTATCACATAAACAGTTAGGTTTTGAAGATGAAGCATATAAAATGGGCAAAGCGTTATTAAAACGCGTTGTTTATTCTGCTATATTTCAATTTTACGCAGCTATTTGTCTCAATAAACCCTAAAGAGCCCTGCTCTTTGAATAAACTCTTTGCGTTTAAATAAAACTACTATTAAAAACTGTATTTGAAAATACCTTACAAGTGTAATTACATTTGTTTAAAAGACGACTACAAGATTACTATGGTCTAAAAGATTGATTCAAATGGTATAATAAAAACAAATTCTTTCATTAAACTTATATAAATACCAAGTTTAATGAAAGAAAATAAAGCATTTTTATTGTACGAAGAAAAGAGTTGTTAGAAGGAACTAAATTGAGTTATAAATGAAAACTAAGGGCTTAGTTAGTCAAAACATTGGTTCAAAAGGAATTTGCAGCGCTTCGTAGTTCAATTATTAAATTTTAAAACTGACAAATATTTTTCGATAGTGTCAACCCTCAAATTACGATTTGCGAAATTTTTCCCCACAACTACTTTTTTATGAACCCTACAACCTATGCTATCATTAACAGTTTTCTTCCGTCTTCTCGTGGACCGTTCATTTGTGCTGACTTCTGGTTACTAACTACAGCAACGCCAATTGGCTGTGACCAAGTTTTACCATATGGTTAGAGTTCTATTGGTCAACATTTACTCAAAGATTTCACATATCAATTCTTGGAACATAGCTTTGGAAGAAATTCAATACATGTACAGGGTTTTTGCATAAATTCAAATTATATACACGTTTAGATAATAAGTAACATTGCAGATTTTTTAAAAGTTACTTAAATTACCTGTCAAAAACAGGACGTAAAGTAAAAATATGTTTAAAGTTTTTCATAAGTTTGTTGCATTTCAAAATTATTTCATTGTATAGTTTCATCCCATTGTAAAACGGTGCCAATATTATATAGCTCAGGAGTCAAAAGTCTAAATATTATTGAACTTAATTTGACGTATCCTAATTGCTTAAAAGAGACATTATGAAAGTTTGTTCCGAGTAAAGGTAAACGTATAAACTTAAGTCAATCCGTACTTAACATAATGAGTTGATGAAGAACCGAGAGAGAAAGATTAAACCTTCAACTTCAAACAAAGTCAGGTTTATCACAATGATAACTTGATGAGAGTATTTGCAACTTTACATTTTCAGCTCTGATTGTTGAATCTACAAGTCTTTGTTAACGCTTTAACGCTTTGAGTAGGACAAATAGGTACGATAAACATTACAGCATAAGTTCTGAATACAAAATGAAGTATGTATTTTGTGATACGAAAATAGAAAAGGCGAACAGTTTGAACGGACAGGCGTAATTAGAAAACTGGTTTCAAACACGTAAAAGAGTCGCGCAAGCTTTATATCATTTAGTAGAATACTTGGTTGTTACTTTGGTATTTTGCTTTCATAGAGGGCAACACACTCATAGAGGGTATTTTAAGGTGACTATGAAATGATGGTGAGTGTGACAAGTGTTTTTGATGGATGATGAGATGAAGTCTTATTACAAACTAGAGCCGTTGACAGTTGACCAATTTATTTTCTAGAATTATTCAGTGTGAAATAAGTTTATTTTATCTTTTGAAATTGATTACACTTTTACTTTTTTACCTTTTGATTTTAACTATTGTATTAAAAAAAACAATTAATTGATTTAACGACATCTAGTGTTAAAATTTGACCACTCCTTTGAATAGAGGGACAACCCCTTCTTTGAAAAGGAAATATTATAAGTGTTCTATAGTTGACACAAATTATACCTACCTTAGTTTAACAGCGCAAATGAATTCCTGTTTGTCAAGTTGACCATAATTTTGTTTTTTGTTGGTTAAAAGGTAAAATCCATTTTTTAATTGTTCAAGTTTACTAATGCTTACTTATTATGAAGGTTAATTAAAGTTTCATGATGAAAGCCACCAGATTACTATAATCAATATATAGGTTTATGTTACCCATGATCTGTCGTGTAATCTTAATGTAGTTATAAGCACTATTAGCTGTTTCGCGGCCATCCTAGGCCGCTTCTTCAGGTATGAGGACGTGTAGTTATCACCATAGAGGTCGTCAAGTTGATTAAATAAACAGATAAATAAATAGAAGAATAAATAGACACGCGCACATTGAAGATACATTTAAAACAGTTACAAAAACGAAAAACACTGCTTGGCCAAGCACACCCGCCTCGCATGAAGGAACAGTCCGAACTGGAGCGGCGGTGGGGTGGGGGTGATAAGGCCTTCTTGATATCAGCTGGTCTATCCGTTATCGCTGATGTGACGTATGAGCCTACTCCGACACCTGTTGTCCTCTTCCAGCATATTCATAGCGGTGGTGTACAGAGAATTTGATTTAAAATCCACTTGTTCATTTAGGACATTGTCTGGCTCAGTTTTTATAGCCTTGTAGATGTGAAATTCTTCAACACAATCTAAGTAGCGGCCTCTGTTGCTGCACACACTAAGAGCTGTCATATTGTCATCAAAGCTAGAATAGCTGTGTTTACTATCAATGAGATGTGTGGCGTATGCTGATCTTGTCTTAGAAAGTTTTGATTTTGACGGCAGATGTTCTTTGAAACGTGTCCTAAAGGATCTGGAAGTTTGGCCTATGTAGTATTTGGGGCAGTCGTTGCAGGACAACTTGTACACACCCGTTTTTTCTCCGAGGCTCTTGTTTACTGTAGGTCGAGCTTTAATATGGTACTCAATTTATTGTTAGTAGAATATGAAAGAGTGACATTATTTTTCTCAGTTCATTTTTAATGTGTAATTCAACGCTGTTGAGCCATAGTTCATTGAAATGTACTTTTATCTTCTGTAGCTGGGAGTGACTGTAAAGGTTGAACTCTCATTTTATTTTTCTGTTTCAAGATAAGGCGGTCTACTATTGTACTTTTGTAACCATTTTTAATGGCAATGTATTTAATTGTGGCCACTTCGTCTTGGTAATCGTCTGGACTAAGAGGAATACTTAACAGTCTATTAACAAAGCTATTGTATGCAGCCATTTTCTGATTGTAAGGGTGATGAGATGTGGAGTGTATAGTCTGGTCCGTGGTTGTAGGCTTTCTGTATATTTTAAATTTTAATTCTGAATTAGATTTCTGAAGTGTTAGGTCAAGGTAGTTGATTGAGTGATTTTCTTCAATTTCTAGCGTGAACTTTATTTTGGAGTGAATTGTATTTAAGTAATTGTTCAGTAACTTTATCTGTCTGCTATTTCCGTTGAAAATTACCAAAGTGTCATCAACGTACCTACAGTAAAAAGCTATTTTGTTCTGGAATTTATTGTTGTCTGACCAAAGACTGGAGTTTTCTAAATGGTTGAGGAATATTTCAGCTAAAACTCCCGATAAAGGTGAGCCCATGGCGAGGCCTTCTTTTTGAAAATAGAACTCATCATTAAATTTGAAATAATTTTGTTTTAGAACTGTTTTTGTCAGAGTTATCAGTTCATCTATTGCCTGTACAGTGAGATTTGAGTGAGTAGTGAGATTGTCCTTAAGTATAGTTAAAGTCTCATCTACTGGTACGTTAGTGTAAAGATTCACAATGTCAAAAGAGGCAAGAGTGTGGCTATTGATAAGCTGTTTTTGGCTTAATTTTTGTATAAGCTCCAGGCTATTTTTCAAGCTGTGTGAGTTATGTAAGACAATCTGGCTACTAATAATTCTTTCCAACTTCTTGGAAATGTTGTATGCTGGAGATGGTATGAAATTGACTAGAGGCCGTATTGGAACATTATCTTTATGTATTTTTGGTAACCCTTTTAGGTTAGGAGCAGAGGGGTTGGTAACTTTGCTATGGAATATTTCAGCTGAAGATAATAAAGTTGTGCTTTGTGAAATAACTTTATTTATTTCTTTACTAAAACTTGTAGTGGGATCCGTGTTAATTTTGTCAATATTGTTATCAGCTAAGAATGTGTGAACCTTATCTACATAATCTTGCTCGTACATTACAACTAAGGAATTGCCCTTGTCAGCTTTAGTTATCAGAGCTTTGTTTTCCTGGAGCTACGCCTAATGCCAGCTGCAACCTGTCTCGGGTCGATATCGGTCAACCACTCTGTTCATGTCATTAGGGTTTCGTAAGAGTGTTTTGGCTTTCTTATTGACAATAACTCGAGTGGTGTTCCTTATCTCTTCTGTCTGCAGTGACTTGATAACAGCTTCAGCTTGAAGTAATTCATTGAAAAGCTGTGTTTTATTGTTAGGGAAATTGTAGTTGAGGCCTTTATCTAATAACTTAATTTCTTCCTTATCAAATACTATGCTCGTGTAGTTTATTACTCTGGGGTAGAACATGTGTTTACATTTGACCTCTTCGTGCAACAGCTGGGTCTGAGATAAATTTCTAGCTTTTTACTTTGGACTTTCTTTTTTGCTGCAATTTTCTTACTGATTTGATTGTCAAGGATAGTGAAAATATTTTGCTGGATTGATGGGTGTAACAGATTTAATAATTTTAAGTGAGTTTTGAGTAACAACTTGTTCAGTATATTTTTCTTGATGTACAGAGATTTTATTTCATTTTTGATCCAAGATTTTTGTGCCAACTTTAAGGTCTTTTTTGCTGCGTATGATTTACTATTTATTCTTACATTTACATAGCTTGGAATCAAACCACAATCGAGACATTTCTTATTAAACTTTATATTCTCGTTAGTTTTTAAGGTCTTTAACTTTACGTCCTTGTATTTATTGACTATTTTTGCTTGACTAGCTTCTAACTTCATGATGAAAGCCACCAGATTACTATAATCAATATATAGGTTTATGTTACCTTATGATCTGTCGTGTAATCTTAATGTAGTTATAAGCACTACAGCTGTTTCGCGGCCATCCTAGGCCGCTTCTTCAGGTACGAGGACGTGTAGTTATCACTCATAGAGGTCGTCAAGTTGATTAAATAAACAGATAAATAAATAGAAGAATAAATAGACACGCGCACATTGAAGATACATTTAAACAGTTACAAAAACGAAAAACACTGCTTGGCCAAGCACACCCGCCTCGCATGAAGGAACAGTCCGAACTGGAGCGGCGGTGGGGTGGGGTGATAAGGCCTCTTGATATCAGCTGGTCTATCCGTTATCGCTGATGTGACGTATGAGCCTACTCCGACACCTGTTGTCCTCTTCCAGCATATTCATAGCGGTGGTGTACAGAGAATTTGATTTAAAATCCACTTGTTCATTTAGGACATTGTCTGGCTCAGTTTTATAGCCTTGTAGATGTGAAATTCTTCAACACACCTAAGTAGCGGCCTCTGTTGCTGCACACACTAAGAGCTGTCATATTGTCATCAAAGCTAGAATAGCTGTGTTTACTATCAATGAGATGTGTGGCGTATGCTGATCTTGTCTTAGAAAGTTTTGATTTTGACGGCAGATGTTCTTTGAAACGTGTCCTAAAGGATCTGGAAGTTTGGCCTATGTAGTATTTGGGGCAGTCGTTGCAGGACAACTTGTACACACCCGTTTTTTCTCCGAGGCTCTTGTTTACTGTAGGTCGGGGCTTTAATATGGTACTCAATTTATTGTTAGTAGAATATGAAAGAGTGACATTATTTTTTCTCAGTTCATTTTTTAATGTGTAATTCAACGCTGTTGAGCCATAGTTCATTGAAATGTACTTTTTATCTTCTGTAGCTGGGAGTGACTGTAAAGGTTGAACTCTCATTTTATTTTATTTTTCTGTTTCAAGATAACGGTCTACTATTGTACTTTTGTAACCATTTTTAATGGCAATGTATTTAATTGTGCCACTTCTGTCTTGGTAATCGTCTGGACTAAGAGGAATACTTAACAGTCTATTAACAAAGCTATTGTATGCAGCCATTTTCTGATTGTAAGGGTGATGAGATGTGAGTGTATAGTCTGGTCCGTGGTTGTAGGCTTTCTGTATATTTTAAATTTTAATTCTGAATTAGATTTCTGAAGTGTTAGGTCAAGGTAGTTGATTGAGTGATTTTCTTCAATTTCTAGCGTGAACTTTATTTTGGAGTGAATTGTATTTAAGTAATTGTTCAGTAACTTTATCTGTCTGCTATTCCGTTGAAAATTACCAAAGTGTCATCAACGTACCTACAGTAAAAAGCTATTTTGTTCTGAATTTATTGTTGTCTGACCAAAGACTGGAGTTTTAAATGGTTGAGGAATATTTCAGCTAAAACTCCCGATAAAGGTGAGCCCATGGCGAGGCCTTCTTTGGAAAATAGAACTCATCATTAAATTTGAAATAATTTTGTTTTAGAACTGTTTTGTCAGAGTTATCAGTTCATCTATTGCCTGTACAGTGAGATTTGAGTGAGTAGAGATTGTCCTTAAGTATAGTTAAAGTCTCATCTACTGGTACGTTAGTGTAAAGATTCACAATGTCAAAAGAGGCAAGAGGTGGCTATTGATAAGTTGTTTTGGCTTAATTTTTGTATAAGCTCCAGGCTATTTTTCAAGCTGTGTGAGTTATGTAAGACAATTCTACTAATAATCTCTTCCAACTTCTTGGAAATGTTGTATGCTGAGATGGTATGAAATTGAATGAAATTAAAAAATTAATTTTAAAATTAATTTTAAATTTTAATTTGATGGTATGAAATTAAAAATGAACTGAGAAAAATAATGTCACTCTTCATATTCTACTAACAATAAATTGAGTACTCATATTAAAGCCCTGACCTACAGTAAACAAGAGCCCTGAGCAAAACGGGTGGTATGTTGTCCTGCAACGACTGCCCCAAATACTACATAGTGGGCCAAACTTCCAGATCCTTTAGACACGCGTTTCAAAGAACATCTTGCCGTCAAAATCAAACTTTCTAAGACAAGATCAGCATACGCCACATCTCATTGATAGTAAACACAGCTATTCTAGCTTTGATGACAATATGACAGCTCTTAGTGTGTGCAGCAACAGAGGCCGCTACTTAGATTGTGTTGAAGAATTTCACATCTACAAGTATTATAAAAACTGAGCTTCAGACAATGTCCTTAAAATGAACAAGTGGATTTTAAATCAAATTCTCTGTACAATTCACCGCTATGAATATGCTGGAAGAGGACAACAGGTGTCGGAGTAGGTTTCATACGTCACATCAGCGATAACGGATAAAACCAGCTGATATCAAGAAGGCTCTTACACCCCTAACCCCACCGCTGCCGCTCCAGTTCGACTGTTCTTCATGCGAGGCGGGTGTGCTTTGGCCAAGCAGTGTTTTTCGTTTTGTAACCGTTTAAATGTATCTTCAATGCGCGTGTCTATTTTATTCCTTCTATTTATTTATCTGTTTATTTAATCAACTTGACGACCTCTAAGGAGTGATAAACTACACGTCCCGTAATCTGAAGAAGCGGCCTAGGGATGGCCGCGTGAAACAGCTGTAGTGCTTATAACT
This sequence comes from Matsumurasca onukii, assembly GCA_018831715.1. NCBI lineage: Eukaryota > Metazoa > Arthropoda > Insecta > Hemiptera > Cicadellidae > Matsumurasca > Matsumurasca onukii. The sequence continues at coordinate 40,019,088 of CM032062.1, forward strand.
ACATTAAGATTACACGACAGATCATAAGGTAACATAAACCTATATATTAATTAAAGTTTAACGTATACACTGGTCGAATAAAATTACTTTGTTACATATGATGCTCAAACATTCCTAGACTCATAAAACAAACAATAAGGTGCTTAAACCATTAATTTAATTTATAGTCAATAGTCAATAGTCAAATTCTTTATTGAATAGGAATACAATATATGTACATGTATATCTCAATCGTCATATAGTGCAATATCACTGAAAATCTTAATAGTTAAAATAGCAGATTACATACAAACAAAAATACAAGTTTTTACACCTCTACAATTAAAACAAGTTATTATAATTATTAATGATCTAATTTGGACCAAGGTATCTCTGTGCCAGAGAGGAATTCGTGGACATCATAAAAATTTTTGTATGAGATACCTCTTAAGTTGAGTTAGAAAGCTGGAGCCTCACACGATCTGATCTCTCTTTAGGCAACCTGTTAAAAAAACATTGCCCAGCGCATATGGGTCCTGAGTCAACGCCAAGCGATGATTTGGTGTACGGAGATCTGAACCGTGACGTTCGTTGGGAATTCAGACCAGAGCTGACAGTTTTTAAACTGACTGACTGCTGATAGTGACTGCTACGACTCTGTATATATAGAGACAAGTGAAGGCCAGAAGGTCTAGTTTTGTTTAAAAACACCTCTACATGAACCTTTGAGGTGAGAGTCCCTAAGAACTGAATCGCTCTTTTCTGTTCAATAAATACCCTTTGAAGCAAACGAAGAGGCACCCCCAAACCTCTACTCCATAAGTCATTAAAGAGGTAAAACATGCATGGTAAACCGAAATAAGACTATTTTAAACTGGCAAAGGTATAACGTTTCTAAGGGCAAAGCTGATCTCGACTAAGTCTACTACAAAGTTGAGATATGTGCCCAGACAAGACTATGGTCAAAAAGTCAATCCCAAAACCTCAACTTGGGTGACCTCTTTTATTCCAAATTTATCAAAATTAACTTAAAATGGACATTTATTTCTGTGTTAAGAAATTCATAAAGACAGTTTTGTCCGGATTCAATACAAGGTTGTTTTCCATCAGATAGTTTTTAAAAAGAATTGATTGTGCCTGAAACCCCTCATTTTCCAAATCATTCACAGAGCTACGAAACAAAAGAGTCGTAATTACTCGTATATAAGATTGGTTTTGCAAGGGACACTAATATTTACTGTCATTTATGTAGATCTAGAAAAAGTAAAGGTTCTAGAACTACTACCTGAGGAACACCGCAAAGAAATTCAGCACAGTCAGACCTTTATTCCCGACACCTCAACAAACCATTGTTTTCTGTTCAACAGGCAAGACTTAAACCATTGCAGAGGAATTCCCTCGCTAACCTAAAGTCTTCTAGTTTCATAAAGAATATTGTGATCTACTGATCGAATGCTTTGAGAGATCGCAAAGACACTGAAAGCTACGTTCCGTTGATCAAGACTGTTGATAACTTCATGAGTGAAATCTAAGATCGCTTTCAGTCGTAGATCGACCTACTCTGGAAGCCATACTGGATTTAGAATAAGGATTTTTTGAAATTGTCGAGGTGATCTAAGCCTTTGTAAACAATTTTTTCCAATAATTTCTTTGACAACGTACAGAGCAGAGATATTGGACGATAGTTGTTAACGTCACATTTGCTACCTTTTGAAGATAGGAACTAGTTTGCAGTTTTGTAAACATCGGGGAATATTCTAATGACAAAGATTGATTAAAAAGAAACGTCAAAGGTTTTAAAATATTCTTATATGAGTTTTAAGCAAAAACTAGATATCTGTCAGTACCAGAAGAATGCTTTGATTTAAGAGAGATGATAGCCTGTTCTTATCCCAATGCAGTAACAGGGAAGAAGAAACAAGGACTTAAACTGCTTGCCTCCCCTGCTACTGAATTGATATTATGATAAAAAGGACGAACCATTAGCAACTGGGTTGTTTTGAAAACCAGTCATTGAAGTGGATTGACAACCTGAAGAGGAGACGGGTCGGAAACTCCTTCACACTTTTAAAGGCGGTATTGATGCGTTTCGGGGACTCCTGGGTTTCTCTTCGAACAACATTCCAGACAGTCTTTCTGTATGCAGCTGGAACGCTGCATTTCAATAGATATTTTAACCCGTTTTTCCCTAACCAGGAGTTTACAAAAATATCTCTGTCTACACTTCAAAATCTTTTTTAAATTCGATCGTTTGAGTCGCGAATAATGATTGCCAGATCGTAATTTTGTCTGCAAGTTCTCTTAGATTTGGACTTAATTGTATGCTACTTTTTTGTAGGGCCGAACAGAAACTTCTTTGAGGAAAAGCCAACGAGAAAAAAAATGTTGAATAACCGAAGAAAAGCAAAACATGTTATTAAATTCATACCCCCATTCAGAAAATTCCAATCTGCCGACAAAAAATCATTAAACTTAAAGATATTTTCATTGGAAAAAATCGTATTTTAATTTTTGTAGGTAAAGACTTTTACAGACATGTTTTATATTAATTAATTGAGCATCATGATCTGACAGAGGCTGAAAGAAAGAATTACATGATATTTTATCTCTCGAGATAAATTAGTTACCACATTATCTAAGAGGGAACTGCTCTTATGAGGACTCTAGTTGGTTGGTGAGACAAGCTCATAAAGATTAAATGATGAAAAATATATCTCTAATTAACTTTAAGACATAGCTATCATATTCCAAAAAAATTAACATTCCAATCTCCACAAATTAATAATGAGCTCTATTTTTGACATATTATGTAGCAATCTTTCAAAGTTTGATATAAATCAACTTCTTTATTTTAAGCGCTCTATACAGACAAATCAGTAGGAAATTAATATCCGTAAGCCAAACTTAGCTCTAACTTAATACTGGCTAGCCGTACATTCAAAACACTGTGCATCACTAAACACTGTACTAATTCATTTTTATTGACAACACAAGGGCTATCATTTTTCCTGTATATGGCAACACCACCACCACCCAAGGCCGGAACCACGACAGAATTTAGAGATACAAGAATAGTTTGGTATAAGTAAAGGTTCATTTTCCCACACCCGTATAGGTTTACATTTTGTTCTGTTACACACATTATATTAAATTTTATGTAATTTATTTGTATGAACAGTTTTATAGTGAAATATAAAAACCTTATATAATAATTTATAAAACCTCGCATAAAAAAAAAATTGAAAGTGGAGAGAAAACAGTCACGCACTAACAGTTCTCCAATTTTAATTTTTAAACATAAACTGTTACCAGGGAATAAATAATTGTCTTCAACTTACACAGCTGTAATGGAAGGTAAAGTATGAAACAAAGAAAAAAGTAGTTATTATCTAATTCTTAGACAGTATCGTTGGTTCATTAATGCTTCTTGTATATGGCAAAGAGAAATCATAAATAAACTCGTATTATATTCAAGTTTATTACAGACGAAATATAATAATGTTGTATGAAAGAGATGACTTAATAATCCGCAAAGGATTTTCTATCTCCACTTATTATTTTAATGATATGCTTCCTGTTTTATATTAAAGAATTTTTCCTGTAAACTAAGAGCGTGGATCACATAGAGCAACATTCAGTCCTGGAATAAGATTTTTCATTTACATTTTATTTCTCGCGTACACGTACTTCGCCGTAAGGCACCAAACAGCTATATGTTTATTATTAGTTCCAATTAACAGTACAACATTGCACAAGCTTTGACGATAGGTTGTAGTTTTGGGTTTATGTAGACCCACCCCTATGGTTATCCTGGTCAACGTATCTTCAAGGCAGAGACGTCTGTCTACCTTTGATTTAGGAGCCAAACTACTCTGAACTAAGCTCGAATCTCCTGGCAGTTTTTACATACTATGCTTATCATCCATGCACTTGGGTCATCAAGAAAGTATTAAAAATTAATAATTTTAACTTATGTTAGTTATATTAATTATATAACTATAGTAAAAACAGTATATTATGAAAATTCCTACGAAAAATAAAATATATATGCACCTCATAGGAAACAAATTGTTTAAATTTAGACGACAAGCTAATTATACTTGATTGTTTACTCACACTTCGGACTGGATTTAAATAGGTAATCTTTGCTTGTTTCCATTTTGTTTTAGCTTTACTGAAGAAACACATTTATTGAAATAACAGGCGAAGGCAGACATATTCCTAACTCTGAGCACCTATAAACCTTTACAAAAGCTTACGAAAGTAATATAAATATATTTTTGAAAACGATTTTTTAGTAAAAAGTAATTGTATTTTCTCAAACGCAATAGTTTATAAATAAACTATTACTTCGTACCCCTCACCGAAAAGTGTATTTATTAGTGGCATACCTATGCTTTTTTTAACTATTCTCTTTAAAAATAAAATGATGGAAAGATTAGAATGACGGAAAGATTCACACATGTCAAGAAGATGAAAACTCGCCAGACCAAGAAGAAAAGAAAGGCTGAGCAATGATGAGAACTTTTGTTCGTATTTCTCGTACGACTTTTCCTTGTGTCCTTTTACATTTCGAAATAAAAACGAGACTCCCAGTGTTTTCTTTTACTACCTAAAGGTACAATTCCTAAGCGACTCCAGCAGTACTGCTGATGTAGACGCGCGGCCTTTACGGCTACAGCTGAGTCGGCTGCAGCCGACAGGTACATTCCTCAAAGAGCGACTAGAGCAGTTTAGTCATAGATTTCTTGTCGGATCAAAATCAACATCATTATAATATCAACATTCACATAAGTTAAAAAAATATAAAAACACATGGAAGAACAAATATTAAATTTAATAGATAGAGAAAACAGATATAGAACAAAAGGTAAACACGGCTGTTGCGGCTGTTACGACTGAACTGCTTATGCTAGCAGTCTAGCCGTACTGCTTCAGTCGGGCGGCGCCAGTCACGTCATCGGAATGGGTTTCGTTTACTTACATGCGAAAGAGCACGAGTCTTAGTCGCACGTCTACAGCAGTACTGCTGGAGTCACTTCAGTCGTCGCTTAGGAATTGTATCTTTACCTACCGATTAACAATACAGTATTTGACTTTGTTTTACTCTAAAGCTAAACGATTAGTTAAACATATAGTTCTCAGCTACGTTTAGTAAGAGTACTTTATCAAGTTTTAGAAAAGCGAACTAAAAATATATATTTTGACATGGCAAACCGATTTTGTTATGATAGTAAATTGAAAAATAACAATTTAACTAGGTATATTTATGTCTTAAAATTAAGTATTGTGATTATTATTTTAAAACATTCTTTAAAAAGGTTTTGATTATTTAACTGTAGGAATGACGTTGGTTTGGTTATACCAAAAGACAAGAAGAAAGAGTAATGGTGTAATAAGGAACTTAAAAAGCAAAACTGACCAGATAATTAACCAGTTTGTTTCTTGAAATGTTAATATGGATACGAAGTCGTGTTGACTATGAAAGTATGTCTTTGTAGTTATTAAATTAGAAAATAATTGGACACGCAACACTATTTCCAACCCAGTTCAAACATTACGTCAACAACACTCAAAATTTGCTAAACCCTGTCTCATATAAGTTACAACTCTTAGGACCATTTTAATATTTTTGTAAAAACACACACTCACTAGCAGTTTTTCAACTTTAGTTTTTCACACATAAACTTTTAACAGAGATTGGATAATTATCTTAAACTTACACACACTTAATGTAAGGTAAAAGGTAAGATATAAAACAACGAAAAAATAGTTATTATCTAATTCTTGGACAGTATCGTTCATTTAGTAATGCCTCTTTGTAAAAGCAGTGGCAGTTTAAATATCAACACTCTATCTAAAACCATGTAAACGGTTCTGAATTCACCCAAAATTGAACCCGGAAGCTCGAGAACAGTTCCGCTACTGACCGAGCTACGAAGCTTAGGTAATGAGGTTTGAATCAGTAAATCCTACCAAACACATCGACGTGTGATTGGAAAGCCATGTATCCTCCGGGTGGCGGTATGATTACAATCCCATATCTACGACAAGACAGGCATATTGCTCCAACCCGGAGCTCGAAACAGTTCCGCTACTGTGAGCTATGAAGCTAGGTAATGAGGTTTGAATCAGTAAATCCTACCAAACACATCGACGTGTGATTGGAAAGCCATGTATCCCTCCGGGTGGCGGTGTGATTACAATCCTATATCTACGACAAGACAGGCATATTGCTCCAACCCGGAAGCTCGAGAACAGTTCCGCTACTGACCGAGCTACGAAGCTTAGGTAATGAGGTTTGAATCAGTAAATCCTACCAAACACATCGACGTGTGATTGGAAAGCCATGTATCCCTCCGGGTGGCGGTGTGATTACAATCCTATATCTACGACAAGACAGGCATATTGCTCAACCCGGAAGCTCGAGAACAGTTCCGCTACTGACCGAGCTACGAAGCTTAGGTAATGAGGTTTGAATCAGTAAATCCTACCAAACACATCGACGTGTGATTGGAAAGCCATGTATCCCTCCGGGTGGTGGTGCGATTACAATCCCATATCAACGACAAGACAAGCATATTGCTGTAGCTGTGTGGGGCGTTGTTTAAGCGTTAGTACCTATCTCTGGATTAATCAAACAACAAAATAATTAACAATACGTATTCATGATGTGTTCTCAATTTACTTTTTGGTATTTATTACTATAGAATGCATTTTGCAATATTAAATAATTTGGACTAAATTTGTAATTTTAAAGAGTTTTTTAAATGGCGAACTATGCGAGTCATTACAAGCATTTTATAACGGTCCCCAAAATTGACAATATACCGGGTGTTTCATTATGTAACGCCGAATTTAAAAATGCAATAAACCATACAACTTGTGTGGAATTATAAAACTTTATTCAGTAACATCTCCGATTTAAGTATGAAAAATAACATCTGACATATGGCCTCCCATGGTAGCACGGCACTTCATCATGCGGTCTTTGAAGTTTTCCATATTACGTTCAAACGTCTGGCCGGATGTTGTTGATCACTGTAGGATATTTTCCTTTAACTCAGGAATCGTTTGAGGATTGTTCTCATTTACTTTAGATTTAACAAAACCCCACAAAAAAAGTCACATGGGGTTAGATCACATGATCTGGCTGGCCATTCTCGGTCACCGTGTCATGAGATGACACGGTTAGGGAATTTGTCGTGCAATAAAACGCTACCAAGGCACTGTGACAAGTCGCACCATCTTGTTGGAACCAAAACTGTCAATGTCCATATTTTCCAAAATAGGCCAAGCCATTCTGAGATCATACTACGGTATCGATCTCCGTTTACAGTGACAGTAGCACCCTCATCATCTTCAAAGAAAAAAGGACCGATCCTCCTCCAGCTGACACACCACACAGTCGTGCGTAAAGGATACATTTTCTTTCAACAAACACTCGAGGATTTTCTGTACCCCATACCCGGCAGTTTTGTTTATTCACATACCCATTGAGGTGGAAGTGTGCTTCGTTTGAAAAATGATTCTGTTCACAAAGTTCATATCGCCAGCATGCCGGGTAAGATCAATCTGCAAATTGCCGTCTCCTGCCGTGGTCAATAGGCAACCTCTTGAGTAAGTTGAACTGTAGGCCTGCATATGGAGATCTTTCGAAAGGATCGGTTGCAAGCGTAGGGACAATCGCTGTTGAGATCGACGGCGAATCGATCAGTAGGGCTAACGGTTACGCTGTCATTCTCAATAGCGATGTTCTCATCAGTCCTAACTAAGCGTCGTCCTGTCTTTTGTTGATCACGAAGCCGGTAGTATCAAACTTACTAATCAATCTGCGACTGATGACTCATTTGGAGTAGCATTTCGTCCCAGAATACCACGTAATACGCGACTGTTGCTGTGGGACTTTCATTTTGTTTATAATAAGTTTTTACCACAATAATACGTTGATCAGTAGACATTCGCTCCATCATGAATCAGATAAAACAAACAACGCTTCACAAAATACTGTCAACAATGTGTAATCGGAATAACAACAGCTGACGAAAATCATAATTTCATATTTTGCCAACCGTCCCTATGGAAAATATAGCCATATTTAAATTCGGCGTTACATATAAACACCGTTACTTACTTCATTACCAGCTCGAAAAAAACCCCTTTCGTTTAAAGAAGTCAACCTAGTCCCTTCCAAGAACTGTTCCCATAAGTTCTCTGTGGAGACAAAATAAGGACGTTGGTGTGGGAATGGACAAGGTTTAGTTTACCATGATATAAAACCCCTGAGACACAGTTAAGGTAATGCATACAGTTACTATATATTATTCAATATCAAAATTACTTATATTTCTTGCGACTTAAACGTTGAAGCTTCTTGAGGTAGACTGAACCTAATTAGCAAACTGCTATAAAATATTGCAACGAAAACAAATTATTTTAATCGAATTTTTAAATTTAAGCGTCGGTTACGTAACTTCGAAAACAATTAATCTTATCTAAATAGTTTTAATACTGTGTTTTTAAAACTAACTTTGATGACAAACTTTGCCAAACGACACAATTATAAAATAAAGAACAAAATAAAATATTACAACTATAAAATGTTATAACAACGGGTTTAATAAAATATTCACAAAATAAGATTATCATGAAAAAATACAATTTTAGAATATGGAATAGGATTGAGTTATTTTATGAGATCCTTGCTAAACTAAAAGGGGAGTTTGTTTTTAAGTATGGAGAAAAGACCATAGTAGTTGTTCATCTTGGTCCAATCACACAGATATAGTTCAATTGATACTTTCGATTTAGGTAGTCTTTACATTCTTAACATACTCGTATTTTATTCTTTTTCAAAAAATATATTTCTCAGGTTGATTTAGAGAGGGTTCAGATCTTACTGTAAGGTCTTTGATGGTTCCGGTCTTGCTCTTATGTTTGAAAGCTAGGATATCTAAAACCACTGTTAACCCCTTTAGCTAAACAATGTACTTCTTCTACAACTTACCATCCTTTTTATTTAGCTATGGCAGACCGTACAGAATGATGCCTTGAGTTCCGTAGCAACGCACCGTGGAGGACAAGAGTCGAGGACGCGGGTGAGGTTTTCAGGGTCTCTTCAGTGTCTGCAATGTGTTCCGTCCTGGCTTCATCCCTTCAGACTGTGTACTGGCACAACTCTTTGTCAAAGATTTTATTCACTCACTTATAGTCAGTCACATGTTTGTTTCATTGAACACTATAATATCTTCTTACTCGTAATGTATAAAACAGTGTGTTAATGTTGAATAGTAAAAGACTGATTAAATGGCAACTCAAGGGTGCTGGCAAACAGCTACACGTTCAACGACATCATTTTCGTAAACGAATGCTGTAATTCACAACATTGTAAACGTGAACTAGTTGGTAGGCCCAGTATGATTATTTTCAATACAGTTTTTTTTTTCTAAGGGAGTTTTTAAGATTATAAATTACTGGAAAGATACATATTTCCCTCTAGCCACAATACTAAATTAACAATGCAACCAATGGAAATAATACATAAATTTTACGTATATGATTAAATATAAACCACTGCAAGCGTCTGTTAATCCAAACCTCCGCATTGGACAGAACAATAATAATTGCAACAATGTTTTGCCTGGTGGGGATTAAGCGTTTCATGTTCATTCAACGTTGTGTGGTTTTGCAGGTATTAACAATAAACAGTCAATTACCTCTGATCCTTGGAACCGAAACTGGCAAAACATGTTTAGTTCCATGCCCAAACTCTGCTAAGTGAAACTAAACTTTCGTCGATAACTATTAGGCCTACTATCTTGAAAGCTTATATAACTAATATTTTTAGAATTTTACTATTATCATTGACTTTCCAGATGGAAAGTCAATGCTATTATCCTATGAAGTAACCATGTTTACCTCTCCTAGACCATACAAAGGCTATTTAAATAACCGTACACAGCGTATTCCTAATTTGATCATGTAGCATTGGTTTGAACCTGACGAACAGTATTATTAAAATCCAATAGCAGTACTAAATCTAATTCATTATAGAGTTAATAATTTCTCACAAAACTCATCAGGTGATGAGTCTGTAATACGAGTACTTGATGTAACGAATTGGCTGTGTAAAACCGTTTAATTTACATTAAAATAGCTAGTTAATTGAGCCTTTAAATTTTAATAACCCCATGCATTTGCCCTAATCGAGTGTCATCTTACTATTGAGTGGTTTAGTCAATGAAGCAAGAACCCATGTTTACCAATGAAATAGGAGTATTGATTATTTCTCTCCGGTGGACAAGGTTATATTCTCTTTCAAAAACATCGGCTCTAGTAGGGTTGTCTTCTCTGGCTCAGTTCTTTGACGAGTCGCGTGGGCCGCTGACCTTGCCTGTCAAGAGAAATGGTAGTAGCGATATTCCAACTTTGCTCCGCTCATACATCGTTTCATAGTCCTCTGTTTCCAACGCCGTTTAATAACCGAAACGTACATATGCGGGTTAATATGTTAAAGTAGGAGTGGTTCTATGTTCCTAATACACGAAAAGAAAACACTAAATTTAACAAAAATACAAAACTTTAACGTTTGTTTGCTAATATTCGCACAAGATTTTGAAAGAAAAAATAGGTTATACAAAATTAGAGACAACAAAGAACCCTCGAGAACAAGGAAAATATCTACACACAAAAATAGCGTCCTAAACGGAGGAGCAAGTTTTGAGCACCCTTTTATGGGGTGATCAATCCTCTTAAAATATAAAACCTGTATTAAATGTAATATTGTAAAGAGACAATTAACTAGGCAACAATGCATGTTTCCTGTTACAAGCTTCTCTGGACAACGTATGTTGCATATGTTTTGTTAAAGTATAATATAAAATATCACTGTTATAAACTAAATCATACGTTAATCAAAGTTTTGAGTAAAAGTCATACTGTTTAAACTGTATGATTTTTATTACCTGAAGCAAGTTAAATTTATGACAGCAATGAAAGTCCGTTTTCTTTTAAAATAACTTAATTATAAAATGTATAATAAACAAAAATATTGTCTCCATATGATCCACTCAACTCTCGGCTACTCAAGAAAATAAGCTATATCAAAACTACATTTCATCTTTTTTCTAGAAGTTCTTCTACATGAAAACAAATACTAATATAAGAAGAAAATTCAATTTATATTTGACCTAAATATATTCTAAAATTTGTCTCAATGTTGGAGCTGAAATGATTTAATAAAAGAACATTCATCAAATAGTTTATAACACGTCTTGTCTCTCAACTTTTAAAGCAATGTTTCCAGAACACATTAGTCTTTGACAGACTTGACATCACTGACCTAGTTTATCATTCACAACAACAAGTCTTTGTTTGGGTTTGCAAGATCGAGTAACGTCATACATTTAATGATGTACAATTTACATTATCTTATACATTTTGTTAAAAGTATAGGGTCGGCCTAAAATAATAGTTCAAACTTCAAGGTATTGTTCCTTGAGCCAAAACAAGTGAAAAATAGTGAATCATATGAAAATATGATTTTTTTTTAGCCGCAAGCCACCATTTTGTGTTTTTCAGTACATATTTTTATCTTCTTAATTACTTGTTATGTGTAGTGTAAACTTGCAATTTGTTGTGTACATAGTAGAGTTACTTTGTACACAAAACCAACAGTATCCCAAAACTTATATTTCAAAATGGTGGCCGTTTGAAGATTTTAAACTAAAAGAACTAAAAAACTGTATATTTTACGAACAAATGTACGCCACTAATTTTGATTAAATCTAACAATAAACAGTCGGGTTATAGCTCGAGGAATGACGGGTGACGGTCATTTATGTAACTACGCTAACATAGCTACTAACATTTCTAAAAACGATGATTAGACATTTTCTATAGTAAACAAGGTTTAAACAAACCATCACCAGTGTTAATTTTCAATTTGCGTTAGTAAAACAACTCTTTATTAACTATTATACTAAAAATGTAACAAGTTATGCCATTACAAGCGTTATTGAACATGTTATAAAGGTTTATAACTAGTTACGTTATTTCATTTATTGAGAATGGATATTGATACTGATAATGACCATCTTAACCATACATACTCTGTTAACATAATTGTCATAAAATATAAATGTTATAAGCACAATTTTATTACTTTAGTTTGAAATAATTAAACGCTCGCAATTTCAAAATATGCGTTTTGGAATATTGATGAGTTATCGTACAAAGAAACTCTACACTATGTACAACCATACCAAATAAAAAAAGTTGGTTTAGTAATTTAGCAGATAACAAATATTTACTGAAAAACGCATAATGGCGGCTGGCGGTCAAACGAAACAACAATAACTCATATAGTGGTTAAGTGGTAAAGAGGACTACAAAGGCCTAACTTCTCCATGGAAATAAAGATATTTTTCATTTAATTTTCATTTCATTTCATAGTCACCATTTGTCACTTGTTTTGACTATAGAAACAATATCCTGAAGTTTGGACTAGTAGTTTAGGGATACTCTGTATATCTCATCACACAACTTATAATACAATGTCATGCTACTACTTTGTTAAACATCGTTATTAGTAAAAAAATCGATCCAACGTTACGAATAAATTACAAAACTAAGTTTCATTTCAAGTGTACTTGGATACAAGAGACTGTAATTGGTAGAAAGCATACCGGAAGGATTGTTAACCTAGTTTATCGGATCGCCCAGCTTACAACTTTTCTGTTCATGCTTATTAAAACTTTTAGTTTATTTAAAATTCTTTTGACGGCCTTAAATCTAAAATATGAATTACTTTTGAGTACATGTTTCTATCAAGGTTAATATTTTAGTACTTATCAGAGTGTTTGAACTTTGTAAATACTGCATGATTAAGAATATTGGCCAACTTGAGCTCTTATACATTATTGTACTACAGACAGTACTACAAATCTTCTGCACCAGTTATTCCAAGGTCCACTTTGTTCTTGCTCTCTAATAAACAAATCACTAAAACAACGAACTTTCCCATCACAGCTAAGAGTTTGTTAAGTTTACCCTAAACAAAAAAAAGGACCAGAGACACAAACTGGCAGTAATGAATCCATCTCAATAATCTCAACATTTTCTTAAGTTTTAAAAACTTAGAAAACCGTAGCCTCCTCGCAAATCAGCAACATGGCTTTATGAATGGAGGGTTCACAACCCCAGCCATAAACCAAATTACAGAACACATAATAGACCAGCTAGAGGAAGGATGTATTGTCAACAGACTATTTTCAGACTTAAGCAAGGCATTTGACTGTTTAAGTCACGAATATCTGCTATAAACATTTGAACACCTCACCATAAAGGAGTAATAATGAAGTGGTTTTGGAGCTACCTATAGGGAAATAATACAGCTTGTGGAAATAAAACACACCAAAAGCAGCCTCAAACAAAAGTTCTGTAAAGGTTTGCGTAAAAAGAGGAGTACCACTAGGGTCTGTGCTCAGACCAGTGCTCTTCCTCCTACTCACAAACGATCTGCCAAACTGGATGTCACACAGTGATGTATGCGGATGACACAGTTATTACCTTATCATACAAAAACATACTCGTAGACTTGATGGAAATAAACACATGATCACATCTAAACATAACCAAGCAGCACTACTCTCAAAATTACCTTGTCCTAAATGATAGCAAATCTGTGCAAATAGTACAACAAGCACACCAAATACCAGGCTTAGAAGCAAACACCACTAAAAAATACCTCAGCATCACTACTGATTCAAAACTGTCCTGGACTTCACAAATAAAAAACCTATGCAAAAAACTTTCTTCAAGCATCCATGTCATCCGGAGAATCCACCAAATAAGGGTTTTGGACACAGCCAATATTGTCTTCTCTTCACTCTTCGAGTCTCTCCTAAAATAAGGCATAGCCACTTGGGGAGGAGCAGCAAAGACCAACCTGGGAAGAGTCCTTATTCAACGGAAGAGAGAAATTCGATTATTAGCAAGCATACCACGTCTAGATTGCCAAGATCATTTCAAAGGTTTAAACATTCTGATAGTGGTTTCATTTACATCCGTGAAAATATTATGCATACAATCAGCACCCAGCACACAAGACACAACACTAGACACGCTACAGACTTCTCCCTGCCACCTCACCATCTTAGCCTCTACATAATGAAATCATCTTACAAAGAAGCTCTTTTCTTCAACTACATTCCTCAAAGTTCAACCCGCAATACCTTCAAAGAGCCCCTTCTATTCAAGAAAGAATTACGGACCAACATAACTACATAGTTCAACCAGGACAGGAATCCAAAATGATGAATATATATTACACTGTATAATTCCTTTTTCCTTAAAACGATTTTGACGCATGTACTGTTCTCCATGAATATATAAATAAAGACTGTTATCTATCGTCTAAAAGCTTACAAAGACATCTAGCTAAGATATTTCATGATTAGAGCTGAAAATGTAAAGTTGCAAATACTCTAATCAAGTTATCATTGTGATAAACCTGACTTTGTTTGAAGTTGGAAGGTTTAATCTTTCTCTCTTGGTTCTTCATCAACTCATTATGTTAAGTATGGATTGACTTAAGTTTACTTTTACACGGAACAAACTTTCATAGCGTCTCTCTTTAATGAAATTCACCTAAGTACAAACATTGGCTTGGCTTACTTCAATTTAATATGACGTTTAATATTGTTTGACGATGCAATGTAAAACAGCAAAATCATAAAACTAAGCTTTAAGATGGACGTTTTTCACAAAATACCCTATTTATTCTTTCTTTATCACCAGTGCGACTATCTAAGAATCAAATAGACGACGTAATTGGTATGAGTTCAAACAAAGAGTGAGAAGTGTGGCCCAACGTTTTTGTTTTGAATATTATCAGGACAAGCTTTCACCGATTTAAAAATATGATTCTCCTCCGTACAATTCAGAGGTTGATACATTTTACACTTATTTAAAAAAATCAAATTTCCTTAGTAATTTTTAAGGTGTTATTTTCGTCAACCACATGTTTAGCAAAACTTGATTTCTGATGTTTACGTTTAGATTAATTGTTGACCAGTTTCGTTTAAAGGTTTTAAAAATTAACCTTGCTGCTTTTTGGGAGTTCTTGTGTAAGATATTAATTTCCATTCTTCTGTTCTCCTGTCACCCTGCCCATGGAGGAGTGCTTGTTACTCAGGTGTCCGATTTTTCTTATATTGTTACTCATCCTTCCTCATCCCTGCTTTTGAATTGTCCCAATGTTTCTTTAACCTTTCCTTTTGATGCCCCGGGTGCCTTTGAGGTAGACGTTCCTTGTCAGTGTTCGCTTGCGGACGCTGATTACGTGTATGTTCCTACCCAATATCCCTGTTTCAATCATGGCAATGACCCTTTGTTGAACCATGTGTTGCCACTTTCCTGGACTTCCCTTAAGAATGTGTCAATCCCTCCCATCAGTTTCTCAGATCGACCTGTTCACAACCTTACTGACGTTTTGGACGTGAATTGGAACATCTCCGCTCCTAACCTTTTCATTCATACCCACGTTTCCTCTGACGCCTTTGATCCTGTTGAACTTCCTAATTCATGGGCCGACTTGAAGGAGGTGTGTTCTTTAAAATATATTATAATCATGTCTTGGCTAGGGTTTTTAACTTTAATGTTTATATATTGTTCTTTCAAATTATATGTGTTAAATTTAAAGTTAGGGTTGTCCCCGAAATTGTCAGAAGTGTCCACCGGGGCTCCTCCGGTTTTGCCTCCGAGGGGTCTTTCGAGACCGGTAGTGTGAACTCTGAGGGCAGAGTTTTTTTTGGGAAGGGGGTTGTAAGATATTAATGTTCATTTTTAGTTTGTTAAAAATGGAAATTAATTCTTACGGTATTGCCGTGGTCAGAGAGAACGACCTTCCGCGTACGTGCCTTATGCGAGGTGGTGCGGCCGGCACGGGCGGCCGTGAGTCTACCCTTGGCGGTACATAGATATACCCCAGGACTTACGGTCCAAGGGGCAGAGAGTTTGAGAGCCGTTTTGGCTGGTGGATGCAGGACGGTGCATCGGAGGGCTCTCTTTTGTAAAGGTGAGTCTTTCTTTCTTTAGAACCTTTGTAGGATTTTTGGGTTAAGGTTAACCCTTTTGTTTCGGTCATTTGTTTCGGTTTTGTTTCGGTCATTTGTTTCGATTTTGTTGCGGTCATTTGTTTCGGTTTTGTTTCGGTCATTTGTTTCGGTTTTGTTTCGGGATTGTTTCAGTAATTTGTTTCGGATTTAATTTTGGATACATTTTGGAATACTGTTTTGTTTACAAGCTTATGAGTTCTTGCAGTAGAACCTTTAATCGGTACGCTTTTGGACATCACTCGTGGGATTACCTGGGGCGAGTCGTAAGAGTCGACACCTCTGTCGGAAGTACAAGATTTTAGACATAGACTTTATAGGTGTTCTCTCCTCTCCTCGGCAATTTAGGACTTAGGATATTAGGCAGTGATAAGATATTAGACTTAGGATATTAGGCATTTTTTAGTAGATAAGATTCTAGAGTTAAGGTCTTGTGTATATTTCAATTAGAGATATTAATTTTAGGATAGTTGTTGAGGTTGATGACTGGTACCTTTTACGATCTTGCCATTTGCAATTATTGAATAGTACACATTTGTAGAAAAGAGAAATTATATATAAGGATTGTTAAGTCAAGCGACTAGATTATTTATTCCCCGTTGAGCTGTCCTCGTAGTACGATCATACCCAGAGTGCGGGTTTTGGTCATACTACACTTGTTTTAAAGGGAAATATAGCTGGTCATTGTATTCCGTATTTCATTGAGTATTCCATTGTCTGTACAACATCGTTCTTATTAATATCAATTTACTCGTTTTGATTTATGTTTTGAATTGTGTGTAGATTAACCATTGTGTATTTCAGTGGAACCAGAACATTACATACATATAACATGTTGTGTTAAAATGAAAATGGCACTTGTTTAAAATAATAACTTACAACATCCATTACCTGAAACACTCACACATAATTTTACCAAAAATCTTTTAGATTTATTTCTTAAAACGTAAAACAAGAGAGGTAAATTCGTCGTAAAGTAAGTTGTAAGGTCGACCCTCTCAGTAAGAGGCAATAAACACTATTGATGTGGCTATAAACACTGTCGTGTAATTCACTCATGTATTTAATGGTTTAGAAGCCCGGCAGATAAGAATATTACTTGACATAGTTTCCATCCATCAAACCAACGACCGACTGAATCCTGTTAATTAAAGAGCGTTATTATACTGCACTCTATAACGCTCTCCTTTACAGCTGTTGGTTTATAATTAGATCTAATACCTAATGCTGTAACGGTGATAGTATACAATTAATATATTAAGAATATAAAAAGGCCAAGTTCAATTAAAATTTATCAAGGAAATAGGATAACTAGTAATTAAAAACGTTATATTTTGTACCTGAAAAAATAATATAAAGGGTGAAATTCAAGTGGTTATCCTAAATTATTATATTTCATTGGCACCACTCCAAAGTCTAAAATCAATTATAATTATATTTATTTGCTATCGACATTGATATTGAGACTTCAAGTCACATTGTCAATAGCAATTTTAAATCAATAAGCTGGTAATATTACACACATAATTCAAATACCATTTCAAATGACTTATTATGGACCTTAATTTACATACACGCTAAACAGCTAATATATCAACAAAATTACTTATCACCTAAGGTAAAACTATAAACCAGTCTAAAATGAATTGAAAGAAAAAGATTCAACCTTGGTCACATTAACACATTAGACATATTTGGAATGTGTATAGTGGTGTATAGTAGTGATAACAGGTAATGAGTAGTTTACAAAACAATAAAATATTTAAACAAGTATGAAGTCAAACAGAACCGTCTAATTTAATCCACGATACAACACAGATGCTACACAGATGCAACACTGCTGAAACACTGATGCAACACTGATGCAACACTGCTGCAACACTGATGCAACACTGATGCAACACTGATGCAGCATAACTGTACAAGCACCAGATGATATGTGATGACAGATGAGCTTGAGCTTTTAAGCTCTGAACCATTATCCTGATGATAAGTACCATTTTGACTGCCTTTCTGAGAGCTACTAACTAGCCCCCTTTACCTATGTTTATTCTTTCAGAAACTACGTAATTGTGTTAAATATAGTATATAATATTGTCATGTTATAGGCGTTTTGTACATATACTAAAGTATGTGTTAACCTTAATAATCATCTTACATATTAATTTAAATTAGTTACAATCCTTAATTTCTATGTTAAAATTAAAAATATCTGTATTGATCGTATGTATTGTTTAACGTTGAAGACTATTATGTGTTCTAAAAGAAAACTACAGAGCAGCAACGGTTTCAGTTTCAAAAAGATTCATTCAAAGAGCTAAACAGTAAACGGTACAGTAAAACAAACGGTCAAGTTTAGCCGAGTTATGAAAGCCCACCAGAAGCTTTTAATAACGGTTTTGTCCAAACACTCACAATACATATTTATGTTTGATATTCTAAACTAATGAGTTGAAATGCTCATTTATTTGATTTTTTTAGCTTTACTCTCCAGTTTTCTGTCACTTTTAAAAATTCAAATTATTTTGAACTGCTTAGTTTATTTCTATTTTGCACTATCCTATATCATCCCAAGGTTCAGCGAGGTGTTGGCTCACAGTTGGTTTGATTGTTGGCCAAGTGATAAGTGTGATGCTCCTTCCACGTTTGAATTAGAGCTTCGTTTTTGATTAGTTTAACACATATAGTTGTGAGTAAGAAACGGAACAGTACTTGTGGTGGATCCGTGGCGGATTGGTATCGCGCGCGACTCCGGAGCTCACCACTCCGGTGGCGCGGGCTCTATTACCGCAGTCACCACTTACAATTTGTAATGTGACAAAATGGTGACGCTTGGTAAAGATCGAGGTTGTGTGGTAGAGAAAACGTTGTAGTCCTAACTTCGCCTCGTTAAACAAAACATACTGTTACCTGCAGCAAAATAGTGAAATCACTTAACATGGGTAAGTTCTTTTGAATGTAGCTGTTTTGTGCAACGAAGTTGCTAAATGTTATCCATATTGTAAATCTTTATGGAGTTTGCAGTCAATTTGAAGGGTCTCTTAGGAGAAAATATTAGAAAAAGTTAATTAAGATTTTAGTATAATTATCATTGCCACAGGTCAGGTCTAGTGAATGGTAAGGTTTTAGGTTTAACTCGAGCTCAAGGCATTAGGACTAGCACCTGAAGTGTATCATCACGGTCCTATCAGACGCGTAAGGCATTTATATTTAGCAAGTAGCAAATGCCTCGTTACTTATACTGGAATCAAAGTTCCTAGACAATACATAATTGATTCGAATTGGAGCCTTAACCTTATAATGTCACATGTTCATGAAATCAGCAGTTCATAATCGTGTATAGGCCCATACTCAGTAAAATCTTTCTACATAGAACAGTTGTGTCTTGGTACTAGAAAGTGTGTAAAACAACAGTTTTTAGAGTGGATCCGTGGCGGATTGGTATCGTACTGGTTCATCACGGTGGCGCGGGTTGATCAGTCACCACTACATTTGTAATGTGACTAATCGGTGACGCTAGGTAAAGGTCGAGGTTGAGTGGTAGAGAGGACTTTGTAGTTCTTACTTCGACTCGTTAAACAAGACAAACTTTACCTTTATTATGAAAGGTTTACTGTTGCAAGGTCTGCACTGAGCATAAAACCTGGTTAATTCAGCCGTGCTTTATCTTGTGGAAAAGAAATATACAGTCACTTGGCACGTCGCTGTTTCAAGAACTGAAACTGAATTGCCGCTGTTTGTCTTTCGGGCCGCCGATCTGTACTTTTATTAGGTGAGTTTATAATGAAAGTTTATTAATGTTACCAAAAAGAATACCTCCACAAGAAGTGTAAATGTTAAATGATGGCATCATTAATGACACACTCCATATAAACTATATTTTAACAATGACCATGTAACACCATGCAACATGTGGTTTTGACTTATGATTAGTCATGTTATGAAACACTTGACTTATGAACACACAACTTTAAAATATATTAAAAAAATAAATAAATTTAAAGTAAAACATATTTGTTGTTTTACAAATTGTATGCAAATTGTGTATTTTCAGTAGGGCTATCCGGCCTTATAAGAAAACTGGTACTTCACGTTTGCATAAATTCATAATAGTTTTATACTCACACGTTTAGAATCATACATCTAGTTTTGTTCAAATTATGTTGTGTACTACAGGTACCGTGAGAACTCGGGATTAGGGAATCTTGGGAGAGGGGGCAAGTCTATCCTGCTTACGTCAGAGAGTCCCGCCCGTGCCGTCACGGAACGGAACGTGTACGTGTAGCCAGGTGGAAGATTCCACGTCGTAACGTAATGTGACGCAACGCAACGTGACGTGACAAAACGTGCATGAGTAGCCGCTGCTTAAAACAAGCTTAAACGCTAGGTTATGATGCATCGTAGAAGTTATAAGGGTTTACAACTTAACCATGGAAATTTTATCTTCGTAATAAACTTTTTTTATATTTTGAAATACTAGATGGTAAATGATAAGGATGTCGAGTTGGATATTACTGGCTACTCACATGAATCAGCTTACCTCGTGTTTGTGTTTCACGGGTTTGTGTATTTGCGCTCAGCTCAGCACACTGGACGAGACTGCTTCGTGTAATGAATTAACAAAGTGCTTCAACTGAAATGTGAGAGGCCAGCTGAGAACCAGTTAACAAGCAATATCCGCTAATTGTTAATTTCTGTATGAAGGGTTTACTTGAATATTAATAGATGGTTCAGTTAACTTATTTTATTGTGCTACTGAGTTTATTGTTGCACTATATTTTAAGCAGCAATGGGCTAAAACGTAGTGTGATATGACTCATTTCGCTTTTAGATATTTGTAGGCCTACTATGAAACAACAGACAAAACAAGTAGATAGGCTTTTCTAATAATATTATTTTAAACTCATTTATGATGTTTTCATCCTGTTTATATCTAATGGTAGATATTTGTTGTTAGTAGTATAGCCCGAAACCAAAGCCAAAGTATGTTTAAAACTCTGAAGGTGCAATTTGTTACTTAAGTTTATTTCCATGTTTCAAATTGCTTTCGATTAAAAATACGTTTGAACGTTGTTGACTTTTGTTTATCGTCATCTAGCACACTCCATAATGCCTTTCAATTTCCTACCCAACGAATTCTCTTTTATACATCTAAAAGGTACCGAGTAAAGTTTCTGCAAAACATATTACCTTTAATTTGATTTTTAAGGCTACTAGAAGTCAGGGAAATTGCGACGGGAATAAGGTACAACACAGTGTATCGAGAATTAAAAATATTAATCAATTTTTTCTTTTAAGTATACATACATTTTTACTTTAATTTATAACACACTATTGAGACCTTAGCCACCCTTTTTGAGCCGTAAAATGAATTTCCTTGAGTTGAACATAGGAGAGTGTAACTCTAAGAAAGGCGTTATAAGGAATGTAGGTTAAATCTACATGATTTAATATGGACCACAACAAATCTTCTTGTTGGAGCTTAGATCTCAAACTGCAATATTTAACTACGTAAACGAACTGAAGAAAATGATAATACAAAAATTGTATTAAAAAAACAGAACTTCAGAATATTTTGTTCAAAATGAAACATACTTTATTTACAGAAAATATAATGTGTATTTTATTGTTAAAAGAAAATGTCACACTGTTAAGCTTTCAATACAAGTTGAATAGTTATTTTTAATCGCGCCACTTAGATTCAGTAAATAAATTGAGTTGCTTAAAATAAGTCGTCTAAAGAGGACTGTTGTATGTAACAGTAACCGCAAGTAAACTAAATAATATAATTAATACAATAAGAACATAATAAGAACGCAGGAAAACGGACATATTGATCTTCTGTATGTAAACAGATTCTGATTGTAATGGTCATAATAACACGTGTTTAATGATACTGACGTTTCTTAATAAATAGAATAAGCCATTTACTATCTTAACGACTATTGTCGGTTTATGCCATTACCTTTGGGGTGTTTATACATGTGCGTTAGCATTAAACTCAATTAGAGCATGCACCAGGTGCCTGATGTACATGTGAGATTGGAGTTATATCTATGTCTCAGGGGAAACATGGATCTGCAATCACTTGCCTGATGGGTTTGCTGACATTTGGTAATCCAGTTAGACACCGTTTACTGTTTTTGACGTGCTCGACCCTGAGTTTGTTTAACGTTGTTGCTGTATAGTCATTTTGTTATCACATATAAAAACGAACATACATTTTAATAAAATTGAAGAAAATGTACGAAACATAAAGGACGCAAAATACTTTGGTCCATCCTTTGAAACAAAAACTTACAAAAAAAACTTGAATTAATGTTTTAATACGTAATGAGTTTAAATAGACGTAAAATTTCTTCTAATAACATTAGTACTAATTTTCAATACGTTTTCCACTTTTAGTGGCTGTACTATCAAATTAACACTTTTGGAACATTAAACTAGATGACAAACTTTGGTAAATATATTGTCTATTTTATTTTAGATAAAAACATTCGAACTATTGATAGTGTATATGTTTGAGTTTGTGAAAATGCAATACTGAGTCACTGGTCCAACAGCTGAGTAATTGCAAATAACAGACTTCTCAATTCCAAACCCTTTTCTCTTTTAAAACGTTTGAACCTGCGTTGATTAATGTTTCAGTATTTCATCACGGCACGTGTCCGTTACGTTGAATAGACTTTATTTTTATTTAAACTTTACACATTTAGTTTACAGTTATCAACAGTAATTACATTTACAACACCGTAACTAAACTGAAATCAACAGTTAATGTACATGTTGCAGAAAATACATAAACACGACACATTGTGACAGTTAAACTACAATGTTTGTACAATCCATACTTAGTCCCGCCTAAGATTCCAATAAGATTAACAAATAAAATGCATCCCAATTGAACACGTTATATATATTACTTGCCTTCATAGTGTTGAACTCATCAAGCATTTCGAAGAAGGTAACCAACTAATACGAGTACTATGTATAAAACGAAAGCGACTTAAAACAATACATTACTTTGGTTTTAAGCCTTAAAAAATACTTGGTATCTCATTGAATTCAAATGCCAAATGTAAAGGGTTTAATATAATTGTATTATAGTCATATAGCTCTAAACAACGATGAAGGATAAAAAAGGAAGTACTCAATCAACATTTAAATTATTCGAATTCGTATTTTCAATTGTAGCGCTCAACTTAAAATGAAGAATAACTTTTGAATTTTAATCTCCATATTGGCATTTATACGAGCAATATTGTTTTCATACAATTAGCAGACTTCAATTACGTACATCTGTAGGAAATGGAGTGACAGACTGAAGTACATGTATTATCAAACATGTATAAACTGACGAAAATTGTTGGACGAAAAGCCATCAGTTCAAATAGTTATGTTGTATGTTTGTTATTTAAATGGTTTCAAATGCCACACATTTTGATTGCATCTTAGGATCTCACTATCGTCGTTTAATTAGGTGTAAAAGAATGTGCGTAAGATTTAGTGTAACGGATTTTAATTTTACTCACTTGCAATCCTTCTTCATGATTGAAAAGAACAATAACAATAAGCAACACGTTTAATGTCAAAATGCATGAATATACAACACACAACGTTTCTTTGACAGTCAGAAAAGCCGAACACAAACCCAATCCTCTCAGTTGAGGCAAAAGCGGGTAAATTATCTACTCTATCGATATTACTATAATTTTGTATGCACATTTGGTGTTCGACTATATTATAATCCAAAACCTTTAAGTTGACATTTAACTAAAACAATGCAAAAGTTCCACAAGGTTCTTTTCCATGCAAGCTAGGTTCAAAAATGTATAACTAAATTGAATTGAAAATTGAAACCGTTATTAAATTTAAAAACAATGTACTGTTTACTGTTATGAAATGCTCACAATACTCTAACGGAATAATAAAACTATACTGTATTGTAGTCAATAGAACTATTTTGATAAAGAAAACTAATTTAATAACCTGTTTTAAACGCATAAAACGTTTATTTAGAGAGTGAATAGAACGTTATTGCTTAACTTTCGATGTACGCGATATACGAGTATTACAACAGCGGGGGTGTTTAAACTTTTTCAATCAAGTGAACGCCCTCAACCAAACAGCTTTTGCGGTTTTTGGTGTCTGATCATAGATTATCAATTCTACTTGACATTCCATTAGGTAGATTTTCAGTGTCCCAACTTGGTGATATGCGTATACCAAAACATTAGAATAAGAATAAGTTTATATTTGACCTAATATAACTTACAGATAATGTCCTTTACAAAGGTAGGCTATACGCAGAACAAGTAGATATAAACGATATAAAAGAATCCCGGTTTACTCGCGTTTTAAAATATAATAAGTATGCATAACATATCACTAAATTACTCGTACTATAACTATTTGAGATGCCGACAACTCTCATGAGGGTAGTTTAAGGCAAATATGTGGTGAAAGATGAGTGTAATGAGTGGTAGTAATAAGTTATGAGGTGTAGTCTTGTTACAAACTAAGGCCGACTCTTCCTTAGAATGGGCCATTAATTAATAGCCCAATGACCAATGGAAATACAAGGACCAACGGCTTAATGTGACTTCCGAGCCACACAAGTGATGGTCTGATATGTCTAAACGATGGTGGGAGTTGATGCGGGTATCATCAGATGATCACTGAGACTATAATATGAGCCGCTTTAGAACTATATCATCCTCAAAACCTGACCTCCATGATGATGGATTACAGAACCACGCCACGAGTCCCAGTCGTTATTGCATAATGTTACAACAAACTTCCGTTAAATAGCAACTAAAAACACAAGTTAATCAACAAGCAACCATACAAGTATAACAAAATCCCTATTCTATGTTGAATTTAAACTCCATTACCATAAAAACGGACTGAAATTAGTTAAATTAAAGTTTCAATTCATCTTCGATCATGTTTTAGAAGCAAAACATTCGGAGACGATGTTTAATAATGCTGGAAGTGCTGACAGCGGCGTGGGACAGCAAAAACCTCTCTAGACCCTTGTGCAGGCCGAGTCATTATTCAGGCAGATCAATACATTGAAACTAGCCGACCACTGGTAGAATGAAACTATACATAAAATGTAATATCTACATGGTACGAGAAAAAATTAAAAATACAAATACGAAAATAATAACATTACTCGTATTAAAAACAATTAATTATAATGAGTCAATTGAGTAGGGAGATAATTTCATTCAATATAACTCAGTGTTTAGGGCTCGTATACATTCCACAAACTGGGATCTTATACTATTTCTACCAAAACACTTGAAAAATATACAGGATAGAACATTGATTCTTGTAAAATACGTGCTAACTGGAAGTGTAACTGGAAGAACAAAGACAATGTTCCTGTGAATAGACTTTCATTTCGATTATATTTAAAACGTTTGCTTTTGTCACTTTTTAATGTTAAGTACTTTCAGCTCTATAGAACTTATGTAGTTTTGCTTTGAAAAGAAAACTCTGTAGATATTTATATGTTTAATATTTAAAAGATAAATTGGACCTGTTCCGTGATTTCCTCAATATTTAGCCAATATGTAAGCTTTAGCTTTTGGTTAAATTCAACTTGTAACACTGTCCACAATTTCAATCTTTTCAAAACAGGATAAAAACTATTTAGTTAATTTGGATCATTTCATTCACTGTAATTTATTGGGATTTACGTTCACACCATAGTTGATTGTACCTACTACTCTACACCTAGTTATTGGATTTTATGATTATAAAAACAAACTCTAACCAACCCAGGTTTAATAAATTCATCCACATTAGTTATCATTAACATGCAATTATTCATGATCGATTTCGATGGAATCTTATAACAAGTTCAAGAAGGGTTGCTATTTAAGATGGTAACATTACAACGAATAAAAAATATAGTTATTCCAAATCAACCCACGAAAAAACATTGTAATAGGCCTAGCTGTTATGATGTTTTGACTCGGTATGAACATAGTATGATTATAGTTGTGACATTGGCCACGAAAGCCAACGTTAAGCCAGTTAATGAGTAAATAGTTGATACAACTGATTACTATGTTGATTAATAAGCAGGGCTTTAACTTTTGGCTGAAACCAACAAGTAACACGGTCCACAATGTCAATCCTTCAAAACCGGAGTAAAGTAATTAGTTATGTAACGGATTACTTCATTCAGTTTATTTGATTCAGATTTAATTTGACTTCAAAATTATCTCTAATGGTTTCCAAATATGTCAAGACACACTGTAACCAACCCAAGCTTAGTTAATTCATTCACATAGTTATGACTCACCCACAATTATTCATGATTGATTTTAATTGAACCTTTTAACAGGTTTAAGATGTTTGTTATCTAGAATAATGGAATTGTAATGAATAAATATAATCTAATTTTCTGGTTAACACCGCATCAAAACGTAACAATAATTGGTTTGAACGGGAAAATTAGATTACAGGTTGTGTCATCGACCATGAAAGCCCTAGAGTTATTCAATTAATAGTTGATACAACTGATTACTAATACAAAATTGACTAATAAAAGTTAGTTTTCCAACTAAATACCTATTATTTTGAAGTGGTTGAGTATACCTCCGTAAGCTACATTTGTGTGCTCAATATTTTTTTTTCAATTTCAATTTCTTTATTTATTTCATAATTTATACATACATAGCAGTTACATTTTATCCCCCCTAGCTATTGCTAATTGGGGGGAAAAGTTATAACAAGGTTTACAAATTTTGTTATGTATATATGAACATATAATATTTTATATTAATACTAACATTAATAAATAAAATAATTCAAAAAGGTTACATAGAATTTAGGAAAAAATGTATACAATGCAAATGGGAAGAATAAAGTGTTTAAATCTTTTGGAATATTTAAAAAACGTAATAACTTAATATAAAATACTGAAATATTGAACAAGGGAAAGCGTACATTCCTTGGCTTTAGTAAGATAGAAGCTACTTAATTAGAAAAGTTAGGATGTTAATAATACCATTAAATGAGAAAAAGTTTTAATCTTCTTCAGTTGAAAGTTATCAAAAGAGCAAATCAATTAAAATTTCTAATTAATAATGCATTCATTTTGGGTACAGTAACACTTTCTGTTTTGGCTCAGAATTAAATATTCCCTTAATGCCCCTACGAGTACCTGCATTAGCCGAATCATTTATGTAAGTATTTGTGCGGTTTAATTTATATACAACAAGCATATACGATTTTAACTTGTTTGAGACAAATTAATGAAGAAATAAGTTTAAGAATAGCGTTTAAAAGCTAAGAGCATTTATTGTCTACGTATTAAAATTATACTTCTTACGCAATTTAGGTTTTCTATATGATCTCTACTGCATACTGAAATATTTCACGTTATTGGCCTACTGTGATGCTAGTAGCTTCATATCTTGTATGTTGCTATGTACCTGAACACAGTGCCTGAACAGAACTAGGTTAACTATGTCAGGTATGTCGTCCCTAACTGTTATGTGTGTACTAACATTGTACTGTACATTGTACAACACGAAACATTGTACGTTCAAGAGTTCTCTTGTAAATATATAAACTTGTAAGTACATTGTGAAATATACAATTATTAATCTATACTAATATACAAAAATGAGATGGTGTGTGTCTGTGTGTCTGCCTGTTCCTCAATCACAAAAATACCACTGGATCGATTTTAATGACACTTTGCAGGAATGTGACGTATATACCTGGTTAACACATAGGCTATTAACAGGTTTGATAACTTTATTATTTTCAAGATGGCGGCCATTAATAAGACCTCACTACATTTGAAAATTTATAACCCCAAAACTGTCATGTAAAATTCTAAAAAACCCGTAAAAGATATTTATTTTTTGACGTTCAGAGGTTCGGTCTCCAGTGCTGGACCTCAATTGTGACTCACGCGATCTTTTACAGTGTCATCAACAAGAAAAGTATCATCAGTTGGTTGAAAATATTTTGAACCCAAGTTGCTGTTCTTACTTGCCTTGAGAATGTCTTTAACCAAATGTACATTAATAACGTTAAATACAGTATAATGTAAACCGTATTACAAAAACTTATAACGTGTTTAAAAAGGCGAAAAGAATAGTGCTTTATTTAAAATCCACATTTAAATAGACGCATACCCATGTATGGTTTTGAATCAATTAGTTGCACCCTGCTTGTTCAGGATTAGAAGGACTTAGAGGTAATTGACTGTTTATTGTACCAACAACGCTACAAAACGCTGAATGAACATACAACGCTTAATCCCTACCCAGCAAAACACTGTTGCAATTATTATTGTGCTCTCACGGTGTAGGTTTGAATTCAAGAAACTCTTCCAAGTGCAGTAGGTACAGTAATTTTCTTATATTTTATTCATAGTTCATTTTTTAATGCTATAAGACAACCTTTTCTTCTTTTTGTTTTACAGTTAATACTTTTAGCTTAACTTGGGGTTTTAGGTCGATTTTTAAATTCTTGTGATAAATCTGAACTCAAATCTTCCCGTTTACGATCAAATTAACTAATATGTTGCATTCAATTACATAACGTATATGATATGAACTTTAGTCTTATTACTATAGTCGACTTATGTTATGTATGCGAGTATCGAAACTATATCACTTGCTATGTTACACAGTCTTATTAAAATATAATACAAAATAAATACTCAATTACTAAATTTACCGGAAAATTGGTCGATATTTTGCTTTATTGATTGTGTGGGTTACATTAGACACCGTAAAACTACACAGGTTTTACACTATATTATTAAAGACGATGATGGAAAGATAGATATTTATTAATGAATCACTGAATCATTTACAACATTCAGTAACATTTGGAAACATTCAAACCAAAGAAAGTTTGTCCAAATATAAGCACATAATGATTACGCTAAAAGAACAAAAGCATCTTCCTGACTAACTAGTAACAATACCAGACCAAATGGTTTAAATGAGTTATTTGCAAACAAACTTGATAATAATATTAAATGTTATGAAATCGCTACTTTTACAATAGACGCTCATTAGTGGAAGTTTAGTTATGGAGCAATAACTATCCTAGAAAACACCAGAGAGTTGTTTGAAAAGCGATTAGTTTATATTTTAGAAATGATCATGAAATTGTTACCTTTTAAAATAATTTACGTCACCTCTTAAATCACCAACATAATTGAAATTAATTTGATTACACTTCGTTTATACTCAAACTAGTCAAGGGTTTGCGATGTTTTTTAAAATGTTGGACGAGGATAAGTAGAGGCTGTCATTTTCAACTTGAGTACCGGTACGGATCGCTAGCTCGGTATTGTTATTTTACAAAGTTGCTGACTGGGAACTCATTTTCTCTGATTTTAAATGACTAAGTAAAACGTAGCCAATGTCTGAGAATCACTTAAACATACGACAAGTAGCTGAACATTTTCTAATAGTATCTTAAAGACTAGAGGAAATACCTATGACAGTATGAGTTTAAACAAAAGTATGCATTGCTGAAAACAAGGGTTAGTGTAAAATCATTAGTTATTGTTTACATGTTAACAAAGTATAGCAATAAAGTTAGTTTTCATGTACATTGGCTTGGATTTGGAAACTAAAAAGCCACGTGCATTGAACAGATAGATGCTTCAGGTTGATCTAGACCATATCTAATAGAGTTCAGAGCAGGTCAAGAGATACGAGTTAGATGTTGCTTGGATGGTTTGGATAGCTTCTAGGCTTGGCTCTCAGATCAAAGAGATCTTAGCCAGCTTGGTTGTACTCTACCTTTCTTGTTGGCCCCTTTGGGCGTTTAAAGAAGGTTTGAAAAGTTATTTTATTGTCTTGTTTAAATGTTAGGTCCTGAAAATTGCTTGTTTTAAAATTATATCTCATTTCCATCAAATCATAGCCGACACGTAGCCACAAGCGCTAATGTGAATCTTCGCGAATTTCTAATGAAATAAAACATTTTTATTGATCTGTTTTAAAACAGAGGAAAATCTGTAATAAATACACTACCAATATTTTTACAGTTTATTTTTTAAGTTTCGTCCTATTTTACTCTATATGGATTGGTTTGAATTTAAATACATTTATTTAGCATTGCCTATATTTCAAAATAAACAAACAACAGCTGTTATAGTTTATTTGCTTTCAAATTGGTATCCTAGGAAACCTAGGCCATTAAGTTATTTAGCAGCTGCTTTTCTGTTCAATACAACAGAGGAATTAATGTCTGCTGTCAAGAAAATCTTTTAAAACTAAATGTTCAATTTGAGGATCATAAATGTTCAAAACCAGATTTTAAGAAGTTTTTACTCTGAACCTTTTACGATTACCACAACCCTTTAAAAGATATGACCATCCCGAGTTTAAATTATGTACATTTTCTGAATTTTATATGCCATTTGTTGCAGTTTTTACTGCGTATATCTCCCCAAATATTTGAGATTTCTAACAATGTCAAGAACAAAAATGTCTTAAATTTATGCCACTAACCAAAAATAATAATTAAAATACGAAATAAACTAATCTATTTTATTGTATCATTTTATTTTATTCATTTTATTTTATTTATATATTTTAAATTCGTACAAGAAGGATACGCCATTTACAAATACATAGAAAACCATGGTGCAGACAATTCAATACTATTCAAACTGCATAAGACCTTCAAGACGATTATACGAAGATAAGGACCAGGTCATCGCAACACCACCTCAGAGCCCCCGTACTTACCTGCTCCTTTGTCCAAAACCTGCTGGGGAATCCCACCTCGCAGATGGCAAGGACCCCGAGCAGCGCCTCAGGGGTAGTGCAACATGTGAGTACTCAACGTGCGAACCAAGTCTCACCCATTTGAGGTAACAGCCACGCCGCGACCTGACTAGTCAAAGTGACTGACTAGTTTAAGTGTATATAAGTGTTAAAAGTGTATATAAAGTGCTCATCATGTAGACAGTTATCCTCCCCCTACAGAAAATGCGACAAACGTCGCGAAATGTACATCGGGACTTTCACCAACTTTCTTCACAAGGTCCAGAGGTACCAAACAGGTATTTCATCTATTAATTAAAATATGGGTATTTATTATCACATGATATTTTAAAGTTGGCCACCATATTGAAAAAAAATCACTGGCAGCCATCATTTTGCCCTCAACTCCTTGCACTTTAAATATTTACATTCAACATAATTATTATTCAGATAATGTTATAGTATTGATCTTTATTGCCTACAAGAATATAGGTTTACGATTACCTAAACAATGTGTCAAGTTATCACTTTTGCTTTGCTTCGTCAAATTTCACCCAATAAGGTTAGTTCAACAAGAAGCCAAGGGAATACTACTTTAACAAAATATTTAAGGACGCATTTTTTTAAACTTACTTATTGTTGTTATTGTTTGAAGCTAGTTTTGTTCTTACGAGTATATCTTATTTAATTTCAGTAGTACAAGACTGAACTGCAAAAGGCTTTAGATTAATTGTATTCGTAGAGAAAATGACTATATCTTTTGATGCAACTTTGTTAATAAATAGAAAACTACCTCTACAGAAAGCATAAGTCCTAGAGAAAGGGGTTGAAGTTGGTTATTGATTTCACGACATGTGGTCAGCTGATGTGTGCATTGGCCTCATTGGTTAACTGTCACGATCTGCATACTCAGCCCTTGTCAACCAAAGTCAGACCAGGTCAATAGTTTATACCATATTTGTTCAGTTCAACTGTTGCTCTGGAGCACCTAAATATTCTCTCGAATCTTCACATCAACTAGCTTACATCAGATTCTGTGAAACTACAGCGGTCAGCCCTGACGTGGTTCGTTACGGACGTTTTCACGGCTAACCTTGAACCTACGCACTCGTTTTCACACTTTTCTTTTACTGATGGTTCCTTATTTTTCTTACAGTGATCCGTATTTTAGTTCGGATAAAACAATGTATATTATTGTAACTTCTTAAAAGGATCTTGCAACATTATTGAACGCTCTAGAAATATCATTACAACAAGATTAAAGTATGGTTGTATTATAGTTTCAAAATATAATACTATTTTAAATATAATTAAACATAAGCGAATTTTAAAAGAATAAAATTTGTATAATATTTGAAGACAATTATGTGTTTTAGACAACTACACCTACAAAACAAATGTATTGGCTTTTTCATTTAACTGAAAATGTTGTAATGCCACAGCAGTTGCGATGCCGAATCCAGTTCATTGAGCAAAGCAAACCTTGCCAGTGAATTCATGAATATATCAAACCCCATTTAAAATTGAAATCAAAGAATATAACAGAGGTTTATTTTTTTGTCTTGGCTGTTGAACAACATAAATATCTTTTCTTTATTACCGAGATACAATGGTTGCACGATTTCTGTAAAACTAATACAGTAGGGCTTCGGTTAGAAGATTTAATTTCATAAGTATTTATTTGAGCTTACCTTTTACAAAAGTTTTACGCAAATTAGTAAACAAACCCATTTATCAGTTTAAAGTGGGTTCTGAACATTCTATTTTATTCTTTTGAGATAAAACTAACCCGTTTTTATTAGTATTTTGTCAAGACGAACAAGTTGTACTTAATCGTATCAGCTTTTGTTAGTAATCAATTTGGTAGTGTGTTTAAGTTATATACCTAGGTAATGCAGTTCATTGGTTTGATAACATGGCCACAGAGAACAGTTGGTTTAAACACACGCATATTTCGTTTCCAAATTAATATCGCAATAATTTTTCCATTCCGCTGTGAAAATGTTGACACAGAATTGAGTAAACACGAGTCGTTTGACATTTCATAATTGTTTCCCAAAGCTAGTCAACAAAGTGTTTTCCTGCAAGTTTTCGTTTTTTCTTGTGTGTTAAATAAAACTAACTCACGTCTCGTTAGTTTCAGTACTTGCTCTGGGTTATAATTGTACTCATGTTGAGAACTTTTTATAGACCTTGCCTAAGTTTATAAAATGTCATGGTTGTTAACATATTATAAACTAAAACAAGGTATGACGGGAAAGTCAGCACACATAGGAGCTGACGAATATAAATATTTCACATAAATCGTTTACATTGCTGATATTGCAAACAATAATTTGTCGATATATTGAATTCTTCGTATTTTCTTTTCCACAATAACACAGGGAAGTTACATTAGTGTTTAATCTCTGTCAATGTATCAAGGTTCAGTTCTAAATTAATGAAGACAGATTGCTAAGCATAATTATGACTCATGTCCATGTGCACGTCAAAAATTGGTTTTTGTTATTCTGCTCTGAAAACAGCTGCTTTAGACACAATCATGTGTACAACCAGGTAAATAAAGTATTATTTTGCCGGTGTTTTGCTCCCTAGAGAAAAATATCACTTTAATGATCTTTTTGTGGCATGGACATCAACTAGTTCAACTAGTTTGTTTTGATTATTTTGAGTTTCAACACTGACCTATAGTAAATCAGTGTTACAGCTGTTTCTTCAAACACTATAATTCAGACTGCTGAGTTTAAAACAATGTTTAATTAAGTTTATTTATAATATCAAAACGTTTCTTGACATGTATTTCTAATTATTATTTGCACCATGACAAAAGGTATCGTTCATAACTCGGCTAAAGGTGTCTTTTTGACCCTCGGTCATTTAACGTACTCGGCTGCGCCTCGGACGTTAACTTGACCTCGTGTCAAAAGGTTTCCCTTTAGGACCTAGTGATGAAATATACTATTAATGTACTGAGCTATAAACGAATGAAGATTTAAAAGTTACATTTGATTTGAACATTGAATGAGTGAAAAGCTGAATGTGTCTAAAAGTTCAAATTCAACATGTTTTAAAAAACATATTAAAAAGTATACAAATATACAATGTTATACTAGAAGACAAAGTAGAAAGTACAGTATATTTTAAATGATCTGACTCTAACCCATTTACCCTGAATGTTGCATGTTGGGAGACTTTATTACCTCATACATTTACTTTATCGAAATGGTAAGGACAATACAGTGATACGTTAATCAGTTTCCGATAAGAGTCGATCAATGAGTTCTAATATGTAGTAATTGTAGTGAACAACCGGTTCTATTGGCCTTGCAATTATTCAAGTATTCAGAAAACTGTAGATGCTTGAAAGCCAGTATACAGCTTTTGTTGAGCTGTGGTTCTAACTAAGATTGCAAGGTCATCTGCAAAAGCAAAACAGAAAATATTTATTCCGACTTCACTTAACTGGGATGGGTTAATCTATTTATAATTTTTGTTTTCGCAATTCTTATGTTACATTTTCCAAAACAAAGTTGAACGTTAATGGAAAAAACCATTTCCATGTCGTAATCAGGTTTAAACTTGACATTATTCTGACAAATTGAATTATTCTAGTACAGTTTACTTTGTTATTGTGCCTGTGAGTGTATTCTTAATTAATACCGAAATGTTAAGGCAGATACTGCTCTTTTAAAATAAAAAAGAATCACTTGCAGTCAATCGAGTAATATACTTTTTCGAAGTTTACAAACGTACACACTACACTGGTATTATATATTTAATAGTGTCAAAGGATTATAAATAACCTAAAGAACCCTAATTTTAACAAGTACAATTTATTTTACAAAAAACACACATTTTAATAAACGTTAACATTAGAAAATGCAGGAGCTTTTCTTATTAATTAATAAATTGGAAAATACTTAGATCTACAACAGAGGGTAATTCTCTCATACATACTTAAATGTGGCTTTTAAACAAATTTCAAAACGCTTAAGTATATTTATCAGTAATTAAAAAGCAATTAAAAAATCAAGGTATTCACCAAATAAGACAAATACTCTGTTATCAATTACCTCACCATCCAAGCAGTATTATGATGTTATTGTCGTTTACATAGGGTAATAGAATGCTTTTGCAATGTAGATTGGCTCCATTTGCACACTGGCAACTGATTATTCTAACGAAGTATCACAATAAATAGCCAACTTCCACTCAATTTACTTGTACGTTGTGATACAGTTCCATTTGTAATTAAACCGTATATTATTTTTGAAAATCATTAAGTTAATGATATTTGGTTTTCTTAGCACTGTGAACTACAAAACACACTTGCGATACTTTAGATGACACGTCAAACTGCGGTTTGATATTTAGTTTTTCAGCGAATAGTCAAACTTTGGGTTTATTTTTTATTTTATCTGGAAGAAGGGTGGAATTATTTTCTTACTCCATAGGCTAACGCCTAATTTAAAAGAGGTTTTGTAACAAATGATTATTTTATCTTACACCACACTACAATTTTGACTATTAAGTTGGGTAAGGCTTGTACTACAACACTTAAATATTATGAAAGCTTTACTGTTGCAAGGTCTGCACTGAGCATAAAACCTGGTTAATTCAGCCGTGCTTTATCTTGTGGAAGAGAAATATACAGTCACTTGGCACGTCGCTGTTTCAAGAATTGAAACGAAATTCCATTTGTAACTTTCTTTTTACCCATTAAATAGTGATTAGCACCACTAATAATGTACATAATACACATATGTTCTTGTAAAAGCTGAGAAAAAAGTTGACACGTCTTTAACATAATTAAAAATACTAAATAGAAGTATTACTACATTCTAGGCTTCCAGTATCATACCGAGTCAGAGAACTAACAAAAACGTCAGAGTTAGTTCTCTGACGCGGTATGATACTGGGAACGCAGAATGTAGTCATGAATCCGGCTGCTCTTGCCTACGCATCTAGATTAAGGAAAGCATCGTTCCGTTGCGTCTCTTGGACACATTTATAATATTTAATGGTTTTACATTTACCTTTCAAGTCAATTAGCACCAAACCCTTCTTCAAGTATATGTACCGGAGGGCTTGATAATTATAAATTGAATCGAAACCGATATTTTCTGGTAGATCTAGATGGAATGGTTTTCGGTGCTGATGGATAAAGGTAAAATTAAACCGTTAAAATCGAAGTAGGGTTGGTATTATTAAGTTAATAAATTTGGTTCTGTTCAATTAGCAAGCTTATATCCAATGCCGAATGTAAAATTACCCATAATATTGATTAAAACCACTAGAACCTCCTGAGGAGGAAATGTTATTTTAAATATACATTTATGGTTTAAAATATACTCGTATAAGCGACGAAGGAAATAGATAAAATATACGGATGATACCTCTTTGTACAATAGCTGAATTCAGAGTGAATCTATAGCTATCTATCTTGTCAGAGATAAATAAAAAACAACTTTTAAAACCAGTTACGCTAAACTTGGATTGAGAGGCAATTATTTAAATAATGATCCTAAAGTGAATCTGGGTGACAAAACTATATAATTGAAACCGGTTTTGAAGTGGATTTTGGGGTCAATATTACAAAATATAAGTATAACAAAACCACGCTCAATTCAAACTCAAACTAAATAAACTCAAAACAGCAAAATCTTATTTATACTAAGATATAATTGTATTTTAATCGTTGTACTCGTCAAGAAGATGAGTAACAAGTCGAAACTAGTCACGAAATATACACTATTATTTAAATCAGGGTGCTATGTTCTCTTGTCTTTTAAACTATGTAATAAAATCTACGGGAAATCGCTATAATTTACGTTTACTGTGAATCTCACCGACAGTTCCTAATTTTTGTAATAAAATAGCCACCATTTTAAAATTATAAGTTCGATTATGCAGGTAATTTTTCCAGTGATGATAATTCTTAAATACAAAAGTTTCTTTACTTTGAGCCAGATCCTATAAACGGCCTGGGAGAAATAGATAAGTGGTGAAAACAACAAAATGGACATGTAACAAACTTACTTTTCATTGTTTTAGTATGAGAAAGCTACCACTGTATTTTGTTACCAAAATATAGAACCACCCAGTTTACTGGAAGTAAATTAATGCTGTAAACAAGTCTAGAACAGTAAAGTCGTAACTGTTTTACGGAACAAAAGGCAGGAAAACGTATGTTCACCGTAGAGTTACAATGTACAAGTAACTACAATTCCAAGTTAATTGATCAATACACTCGTATATAACACAACTTAAACAGCTTTAAAACCGTACAATCCATAATGTTGATTTAGTCATCTTTCTTAGTTGGCGAACTTTATGACAGTTGCTGTGAACCATTGACATACGAGTATTAAAAAGAAGTCATTACCTTTTCAAATCTTAATCTTCAGACGTTGCATGCCCGAGTTAGGAGATACTTAGGCGAAGTGGCAAAGTTGTAAGAGAGTTTGAACTTTAAGGAAGTATGCTTGTTTGTCTCAACCACATCCAAAACATCCCA
The DNA here is from genome assembly GCA_018831715.1 of Matsumurasca onukii. Taxonomy (NCBI): domain Eukaryota; kingdom Metazoa; phylum Arthropoda; class Insecta; order Hemiptera; family Cicadellidae; genus Matsumurasca; species Matsumurasca onukii. The sequence goes on from CM032062.1 coordinate 40,056,467, forward strand.
GTTAGCTTTATGGTCCGTGAAGTTGCAGCTTTCCCGGAATTCACTGCGTCATTCAATTTGAAACAATATACATAAATCTGTCAACTTTGTTAAGGCAGGTTACACAGTCATATTTATATACTTCTTTTGCAAAGCACATAGTTATGCATGGTTGGATTATTTATTAGCAAATTTCCATCTATAGTAAGTTAATAGTTTTACTAAAAGCATTAACCACATACCCAATAGAAACTAAACGAAAGAAAGTGAAATACAACTTCAATCCACGTTTATTAGTTCCGATAGTCTCAGTGATCATCTGATGAAACCCGCATCAACTCCCACCATCGTTTAGACATATCAGACCATCACCTGCGTGGTTCGGAAGTCACGTTAAGCCGTTGGTCCTTGTATTTCCATTGGTCATTGGGCTATTAATTAATGTCCCATTCTAAGGAAGAGTCCGCCTTAGTTTGTAACAAGACTACACCTCATAACTCATTACTACCACTCATCACACTCATCCTTCACCACATATTTGCCTTAAAATACCCTCATGATAGTGTTCGGCATCTCAAATAGTGATTTATTTATTTAGTGATTTATGGATTGGCCGGAAAATGTGATTGTATTCCAGCACAGCAATCCCACGTTAAAATCATTTAACCTTGAGCAAAGCATTGACATTTGTAAACGCATCGTAGATGCTCTTTATCACTCGAGTTCATATAAATACATATTATGTTTGCTTTGACGATATTGTTCAACTTCAAATTTTTACTCTGTGTAGGTAGAAAACTTACAGTTTGCGAAAACTTTAATGTTAACTTCTATTGAACTTTAGATCATAATTCTACTTTGACAAGTATTATTTGCATATATCACCTAAGATTTTAAAACAATGCTAAATAGTAAATCTCACTTGAATTAGAAAACTTGAGCCATAGTATTGGACTACATTTCAAAGTTAGAGAAAATAAAACAAAACCAATACTTATAATCATTTAACTTGTGAGGCCTTTTGATAGCAAGGCTATCATCGTCGGGCAACACAAATTAAAGGTTATTTATTTTGATAAATAAATAAATATTAAAATAAATAACTCACTTGAATTATTTATACACTTAAATGTAATTAGTTTTGTTGGTGTAATCCGAAACAACTAGCCAAACTATAACAGCCGATAATTGGTGGCATAGATTCGCATTTAGGCCTAACAAAGTCGTCATACCTAGATTGATAGTTGGGGCAGGGCTGGGATATTTAACCATCACCAGCCTGTGAACAGAAGAGACGGACGACAAACGACATATCATCCTTCAATTAAGGTAGTGTTGGCAATATTTATTAATTTCCCAGCTGTAACCGTCAGAAAATACCAAATTTCACAATCAATATCGTTCCGACGTAAACTAGGAATAATTCGTGTGAGATAGCCTCAATTTGATCTCTGAACTGTCAAAAGTTCTGTTTTGCTTTTCCCGACTACAACATAGAGTATGGCACAATAACCCAGTTTCGGATAAGGTTAGCCTCACTCAAGGAGTCAGATAGTACTGTTTTCTTGTGTTTCACTTGTGGTCTGTCGCTAACAGCCATCGTTCTCTCAAGAAAATCACTTTGATGGAAGAAACGTCAAAATAACTACTTAGTGAGTTTTTAACAAGTTATGACTTCGTCGATTCTGACTTTGGAAGTTATTTTGCAATTTCCCTTGGTAATTCTTTTTTGATCAACTAATGTTAGTTTTATCGTTTCAGCCTAACACTTAAATTCACCTAATTCTAATTTCGTAGGGGATTTCCTCTAGAAGAAATCAACTCATGCCACGCTGCCTTGCCCGTTATATCCTGACTAGGTTCTAGGTTAAGGTAACGAAATCGGAGATTCCTGAGTCTCAACTAGGTATTTCCAAACCCACGCCGCTCGGGTGGAACTTCTTTTCGCCAACCTGGTGAGCACCTGCCGTACCATTCAGAGCCATAAGGTACAGCTTGCTTCAGCACAAACCCTATCATAGACGTGTAACGTAAATGGTACCTAGTTAAGCACTTATTATGTTAGCAGGGTGCATTAGTCACTGCCATAGGACTTTACTACTTAATCCGTCCGTAGTGAGGACAACCATCAGATTTTATGAAGGCTATGATTAAAGTTAACGCTCTTTGAGCAATCGATCATTTTGGATTTTGAGTCTTTGACCTAACTTGTATCCAGGCCAGGTTAGTCCCATCATAAGACTCAGATGCAATTTACTCAATTTTCTCTTGATACCTGAATGGCACTCAGCTTCCGTGCTGAGTAATTCCAGGACCGATCTGTTTGTAACATTAACTACTCGTACTTTAAACCCGGTAATGACAATCTACCCCCGAACACAATTTTTCCCCGCTATAAAAGTTTTCCAAAATTAATAAAACCAGTAACGCAATACTCTCAAACTCCACATCAGTATACACCGTGATGGCAGGCAAAAGTTTATTGAATTTCACAAAATGCCTGCAATGAAATCGCCGTAATCTACGTTAGTTTAGTGAGCTAAAATGCAATAGTCATTCAATACAATAGTATTTATTACTGTAGCTTATTTATACAACTTTGTTATCATAATTATATTGATTGAGTAAATAGATGAGCTTATCACTGAATTATTGCAAAAATCAAAGAAAATGCATTGATATATAATGCATTATAAATAATTACGTTTTGTTCAAAAGGTAAAAAAAATACACATTTGTGACAGGATTTATCTCTATAGTATACGTTGTGCCAATAATGAGCTGCACTAATTGATATCCGACGTTTGATAAGAAGTTTCAGGCAGGTATATAATTAGAGCAAAGTTGTGCAAAGCCGTCTAGGGAGCCTACTTTTCCGTCTTATATTTACTTATCGAACCTTAATAGGAAAGTTAAACACGTCAGCTGTCAATGTTTGAAGTTTCAAAGCATTTACCTTGTCAAACTTTGAAGACTGGGTAAGGAACAAGTTTAGAACTTGTTATCGGTTTGCATTTTATCATGCAGAAATACAAGTTCACTTAAGTTTCATTTTGTGCAGTGATTTCTATATGTTTTAATTTAACATTGTTTTAAAGTACAAAGCCTAATTAATAACAGTTTATTTGTTATACCTTTTAACATTTAAAAGACTTTTATCAATACTAAGGCTATCATTGCAAAGCTTAAACACACTTAAGTTGTGTTATGTTTTTAACAAATGAACCTGAATCCAAATGATTTGAGGAGAACTTTCAAACAAATTGAAAGTACGCATGATTATATTCATGACATCTGGCTTGTGTAGACCAGAGTAGCTTCAGTAAGCGTTATTGTTAACACACAGTGTGCTGCTGTGGAGAGTCTAAAGTTTTACCATCAAGCGTAAACACACACAAAGCAAGGCATCCTCTGAGTTTCTGCTTTATACACAGTTCAGTGGCAAACAAGGTGTATAAGAAATTTATTCAGCTATAGCGGAGTCATTTGTTATAGTATGATCTACAAATTACAACGCTTCGCTGTTACATTACGTAAAATCATCACAGAGATTGTGGTTGAAGGCTGAAGAGTTAATGTGACGGAAACATTGTGACCATTGATTGCATCCAGCACGGAGTCATTTGTTGTAGTATGATCTACAAATTACAATGTTTTGCTGTAAAGCTACGTAGAATCATCACATGGATTGTGGTTGAAGGCTGAAGAGTTAATGTGACGGAAACATTGTGACCATTGATCGCATTCAGCGCGGAGTCATCTGTTGTAGTATGATCTACAAATTTAAATGTTTTGCTGTAAAGCTACGTAGTCATCACATGGATTGTGGTTGAAGGCTGAAGAGTTAATGTGACGGAAACATTGTGACCATTGATCGTTCAGCGCGGAGTCATTTGTTGTAGTATGATCTACAAATTTAAATGTTTTGCTGTAAAGCTACGTAGTCATCACATGGATTGTGGTTGAAGGCTGAAGAGTTAATGTGACGGAAACATTGTGACCATTGATCGTTCAGCGCGGAGTCATTTGTTGTAGTATGATCTACAAATTTAAATGTTTTGCTGTAAAGCTACGTAGCATCATCACATGGATTGTGGTTGAAGGCTGAAGAGTTAATGTGACGGAAACATTGTGACCATTGATCGCATTCAGCGTGAGTCAATGAACAAATTGAAACGTTTTCTTTTAGCGGTAACTGATTTGGAATCAGAGTTAATGTGACGCCAGCCGGTCGGCGTTCCGAGCATGTTAAGCTGTGTACTGCATTTTTGGTCACGTCTAGACACCAGTACGGAAATTTAGCCATGTTTGCCTGCGACTGTTTAAAATGTTCTGCAAATCAAAAGTCTCGCTGACTGTAAAGTTCGGATCTGGTGATTAATTTTCTCAGTGCCAAAGGCACGAAAGCAGTCGATGTTTAGCGTGAGATCTGGTAGTAAAATGGAGAAAACATTTTGCTGAAAGGAATAGTAACAAAAAGGGTTAGGGAAGAGTTTAATGATGGCGGCACATGTTCATGACAAGAAAGTCGCCCAGGAAAGTCAAGTTCAAACAAACGATTGTTTGCTGAAGAAAACATATGCACAGTGTTTTGGGACAGGAAGGGGTATTGTTGGTTGAGTTCTGGTTCATGGGACAAAAATCAATTCAGAGACGGATACTGTGACACTTGAGTCAAAAGTATCCAGAACACAAGAAGCATGTGACTAAAAGTGTCATTTTGCTTCACGACAATGCCTGCATGCATTGTACAAGAGATCATTAAGATTGTTTAAAGCGAAAATAATTGAAACATTGAAATCACAATCGCACAATCCAGATGTGGTATGAGCTACTCACATTTTCGTTCCTTTTCACTTGAAGAAGCAGTTCATGGCGCAAGCGTCACGACGAAGGCGACGAAGTCAAAATGGCTGTGCTGGAATTTTGTCAATCCAGGCGGCAAAGTTGTATGGCATCGAATTCAAAAAGTTAGCTGGACGATAAGGATAAGTGCCCCAGTATTAAATGGTAAGCAGAAAATAGTTTAAAGTACAGGCTGCATGCAAATAAAACTATTATGAAATGGCTTGTGGTTATTCTTTAATTGAAAACAATTTCTACTTAAAACACGTTGTAGTATGATCTACAAATTTAAATGTTTTGCTGTAAAGCTACGTAGTATCATCACATGGATTGTGGTTGAAGGCTGAAGAGTTAATGTGACGGAAACATTGTGACCATTGATCGCATCCAGGAGTCATTTGTTGTAGTATGATCTACAAATTACAATGTTTTGCTGTAAAGCTACGTAGTATCATCACATGGATTGTGGTTGAAGGCTGAAGAGTTAATGTGACGGAAACATTGTGACCATTGATTGCATTCAGCGCGGAGTCATTTGTTGTAGTATGATCTACAAATTAAATGTTTTGCTGTAAAGCTACGTAGTATCATCACATGGATTGTGGTTGAAGGCTGAAGAGTTAATGTGACGGAAACATTGTGACCATTGATCGCATTCAGCGCGGAGTCATTTGTTGTAGTATGATCTACAAATAACAATGTTTTGCTGTAAAGCTACGTAGTATCATAACATGGATTGTGGTTGAAGGCTGAAGAGTTAATGTGACGGAAACATTGTGATCATTGATCGCATTCAGCGCGGAGTCATTTGTTGTAGTATGATCTACAAATTAAATGTTTTGCTGTAAAGCTACGTAGTATCACATGGATTGTGGTTGAAGGCTGAAGAGTTAATGTGACGGAAACATTGTGATCATTGATCGCATTCAGCGCGGAGTCATTTGTTGTAGTATGATCTACAAATTAAATGTTTTGCTGTAAAGCTACGTAGTATCATCACATGGATTGTGGTTGAAGGCTGAAGAGTTAATGTGACGGAAACATTGTGATCATTGATCGCATTCAGCGCGGAGTCATTGTTGTAGTATGATCTACAAATTTAAATGTTTTGCTGTAAAGCTACGTAGTATCATCACATGGATTGTGGTTGAAGGCTGAAGAGTTAATGTGACGGAAACATTGTGATCATTGATCGCATTCAGCTCAGAGTCATTTGTTGTAATATGATCTACAATTTAAATGTTTTGCTGTAAAACTTGTAGTATCATCACATGGATTGTGGTTGAAGGCTGAAGAGTTAATGTGACGAAACATTGTGATCATTGATCGCATTCAGCGCGGAGTCATTTGTTAAACTGATGAATCCGAGTGTGAACTATTCTGGTTTGTTTGTTGAATGCGGTCGTACATTCACCAACCATTCCACATTCGATAATCTACGACGATTGGTAAAAATATCATTATGGTCAAATGTATTTTTTTCAACTGAGCTTACTCTTTTGCGAGCAATGGTAATATAAAACCAGGGTGGCACTTTATTTATAGAGTCTTTAAAATGTGTTGTGGAAAATGTTGCCTGGTTTAAATTTTCAGGCGTACAACAATGAGGATGAAATTAATACAGTTTCCTTAAATGACTAATGCTAAAAGTGACTGATAACGTGATTAGTGGTTATATCAAAGTTTACGGTTCTTACTTCAAAAATTTTGACTTTACTGGCATCGATAATGTACTGACGGTTAACAATTGGTGTATTGGAGTTAATCCAGTTCATTAACACTATTGTGAAAATCTAAATATTTTTCAAATAACACGTTATTTATGTATTTTATAGAATTAATAGCTAGAACTAAGGTAAGTACGTGGATATAAATCAGTTCTAAAACCATTTCTCAATCACAGATGACAAGTGTGATTATTGGTTGTCAAAGTTGTGACTGTTGGAATGACAGTTGTCCTCAATCCCAATGTTGCTTATTCATACAACACTAGATACAGTATATACTGTGTATGTGAACACAATCAGAACTAATAGCTAGAACTAAGTAGGACTTGTGGATATAAATCAGTTCTAAAACCATTTCTGTCACAGATGACAAGTGTACGGACCCTTGTCAAGTTGTGAACGTGGAGACAGTTGTCCTCAATCCCAATGTACTTATTCATACAACACTAGATACGGTATGTATGTAAGCACAATCAGAACTAATATAACTAGATACACAATGGTTTCTTGCATCAATACGTATAATTTACAGAAATAGTTCTTAAATAAGAACAACCAAGATAAATAACTGCATAAATATGTTTTCATCGGGGCTTTGAATGAAAGGATTTATTTTACAATACTACTTGTAGAAGACCACTTATGTATAAGTTTATCTTTATATCACTTTGATGAAATTTCCTTGACGACTTAGTACTTTTGACGATACTTCCCACTTACATAATAGAAATAATCATTACGAACTGGATTTGAAATTGTAACACTACCTTTGTGATTCTTGAAGAATTTCATTTTCACTTGTATTGAAATACTTATCTAAACCTTTCTTTTATTTTGAGACAATCAGTCCGACTATTTATGGACACTAAAACAAATCTCCATTCAAAATTAAAATGGTCAGATGGGTCTTGGCCTGTAGCATTTCTAATAATCACAGTTATGTTTTATGCAGATCTACTTTCTTTAAACATAATAAGACAAACTTTGCACAAACTTTGATCGTCGTAGAGTTTCTTAATGTTTTCTGCCTACACCAGGTGGTTTGAAAACATGTCTCTAATTGTTGAAGGTGGAAAGAGATCTACTTGTTGTGAAATGTGTCCTGTAAATGAATATTTCCTTACTTTAAAAGCTATTTCCATTTCAATACAACTTCAGTATTGGAAAACTTTACCATGTGTTCCTTTGCCCAATTAACCGATTTAAGTGGTTTCTTGCATTTAAAAAACAAAACTGCGGTTAGATTGATCATTAACAATGCTGAGTGACGAATTAAATTATTGTAATAGAATAATATTTTAATTACAAAACCCATATGATTTTACAAATTTTACAGTTAAACTTTAATTTCTATATAATTATTTGAATTGAATTAAATTTATTTGATGAAAGATAGCCTTTGTACTGTACACTGGTTTAAGAGTTTCAGTTTGATTAAAATTAATAGTACGTTAAATTCGTTATGAATTAAAGGATATACATGTGTAAACGCTACCTTTGTACAACTCTGTCATGTACAGGGGTTCTTTTTTATTTATAATACGAGGTTGTTTATATACAAAGATCGATTTAAGTTTTGTCTCACTTGTCCGGTGTTAGAGATAGAGTCTTCTAGTTTTCATAATTTGAAATGAAAACTGAAGAAGAACTTTGTGTAATAGCCTTTCATCTTGTGTGATCAAAACTAATATGGCTAGATACACAATGGTTCCTTGCATCAATACGTATATTTTAGAAATAGTTCTTAAATAAGAACAACCAAGAGAAATAACTGCATAAATATGTTTTCATCGGGGCTTTGAATGAAAGGATTTATTTTACAATACTACTTGTGAAGACCATTTATGTAAGCAGTTTTATCTTTATATCCCTTTGATAGAAATTTCCTTGACGAGCTTATTACTTTTGACGATATTTCCCACTTAAATAATAGAAATAATCGGCCTACGAACTGGATTTGTAGCCAACACTACCTTTGTGATTCTTGAAGAACATTTCATTTTCACTTATTGAAATATTTAACTAAACCTTTCTTTTTATTTTGAGACAATCCAGTCCGACTATTTATGGACACTTCAAAGCAAATCTCCATTCCAAGCCAAAATGGTCGGATGGGTCTTTCTAATAATCACAGATATGTTTTATGCAGATCTACTTTCTTTAAACATAATAAGACAAACTTTGCACAAACTTTGATCGTCGTAGAGTTTCTTAATGTTTTCTGCCTACACCCGAGTGGCTGAAAACATGTCTCTAGATTTGTTGAAAGGTGGAAGGAAAATCTACTTGTGTGTGAAATGTGTCCTGTAAAGGAATATTTTTTTACTTTAAAAGCTATTTCCATTTCCAATACAACTTCAGTATTGGATAACTTTACCCCTTTCACATAATGTTCCTTTGCCCAATTAACCGATTTAAGTGGTTTTCTTGCATTAAAAAAACAAAACCGTGGTTAGTTGATTGACTAACTTACTCTGAAGTGACGAATTAAATTATTGTAATAGAATAATTATTATGTACAATACAAAACCTATATGATTTTACACATTTTACAGTTAAACTTTAATTTCTATATAATTATTTGAATTGAATTAAGAGATATAATTGATGAAAGATAGCCTTTTTTGTACTGTACACTGGTTTGAGAGTTTCAGTTTGATCAAAATTAATAGTACGTTATATTCGTTATGAATTAAAAGGATATACATGTGTAAACGCTACCTTTGTACAACTCTGTCACTGTACGGGGTTCTTTTTATTTTATAATACGAGGTGTTTATAACAAAAGATCGCTTTAAGTTTTGTCTCACTTGTCCTGTGTTAGAGATAGAGTCTTCTAGTTTTCATAATTTGAAATGAAAACTGAAGAACTTTTTATTAGCAATAGCCTCTCATCTTGTGTGATAAACAAAAACTAAATTTACGTTTGCGATGGATGGATCAACGATCAATGAGCGCAGATCTAAAAGAAATTCTCCTTCAATAAGTCGAACAATAAATGGTATGACGAGTTTTGCAAATTGTGTAAGAGTTTTGAAACTTAACTCGTGAAAGATTTTCAAAACAGTCCCAAATCGTTGGATTGATTGTGGTGGCCCATATCTTGGCCAGTGAGGATGCCATACATTACTCGAAGCAATCTTTTGTTTTGAAGAGTTTGGACTAATCAAGAATACGGATTAGATTTTTTAAAATCTAATAATGAACAAAATTTTAAAAGTAAAGAAACACCGTCGAAACATAAAAAGTTAAAAATATTAATTTTGACTTACAAGTTATTTTACAAGTATATTTTAATAAAATGTAATTTAAAATAAAGAAGTTATGTCTGTTTGAATTCGATCAGTTCTTTTATACACCCTGTAGTTTGTTGTGTGAGTACGGAGGGGAAAATAATTTTCTTTAAATCTTTCAAATCGCTGAAAAAGTAGCCTCTGTAAAACTTTCAGTACCTTTTTTTCATTTTGCATGATAACAGCTTAATTTATTCAAGTATAATTTTCATGCTATATGTTTTTATTGCTTGTTTGCCTTGTTATATTAAAAATAAAGCAAATCAAAAATAAAACTTGAAATTAATTGAAGTCTAAAAACATAAATTCAAGAAAATTAAAAAAATATTTTAAGAACAAAAGACAATAAAGTACCCTTTTATTATCTTTTAATACCCAAACTACCGGTTTCGGGACTCAACCCATCATCCTAGGTGTTTAGGTTAATACAAAATAATATTTTAAAAATATTGACGATAAAAAGGGTACTTTATTGTCTTTGTTCTTTAATAATATTACAAGTAGCCCTGTGTAAACAAACCTTTAAAACCAACATATTTTACAAAATATTTATTTTTAACATCAATAAATATAACGATATATAAATATAACGATATCAATAACACCCAAACGATGTTTCTATCTCGCCTTGTTGTACAAATTCTTTGCACTCTTTCGCGAGAACGGTGGAAACATTTATATATTTTTTGCGTATAAATGTGTGTTTACAGAAAAGTAAGTAATGCAAATTGAATTAAGAAATTTGAAGTTATTCACTAACCATCTGGTTTTTAAGAGGCTTCTGATTGCTTGATGTAAGAAGACAATGTAAAAGGTTATGCTCACATGTGCTGTGTTAGGAAGAAGAGTTTGCTGTAGAATAAAGAAAATACCTTCTCCTGATACAACGCTGTCAGCTGATATCGCTTCCATCAACACGCCTTACTCAACATGACACTTCTTTCATCCTACATTTTACGTTTCATTTTTAAGCCAGAATATATAAGTAATACAGGAAAATACTTTTAAAATGAAAAATACAATTTGTAGTCCAAATTTTGCAAATGTGTTGTGCCTCAAAAAGGTTTATCAAACCAATTTGTGTATGGTGTATGACGATAACTTAGTTATACTCTTAAGACTTTTTGTTAATTAAGCTCTAGACAGGGGCTCTTTTGCAAATAATACACAACATTAGTAAGTATTTCTGAAGCTTGAGTAATATGCGAATACTTTAGTTGGGTTAGGGGGGTGGGCGAATTTAGTGTACAAAAATACGTCAACGTTATACGGTTTGGATCACTCTAAGGATGAATTATTTTGAAACCAAGCCGAAACACAGCAAATCGTTACTGCACAACTGGCATGATTGGAGCGAAATTCCTTTGCAATTTGTTATTCTAGTTTGATAATTGTATCTTAAAACTCTTCACTCATAGCCTTGCTTCGACCTATAGCCTCAGACTTGTGTGGACTTTAACAGCACGTTTCCCTACATATTATTAAGGGAAAACAAATTTCATTAAAATCGAACTACTCATTCCGTAGATAAGGTAAATAGTCAACTGTTGTGGTTATTCGTAGAACACAGTATGTGTTCGTATGGTAACTAAACCGTTTACAAATTGCAGTTTTATTCGAAACCATGCACAGTTGAATTCAGAATGCTAAATCATGTGAGTGGTGAACTGGAAATAATCAAACAAGGTTACATAAATTATAATTGACCCTTCGTTTCATCTGATCGATAATGTCTCATCTGATTGCCAATGGATATGAATTGACCTAGTCAAAGTGTAGTCGAAAGTTTGTACTCGTAATTTTGAGTTTTATTTGAGTTCTTGGTTCATTCAAAAACGAAGGTTACAGCTCCACCGTGATAAAATGGAACGTCTCTGAGAGCATAAACTAAACACACAGCAAATCCTTAACTAGTTGGGGACTGGTTTAAACAATAAGGGTTTTTGGCGTTAGGTTTACTGGGGGTTTTTTACAATATGTATAGCATCTAAGCGTAAAATTTAAACAATATAATTAAATAGTTCATGCATAACGAAAAGAATTTCAATGTCTCTTGAATTAAAGAGGAATTTATAGTTGACTGGAAACACTGTGTAAAGGCAGGTAGTGCTTAATGGAGCGCATATGTTCTCCCAAACAGCAGAAAACTCGGCACGCATTCACATCCCTTGCCCTCTTCACAACTTTGATTCAATTAGAAGATTCATAAAGGTTACAAAATACTTAAGTGTTCTTACATCAGCCTGGTTTTTGTATAGTAAAATATGCTCAGTGCAGCTAGATTATAGAAGTACTCTTGATGCCAAATAATAAAACTATTTTCTAGGAATGGAAGACAATATGAAAAGAAATGTGAGGTTATCTTCTTGCAAGACCGATGACCAACATTCCTTGTCATCAAGATAATGCTTCTCACATCAACCTCAATCAACTCTTTCATCCCTTCATCTTGCTCTTGGAGTTTATAGAAAACCCATCACTCTGGTGAAACACCTTCTGCCAGATTTCTTCAATTTAGTAGAATTGGCTCCTAAACTACCGGCGAGCATCATCTTCAAACAGTACATGTTCGTTGGGGGCTACGGATAAGTAGCCTATAGAAATACGTGAATGATGATACCCGTACATATTTCGTCAATAATCATCCTATAAGGTTTTAATGACCACCGGTTCAGCTCTTCATAGAAGAACCATCATCTGGCCTTTTTTCGTGGTCTGGCCAAATGATACATTATGTGTGTTCGTTTGTGTAAGTGTAATCACTAATCAATTTACTTTATCTGCTATGTATATATGCTGTAGTTTGCATTAAATCACATTCAATCTTTGTGCTGTTGAAACATTTAACATCCCTGGCCAAATGGTGGCCTTTGATGAGCCGGAACAGGTAGACAGTTCTGTAAACATATTTCCCAAACAAATTACCCTATTTTTAACGAAATTTCAAAAAATTAGGGACACTTAAAGTACACAATACGATTTGTTAAAGAACTAGATTTAATTTTTATACTGTTTATCACACCATATGTTTAATACGAGAGGTTTTATTATGTACATATTTATACTGATACCTTTTAATTTGCATTTGTATCGATCGCACAAAGAAAATGGATTGACCGCCGAAACTAAAAACAGTGCAAATGCTTACAGGGTACTGTGTTACTATTATTACTCTAATATATATTTAAACTTATTATCAGTTTGAGTAAAATTAGGTTAGACTGAGCTCGTTAAATGTCACCTTCTCAGATTTCGGGCGAGGTTGAGATTGAAGTGTAACAAGGTTTTACGCAATTCCGCTTCTCTTAATTTGTTTTGGATATGAGATTTGCTGTTTCCTTTAAATATTATTTGTTTTTTCTTTGAATAAATCCGTTATGCTTGTTTTTATGAACTGGGGTGGAATGTGTGCTGACCTTTCTGTAAATTGTTAGTTATCGTACAAATTATTCCTGTCAATCAAATGATAAGTTTCATAAAGACTAATGTGCATTTCTACGTTCTCTAACCACACTTCTGCACACACATCTTTGGATTTGCATAGTAGGCCCTACTACAGTCATTGCAATTTTACTGTATTATTTAAACCTATAAGTTTCCATAGATGTATGCGTTAAACATGAAAATTTCCGCTTATTATACACAATTAAAAATTGTACTATCGTAAGACGTAAGTTTTCTACTGACTCGTGACAAAATTTACGATACTGTTGTGATGACACATACTTGTCCTTTGTCGAAATATAGTTTTTCTCCTGGGACTTTTTATTTCTAGTGTAGTTCCTAGCTTTAGAAATATGCTCGTCAATTAAAGTTACTGCTGGGAACAGTTAATCTAGTTGAAATACAGGATGTTTGATTGTAACTTTGCCATTTAGTCGAGCTTCTTAACTCGCCTAGCCTAACCTTCTGCTTGCACTATCGTGTTATGCCTAAACGCTTCATTATAATATTTTGTAAAATTCAAATTTCTGAGTTTTATTTTAGAATAGGTTAACCATCTAGGTAATATAATAATGAGTAGGTTCAAGACTGTAAGACATCAAACACAAATTATTATTTACTCCTTTAAAAATATAAATAAACTAGCTTTATGTAACATAAGAGTACAACAGTTATATATATCTGTGATAAAATAAATGAGTATCTGAGGAAATAGTTGCAAAATATTCAGCAAGAATTTACTGACTCTTATCGCACATTGTATATTAGAGTATTGGTCCTTAGAGCTGGTAATAAAACGAATTTATGTGGTAATAAAATCTCTCAACATGCAGCATTCAGGTTTAATGACTGAGAATGGACTCATCCACAATATATTACGTTTTCTTTTACACTAAACGAAAAGGTTAATGACCCTGCACTTGTACCTTTACTTGATTTTTTTTAGGTAGATTTCAAAATTAAATACGCATACATAGCGTGCAATATTTAAACTGTATAAGGCATTATTTATTCTGTATCTTCTTAATAGGATTATTAAAATATATACTAAACAGATCAATGATTTAATAATAATTAAAAGTGAGTAATTATACTGTAGTTTGCTCTGAAAATCTAATACAAGGTTAGTATTTAAGTATAAGTACTGTAATAATATCATATGCTAGTGATAACGTAGAACGATTATTTAAACATAACGTGAGTATTCTAACCAGGTATTACATACGTAATATTAAAAGTCAATATTCTGAAACTATTAGTTTTATAACTGGTATCAATTAAAGGTTCTTTCTAATTTAGGGTAAACAGAACCATGTTGAAACTGGACGAAATATGCTTGAATAAGCGTAATAATTGCACATGAATAATTTACCACTAACAGTTGAGTAGTGTTTATTATGTTAATAATATTCTTTATAACACGTTTATTGGATACTTGTTGCAATTAATAAGAGTATCAATTTAAATCGTTTGACAAACGCTTTCTTCTACGGTTGGCCGTTACGTTATGATTATAAAGAGCTTCACGCGGATCATGCCATCGTAACGTGGAATAAGCTAACGCATAAACTTGCGTAAAGCCTGACACCTTTATGTAAACCTCTACGCAACGAGCTTAAATAACAAACAATATTTATGACACTAACACACATAGAGGGGTTTTACACGAAGCTAGTTGTGGGCGCTTGTAACAGGCACTTGTCTACTTATGCGCTATGAATGTGACAGTTTTGGTATTCTTTCTAGAATTCCAGAGGTAATCGCATTATCTCTTATATACATGTCAGCCCATGAAGTGCGAGAAGAAGATTTGAGTTGAAGATGTAGTTGAAGAAGCAATTGATTATTTATTTTCAGTCGAAGTAAAAATGATCATTGTGGGTTAAAAGTTGGATGTATACATGTACGTTTTTATTAAACAAATAAATAGATTTAACAGGTTTAAAACAACATTGAAAACCACTTGTGTCTACGGAAAATAGCAGACAGCAGATTACAAGTCCTACCGGCTCGAGGCTACTGCTGAGTTTACACAGGGTTTTAGCAAGCACCAGTAATTACGTCACTTTATCCATAAACATTATGACCTGAATACCACAAAGTAAATTAAAATACCGAGCACATCAGCTTATACCCGCCAGCTACTGTACGCCCGCTTGCGTTTTCTTAATCATCTTAAACACACGGTACTATTAACAACTAACTGATGGTCAGACTATAACTTAGCTTTAAATTATCAACACTGAATAACGTATTAACATAAACAATAATTAATGAATTAACGTAAACAAAATATATAATATAAATCTTTTAGAATATTCGTGATTATGGACGATTTTATTGGCGCTAAGGATTGACAAGAATCAATTTCCATTCCTTTATTTCCTGTATACGGATGGACTTAAGCACTCTGTATATTTAGTTCAGGCTTAGATAGCCTTTCAACTGTTATGAACACTGCCAGGGCGTGTCAACCCCAGCCAAGTGAACAAGCCAAACTTTCAACATGTCCAAACTAATTTAGCTTTCCAACTTGTGTTGGGAGGCCACTTATAAATTACAACTAGCTAGATTATGAAACATGGATGAGTTATTGAAACAAGCTAAACGCCACGTTAGTGATTATATATGAAGGTAAAATATCATTTAAGGAAAACAAAATACGAAATATTACTTTTAAGTATTGAGATAACATACGTAAAGTTTTCCAATATTTGTTTATGGTACAGATCACCTGCAAGGTGAATATGAATTTGATTTTTTAATTGTTTTCGCTTACGAAAACAAAACTCAAGTCATATATCTACAGTAATGTTGAATGAGACAACGACTAAAGAAGTCTACTTGACGAAATTCTTTGAAATACATCTTGATTGAGGGCTGGCTTGGGATTGTCATGTAGTTGATTTGGCATTTATGTTTTAAGGAAATCGTCAAAACACCTACCAACTGAGATACAGTTGACGACATATTTTGGGCCGATCTACTTACACCTTTCCTCAAAGACCAATTTTCCAGAAAAAAATTCCATTCTTTAAAATCAGGCACTGCAAAGCTAATAATAAAAGTTTGATCATTCCAAATATGCCAAATTTCTGCCTACAGGAACTCTAACGACTCGATTCAGACTCAGACTTGAACTTCTGTCAATCACTAGCAACAGCTTCAAATATATCATTCAGTCTGGGATTTACAAGTATTTATGTTGTGTGAAAAGTTAAATTTTGGAGAGTTAAATATCTTATTACTTACTGAAAAGAATATGTATAGGAGGTGTTTTCAAAGTAAGATCTGGTCAGAAATTCTAAAAGTGTTCCTTTTGTCTCGCTCGATTTCGCTAAACAGCAAAATTGGACTATAACGAATCCCCCCTTTTGGGGGGGGACTTTTCACCAAACAAGGGATTTCAATCATCTAAAAACAGTACATTTCTTCGGATTTTAATGACATAAAAAATAATAGACATGTATTTTGACATCATACATCAAATAGTTTAGTACAATAGTTTCCGCTATAACAGTGGAATAAGAAGTCTAACTTTATTGAAATTTAAAATGTGATTTCTTACCCATATGTGCAGCATACGTTTTAATATCAAACCATCTATAACTTTTATGCCGAAGTCTGATACTTGTGATCATACAGGAGGCCAGCAGAGGCCGAAGGCCGAGGCGAGGATGTGGGTGTAAAGAAACAGCCTCGTAACACTGTGAGCTACGTAACCGTGATCACACGGGAAGCTGCTGAAGCCGAAGGCCGAAGCAAGGTGTGGGCGTAGCAAACAGCCTCGTACTGTGAGTTACGTAACGCCCGTGATCACACGGGAAGCCAAGCTGAAGCCGAAGGCCGAAGCGAGGGTGTGGGCGTAGCAAACAGCCTCGTAACACTGTGAGCTACGTAACGCCCGTGATCACACGGGAAGCCAAGCTGAAGCCGAAGGCCGAAGCGAGGGTGTGGGCGTAGCAAACAGCCTCGTAACACTGTGAGCTACGTAACGCCCGTGATCACACGGGAAGCCAAGCTGAAGCCGAAGGCCGAAGCGAGGCTTTGAGCGTAGTTAATTACTGTAACAAAATATTGCAAAGGAAACTCGATTCACTCATGCCAGCGGCGCTGTAGGGCTTAGCTGCTTGTCAGCCTGGTTTTTATTCATATTAAAGAATATTTTAACTACATTTTGTCATATTCACAAAGAAAACTGGAGCATTATCAACAAACTAAGGCAAAGCGTTTTGTCCCTATTGCAATACTAGTGTTCATAACGAGAAGCAAACCGGCTATTATTTAACCAGTGGAAAAGTAGTAAATATGATTTCATTTCGACGTTTTGAACGCATAAAAATAGCAAACCAACACGCAAATTTTCTGATTCTCAATGGGTCAAGCAATCTCACGAGGTATAACATTTTTTCAAATGTAGTTTCACTCGCCTGTGAAATATAACTAGTTCTAATAAAGTCCTTTATTAGAACACTTAATAACAAAACAAAGTTTGAGTATAACTAAATTCGTCTTCGTGATTCTAAAAATAAAAGATTAACTCTTTCAGCTTTGCAAAAACAATTGGCACACATTTCCATTTGCGACCCATAACAAAAGAACTGTTGTAGGAACAAAGTAATAAAAGAGGTTCAACAGAACATTATCCGCAGCTGCCGCAATGTAAGAGATTTATGACGCATCTCTACTTTTCACACCTCATATACTTACTTTGTTTCCCGCCAAATTTGCTCTAGTCCAAATAGAATCAGATGAAGGCTACTTCAGACACGTTCTGCACACTATCATTTCTAAACTTGAACAGATGTTCAATTTTTAGAGGTCTAGTGTTTTAGGGACATAAAACAAACGGTTGGAAAATACTTCATCAACGCATTTATTTATTTATTTTAATACAAACGGCAATCGCCAATTTACAATAATGATTTTACACTTAAAGATACTCAACATCCTTTCTCAACATTACTTGGTTTTATACTAAAGAAATAAAAATTCAGCGAAATTTTTAATATATTAGGTAGCACTCGGTGTTCTATTACTATTTTAGATTATTCACCATGGTAATAAAACTTTAGAGTGAATGCATTATCGATCGATTCGTTATCGTGATATACGTAAAGAAAGTTGGCATGGCATGGATAAGAGCTTGCTGAACTATAAATCAAACTACTTCTAGATTCTGAAGGACGAAAGGATTCACAAGTTTAGTTTCTCAACTGCTTTGGGCATCACCTGCGGCTTTCTCACATTCCGAGAAAGTTTCCTAAGTCTTGGCAGATATTAAAAACACTTCACAGTCTGCCCCTGGCTACTTCCATTCTTTGCCGTATTAAATTTAATACGTCTACCTTTTAGTTAGGGTGTTACACACTCTTCATCGCTTATTTTGTTATATAATTTGTAACTTTGATACTTCACTAGAGCATTTTACGACGACACTATCCACAGATCCTATCCACAGATCTACAGTATTCAATAAATCATTTGTCGTTACCGCATGCAGGTTGTGGAATGCGCTACCAAACGAAATCAAAATTATCAAGAGTCGGGCCCTTTTTGGGGCGGAGGTTAAGAGTTGGTTGACACGGGGGTTGTAGGGCTGATAGGTGGCGCTTTGGTGGCTCGCGTAGTTTGGCAAATGTGTGAATGTAGTTTGAATGTAGAAGTCGAGTATAAAGTGTTTAATCTTAATCGTTTATATCTACACACTTTATATTTCATTATATTTAAGCAATGGTTTAATTTTAAAAGTTGTATTGTTTATTTTCTTTTTAAGTTTAAGTTTATTATATGTTGTAATATATTGTAAATTATTGAATATAATTATTGGTAGTTAAGTGGAAGAGAGGACGTTATAGTCCTAACTTCGCCACAAAAATAAAGACTTGTTTCATTTTTCATTTCATTTAATTTTATTTTGACCTGTCGCAACCCCCACCCCTAAACCCTTTTTTAACGGCCTGTTAAACTATACCCTTTAACTACTTTATTGTTTCATAACATTGTATGATAATCATAAATCAAAGTGAGTAGCAACAGTTTACTGCTATTACTACATCTGAATGTTTATCCGAAACGTGTGATTGTAAATATTGCCTTTAAATAAAAAAGTTGGAAGTATTACAATTCTAATTTTTACTATAATACTAAAAGTGAGGTGAAGTCGTATGAGTTGTCAACCTACGTCCACTGGTAAAGAAGGTTAAGCGTGAATGCATGAGATGCAAAATAGAAAATGCAAAGCCGATACCTCCCCAGATGGCACCTTTACCAGAATGCAGAGTGACTAAAGTCAGCCACCCATTCTTCTACACTGGTGAGGACTATTTTGGACCAATTGAGGTGACCGTCGGAAGCGACATTAGAAGCGCTATGGAGCATTCACTTGTTTATCGACCAGAGCAGTTCATCTGGAAGTCGCCCATTCTCTAGACGCCCAAAGTTGTATCATGGCAATACAACGTTATAAGCCGCAGAACCTGAGGTCCTACTGAAATGTTTTCCGGCAATGGTACAAATTTTGCAGCAAGCGACAAAGAACTTCGTAAGTCAGTTATGAACCTTAACCATACCCAAATTCAGAGAGTCACATCCAGACAAGGTATTAAATGGAACTTTAACTCCCTAAAGCCCCTCACATGGGAGGATGTGGGAACGACTCATCAGATCAGTCAAGACAGCCCTGAAGTTTGTCATGCGATCGCAATACCCTAAGGACGAGGAGCTAGTATTTTATTGAGAGATAACTTTAAACCTAACAGTTACATTATTTTCTTGTTTATAGCATGACGGCGTTTTTCGCTCTGCAACCCTCTACGTCATCAATGTGCGCAGTCTCAGGTGACACACATTCTGACGATAATTTAGAACAATACAAACAAAGGTGAGCCTCAGCCGTATCAATACAAGAGAGACAGGTAATGGAGGATAATGGATAGGAAGTGGACTGGATGAACGCAGCTCTCCGGGGATTCAAATATCTGTTCCATATCCATCCATTAATACATCTGTACCGGGCTGTATCGGTGTTTGCACTACAGTTTTGTATTTTATCCTTACTTTCCTTATCCATTTCTAGTCCCCAACACCACAGTGCTAAATTGCAACTTTTTATCAGACTTTTGAGAATAAACAATATTCTGTTTTTAAGGAGTTAGAATTTGGGAATTTGGGAAAAGATAAGAAACAAAAATATGCACCCTTAAATGATTTGATGTTTCAATTGGAAAAAGGTGGTCAGCGTTTTTGAATATGTTCAAACGATGAAATCGATTTTTACTTAAGGAACGTAATTAAAAGTGTTTTAACAGAGTTCAACAAAAACTCATTTAACTGTAAAACTATAGATTTAATGAACAAGGTTGAGTTTCAGAATTTGCTTAAATTTAGCTGATGTCGGGTGAAAACTTAAAATCAATCAAAAGTGCAATTGTTAAAAGCTTAGCCCAATAAAGCTAAAAAGACAAATGAACATATTTTAAAAGCTAGCTTAAAATACTGTAAATCAATCTATTTTACTTTGCACGATAATAAATCAGAAAAAGTCGAAGGGCTTGGAAGTCATTAATTAACCAGATTAAGCTTTGAAAGGTTGAGTTCAACTTAATTATTTTGCTGTCAATCAAACAGGTAATCTTGGCCAAACCACACTAATTAGCTTTTCAATGCTTACTTTTAAATATTGGCAACGCAAACGTGTAACTGTTTAGCCCAGTTTAATTTTATTTAGCTTACTTGACAGACTTTGATACAGAAAACCTGTTATTAAGAAAAGCAAACTTCAACTCAGTTTAATATGTGTGATTATTACTAATAAAGTTTATACGATACTCACAGGCTTCATATTTTAATAAAACATTGTGGCTTCAAATTCCTACAATAATATACAGCAATGTTGTCTCATACTCCTCTAAAGCATTGTCTAAAATATTTGAGGAACACTACATCAACACGTTTGTCTTTCAATTATAAATTTTATTTATTCATATGCATCGAATATTATCTCATTCAAGTTGATAATATGTGAATTACGTAGAACGATGGGCTTGATTTCAGAAATATTGCACACGCCCAAAAATGTAATATACAACTCTGACTCCAAGCTGCTCAAGCAAAGTTCATTTAAAAATGTTTCATTATTTAAAAATTTTACCTCAGTTCATTTGTAAAGATTAAGAAATACGACGTAAAATATAATTTACACACAACAAGTAGATTACCGTTAAAATAAAAATAAATGTATGTTAATAGTTACATCTGTTAATAGTACATCTTGTACTTAGAACTGAAACAGCTTGATGACAAATACAGTTTGTAGCAAAAGTTATTGACTTTACAGTTTGCTAAAAAATGAAGACACCTAAGGACTAACCCATCTTATATAACACCAGAAATAACAACACTTCTTTTACAAAAACCGACTTTCTCATTTTGGGTTTAGGTATATTTGGAAACTAACTATAATATCTCAGCTGTTCGTGCACTGACCTAAAAACAAGCTTTTTGGAATTTAAACGTTACATTAAAGCCAAAGTGTTCCTAGGCAAGAGAAGGTCGACTCCGCACGAAACAGTAAACCTGTAGTGAGACTGCCCAGTTAACTTTGGTTGACAAGGGCTGAGTATGCAGATCGTGACAGTTAACCAATGAGGCCAATGCACACATCAGCTGACCATATGTCGTGAAATCAATAACCAACTTCAACCCATTTCTCTATACTCTCTATCATAAATATAATGGATTTGGAGTCGTAATATTTAGTAGACAAGGAACGTCTCAAGAGGTCCTACTAACAGAAACACTTTTATAAAACGCACTGCGGTATGTGCTAAGGCTATAAGTTCTGTTTATAATATTTCCAGCTCTCATTTAAAGTCACTATTGACGGTCAAATGTTTCGGATAAATATTCAGATTTAATGTCTTCTCTAAATTTCAGTTGGGCCAAATGTACTAAGTAACTAGTGAAATAACTACTACCCAACTAAAGAGGCAAGTGTAAGAGCCGGATTCAAGTCCTGGTTCGGTCCAAACATTTTGTCTTCAAATATCTTTAGTATTATATAAATTATAACGTATGCCGGAACTGAATTCAGTTGCACCTTTTCGAAATGTATAAATTTACTTTCAGATCAGTGGAAGTGTATTGCAGTTGCTCACATCGGCATTGCTTGCCTCGTGCTGGCAGTGCTGATTGCTGACAGTGGACTTCCGATACATTGTGCATCAGCAGAGTTGACTTAACTGTGCACAACCGTCGGGAGCGGACGGAAACTCTGTCTTTAACCTCGACGAGACCATCATCTCCAGGTGAGACCTTTGCCCCGCCCCAGAACCGACTTCTGGAAGACGTCAGCTTCGAGTTTTCGTTGGCCACATCTCCTAAGTTAGGTACTCTAGAGGTTAGGGGCCAAACATAAATACTATTCAAAACTTATTTCAATTTAATTAACTTAGTAGTATTTATGTTATCTAAAATTCAGTTTAATTTTAAAATTGACTTAGTCTCATTACAATTTTATTTAATTCCAATTCCTTATTTGATTTAAAGTTTAACTTGTAATTAATCTTCAGTCATTATCATACAAGTTGAGAATGGTAGCTATATCACTCAGTATCGGTTCTCATCTCATGTCGTTGAATTTTACAATCGAAATTATAGTAATTAATTCCTGTGTACCCTTACTGCAAGACGTATTTGAATAATGTAATCTTATAACTTCCTTTATTTCAAAGTACCTTTATTTTTACCTCAAATTCAAAACTAATCATTAGAGTGTTGAGGTTAATTCTTGTGATATTCTCAAAGAAAGCCACAACCCCAAGTTTTTAAGCTCTACCCCAAGGTAGAGGTTTACCTGGAAGTAGAGCTTAAATCATTAAAGCAATCCTACAATATGAGACAGGATGCTAGACTGCCAGCTATGTTATGTGACAAGGTTAGACGACTTCTAAGTGTCAATCAGCTGTTCAGTATTCATAGGTGACTTGGGCCGCTACTACGCCTTGTCAGATGTGATTGATAAGGGATAATTACAACATAAAATGGTTATACAGTACTCAGGGGTGACAGTGACATTGACAATCCATTACATAACTAAATATTATCTTTTCTATCCTTCTTTCTCTGTTAGAACCAAATGTGATGATTATCTACAGTAAAGTTTTGTTTACTCAATAAGTGGTGATTAAATTTTTCGTCTGACTTTAATAAAATATTGCTTTCGTATCAGGAAATCTAGACATTTTGGGTTTGGGTTCAATAATGTTACTGCATTGTTTATCTCAATACAACTATCTACTATAGTATAGTGCCGTGTAGTAGAAAAGATTTTACTTTTCTTAAACTTTAAAACTATAAGGTTTTGCTCTTCAACGACCATTAATATTGTTCAGCCTGCATTAAAAAAACATGTAAATGTTAGAATATTATTTTCTATATAAATGGTGCGGTCTAAAAAAAACAAGTAAACACGTCAAAGTCAGTAGTAGTATTAACGATATTCCGGTGCTTAAAATTATAAAGGAAAGCTTACCAAGTATAAACAAAACACGCATATTCATTCAAAGACTTTATATAAGTTTAATCGACGTATCATCAAACATCCAGATATATTTTCCCTTCTCATAAAAATAATACCAACAAAAACTGAAAGATTCGCAAATAAACGTTTTCCCTCTAATCTTTACAGCAATTTAACTTGCTTTGTGACAAAAGTTCTGTTCGTCTGCGAATGCTCGGAAAGTTGGTTAAATAAGTTGATGGCGTACATGAACTCGTTTTAAAGATGGCTTGACTTAATTAAACTTTGCCTTACAAATTTACAGTAGCAACATTTTATGTTTCGAATCAAACGTAAGAGTAACTTTACGTTTAGGCCCAAATTTACTGTACACACAAGCAATATAATACTTTTAATGTTCGACTATACAGGGTGTTCTAAAAATAAAGTCTATCTAGTATGCGCACTCATTTAGAAGAAAGATGTTTGTCACTTTGTAGTCAACTTTGACTGAATATGCTGATCGTGATAGTTAACCTATGAGGACAATGCACACATCAGCTCACCATATGTCGTGAAATCTTAAACCATCTTACCTTCTTAAACCACTTCCTCTGTACTTTTAAACGTCTCTAAATCATACATATATAGTTTATATCTTGTACACAGAATGTTTACAGAAAGTTTCCCTTCTTCAACTTATTATATGAGCAGATGAATACTTTCAAATGAATTTTGGTAATGATGTTCCAGTATCATATCGTACCTTTACTTCTGATACCTTTGGCTTCTGATTTTTCTCTCCCCGCCAATTGTAAAATAAGTTTTAAAATTATGTCGAAAACCTTTACCAAATGCCGTTCTTTTTAAAGGCGTTTCAAATCAAACCCAACCATACAATAAAAGGATTTTCCGACCCTCCGTTACCGCTCGTTATACCTGAGTACATATAAAATATTGCCTGCAAACCAGATTTCGGGTGTCCTGAAAATGCTAAAACCCTCCGAGTAGCACCTATTTACAAACCTTTACGATACTTTAAACCCGCATATGTCATGTTTTGCTAACTTAACCGACAGCTGTCATTTATCTCAGAAGTTATAATCAAGAAGTTATAGTCAAGAAGATTTGAGAAGGTATCAATAGATAGTCTTGTTTTGTTGTGTCTTTAAACTGGTAGGCGACTTGGTAGGGTATATATAATGAAGTTTTATACCTATCCTTCAAAGCCTCCATTACGGGGTGGAAAACATCACCTTAGATTACGTCAAACGGTCTTCAGGATACAATCGTAAGGCGTGTTTGAAAATTGTCTGATGGTCATTAGTTATCAGTTAGAAGGGAGGGACTTTTAAAACACCCTGTCTGACCGGAATTAATTAGAGATAAAACATGTAGAAAAGACCTCTTTAATTCTTGAATAGCAGGCTAAACTAAAATCTAACATGGCGCAGTGGTTTGATGAATGAAAACCATAATATAACATGAGGTATCTGACCGGTTTCCGGACCATTACACAAAGAGAACTACGTGATAGTGTTTATGGCCACATCAATAGTGTTTATTGCCCTGCACTAAGAGGGTCAGTGTAGTGACTTACTTTGCGTCAAACCTACGTGATCAAAATATGGATAAACAAAAACGCTAGTAACGCTTGATCCGGTGCGCTTAAACGTTATTTTAGTATGAGACAACACTTTTGATGCAGTGGTACTTGATAATAAAACAATCAAAATAGTTTTCGTTAGCTTCAATGGTAAAATGATGACGATCGTTTATGAATAAAATTAATTATTTCCCCTATTTACTACTAGCTGGTATATGTTATTGCTTCAGTTACGGTATATTGAAAGGAAATAATTGAAATTTGATCTTAACTTATATACCGTTTTTAAAACTTATTTTTACTTTCGGTTAATTGTTTCTGTCTTCCGACTTCTTACTATGGGTACTGTGAAACTCAGAGTTACCAATAACTGGTTGTCAGTGTTATGTTTCTTAGCAAAGCTTTGAAACATCTGGGTTAAGCATGTCTATTCAAAACTAATAAAAATGGAACAAACAAGTTTGTCATTGTTTGTCAATCAAAACCTTAAATACCTTATTCGATCAATACAAGTAATAATGGAGTTACTAGTTTAACGTTAAATGACAAACGCAGTAAATTAGAAGTACGAGTATATAAATCTCGTACACGATAAGTAGCCTTTAGGTGTCAACGTTGGAATACCTTTCCAACATAAAAATGAAACTATGAAAAATAAATCATAACAAAATTAAATTAAATAGGCAGCTGATGAGTTATTATTCATCCCGAAACTAGTTCTGACATATGGACACTTGACACCTATGGACCAGTACGTAAGTACTTTTATCTTCTACATTAAAAGTGGTGTCAATGTTACCAACCCATTATAAAGACAATAGGTTGGTACAATCAGGTATAAGAAATGTTATAAAGAAAAAGGGCACCTGCTTGGAGAAGGCTATTTGGGTTATGCTGCCGCCTGGGATATATTCAAACTTTGAAAAATCTATTCTATTGTTTGAGCTATTAAAGGTAAATACATTTTCATTCAGAGTCAACTAGCCTACCTACTGACCACCCCACCGAAGCGTGGGTACATCTATTTAATTTTTGAACAATAACCAAACATGTAACGTACCATGTAATGCCTCACAATGCGCCACCTTCACATGCAACATGATAAAACTATGGCAATCCAAATCAGTGACTACGAACATAATTAATCCTTGACGACTGGTTTAAATTGCCTTTATCACACCTCATAGTTGTGTTAAAAGTATATCTGATTTTGCTGTAAAAAAGCACTTTAAGTAATTTCTTTTAGATTTTAACTCGTCAATAATGTTCTTTAGCTCGGAGATGACTCAGTTCTTTGGTTCTAATAAAGAACTAGCAGATAAACCATTAAATAGCTACTGGCTGTTCGTGCAAACATGGAAACGGGTGCCGCTCTTGGCATTAGCCGAGCACCGCACTTGCTTTGGCCAACAACTCATTGGATATTTCATGAAATAAGATTATTGATGAAAATACTATACGTAAGTGGACAGTGCAAGCGTCTTAACTTGCCTTAGAGTTTCATACAAGTAATAGAATCAGGCTACCAACTTTATTGGAATGGCATTGATAACTAATAGAGTGTGAAATTGTTTACTTCTTCCTTCCTTGTGTGTCTGAGCCAAAGTTTGTTCATCATCCAGAGTGTTGTTATTTAAGAAGCAAATAATCAAACAATTGCTAACCTGTACATTTAATCTGATTACTCAGTGATTTGGATGTAAGCATACCATCATGCTAATTACATTTTTTAATTTATTGTCCATAATAGTTTTCTAATAAATTAAACTAATATTATTAAGTATTTATATTTCATCTGAAATCACAAGGCCTCTTCAGATTAAGCAAAACACGAATCGCAAATCAACTTAAAGCATTAAACTTTGTGAATTTGTAGTAGGCCTATAACAATAAATAAATGTATGACTAAGAAACATATTCACGGATTATTTGGATTACCATGTATATTTATCACTGAATGTTGAGACTGTATTTCTTTTTGAAACTGGAAATGCCTATACTTGGACAAGGAAGAGTTCACACCGAATCTGTAAACTTCTGTGCGGCGTCTTAATAATGATGCACCTTCGAGGCAATGTAGTAAGTACCTCATACTACAAATATCCGAAGTGCTCTTGTATTTACTACCACTATGCTGAAATGATTACTCAAAATTTTGCGATGTTGTCACTGAAATAATTTCTATGGGCACACATTTCAACTAAGTCGTGATATGAGGTAATTTAAATGTGCCCAATACTGATTCTTTACGTACCTCTCCTCTCACCGCCTGACACGCACCTTCTAGATCTCATCACTCTGACGAATCCTTATCAGTATTCGTGTCATCACGCTCAGTGCGGTGTTTTTTAAATGGGTGTGCTTAGCTGGTGCCTTTAAAGTGCCACAAATGATGCCAACGGGCTTTATTTCAATGCCAGTTGTGGATATTCGCTCCTGAAATGTTTTAATAGTACATTTGGAGAGCCACACAAGTGACCGGTGCAGTACTTCGTTGTTCTTTGAGTCTGTCTCATTCGCTTTTCCATTGTTTGATTAGCTTCGCATCTCAAGTTTGTCTTCAACTTTATCGACCTGTTTATTAGTTTTAAATATTTATTACTATTATAAAATTCTAATTTCACCAGTCTGTGAGGTCTAAGCTAAATTGTTCCTTAAATATGTTGATATATCACACAATTGTTTTTCTAGATGTTTCTGTTAATAGCTTTTCGTTATTTTTGAACGATTATTGGTCTATGTTTACAATATATAGGCCTAAGTTACATAGAACACAAGCGATTTTCACTTAAACTCAACAACAAACAAACTGGGTCTTTTTTTATTTAAGTAACTTTTTTTTCTTTTTCACAGTAATGTTGTGCTATATTTAAAATTCATCATAGTGGTGGATATCAATTTAATTAGAAAAACCGAATTTTTCCGGCCACTTCAGGAAGAAAACTACCTACGTTTCAGGCAGTTGGAAAACTCCACCCTCTCAAGGGCCTAACCTAAACTTACGCTACATTATAGATAATACTTAGCCTAACCTTACCCTAAGAGGAAAAGACAAAATGCAATTGAGAACGGGTGGAGTTTTCCAACTGCCCGAAACGTAGGGAGTAGTTTTCTTCCCGAGGTGGCCGGAAAAGTCCGGTTTTCTCATTAAAGTAATGTGTATGTTGCATTCATTGAATTGTTTTTGCAGTTAACTCTTACAATGTATTGTGTTCAATGTTCTCCTTTGCTTGTTTTTGGTAAATCGTGTATTATATTTGGCTTATCGTCTAAAGGTTTTGTAAAATAGTGCTAACCGCGAATAAATAACTAGCCACACTACCTTTGAATATAAGAAAACACTAAACAGTGCAAAATCATACAAAACAGTTTTAAACTTCATCGAAACAAAGTGTTGTTTTTATATACTAGTATTTCTGCTTTACAGTGTTAAAACATATGAAGTATTAAACCATCCTATCCAATGGAACATTGGATGGGTTACCTTATTTCTGGTTCAAAAGTAAAACTTAATTTAGGTTTCAAACTTGATTTAAAAACACGTCTGACTTTCTTAAGAAACTGTGTAAAGTTTTGGAAAGTTCAGGTGGATTTAGAGAGTGGTAAAGCGATAAACCTGTCATGAATAAATAACGAGTATCTGGCAGAATACTTTCCAGACAGACTGACTTACTTCTAGTAGTTCTAGTCTTAATCTAACCTCTTTCCCATTGTCATGTAGCTCCCCATTGCCAATGTTGCCAAAATTATATTTCAATACCATAAAGAAAACTATAATTATAGTCACAACATAAGTATAATTTGTCACTTGTTTTAGATTCATAATAAGGAAGCAACTTTTACAAAGAGTATACATTAGTGATATACTATTTACATGAAATCATGAAGTATTACAGATTCAAAAT
This sequence comes from Matsumurasca onukii, assembly GCA_018831715.1. Lineage (NCBI taxonomy): Eukaryota > Metazoa > Arthropoda > Insecta > Hemiptera > Cicadellidae > Matsumurasca > Matsumurasca onukii. Next base: position 40,085,767 of record CM032062.1, read on the forward strand.
GAAAAATATTTGTTACAGATATTTGGTTTGAAGAGTGGATTTGTACAAAATCATTTTATGATAGTTAATAACATAGAAATGCTACATAGGCTAAGTTAAAATTATTTTAAGGTAAACAGTTTAAAAAAGGATGATTACTTTCATTGTTTATGGGTAAATTAAGTTTTTTGTTCATTAAATAAATTTCTTTACCTCTATTATGGTAGTCAGAAAGATAATGAAGAACGAAATTCAGTCTGTTCTTCCAGTCCAAGGACAATGGCCTAGATAAATGCGAAACAGCTGAATATATCAGGTATAGCGGGTAAAATAGCAAATCCAAGGGAAAAAAATTCTTATGTAACGAATTGCTATAGCTTGATATCATGGATATTTCCGGTTATATTTCCGAATATTTACGGTTACAAACAATAATTTCATTGAGTAAAGAAGTTTAACAAGGTGAAGTAATGAAGTTTAACCAATTGACTGACATTTGGAAGGAAAAAGTTTCGTCCATGATGAAATATTTGGGGTAATAAGGGGGTACAGGAAGGATTTAAGATGCCCAAAGTACTTGGTTTGACTGTAAACAACTTTTAACCACCTATGATTAGGCCTAAAGTGTCCAATGGCAATACTCAAACTAGATCTCCTACCTATTTAATAAATGCTCCTAGTTTTTAATCCATCAGCTAAACCTTTTCAGAGTCAGTGTCATACTACTTAGAAGTATAAGTAAACGTAGACAGTCATGGCAGGGTGATATATCATATGGTGGATCTACACAAGTATACAAGTAGGGGCATCAAAACCAGTTCGTGTTGACAATAACTCAGCACAATTCAAAGCTGAGGGCAGTTTAAACAATGAAGCTGTTTGTTGGTGGCAATTAGTAGCAAATGTAAATTCAACTGAATTCATGAATGGTAAATTCTGCGAGCAGATCACTGATGAGTGTATTCATCAATATCATTAAAGATTCAGTAGGTCATAATAAATTATTTAGTTTGAATGTTCTGATTAATGTTGTTGGTGCTTTCCTTTTCATTGAAATTTACGGCTCACAGCTTTATGAATCTGTGTATGATATATCTAAAAGGAAAAATGTACTCGTGTTATGTTTCTGACTATTGTCATGAAGAGTGAGTTTCAAAGTTGGCCTAAGCTGGTTTGATAACGTTTAAGCTTTGACAGTAAAATGACGTTTTCAACCTTCAGGTAGCCTATTTAACCAGCCTACTCTTTCATTACAATCATGTTTTTATGAAAGGGAGTTCAAGGTATGTTAATTCAGGGTTCAGGGCCGCAACAACCAATATTATATTTATTTTGATTTTTAAATTCATTGCTTGTTTTATTTTAATCATATATTTTTAATTACAATGAAAATATAATTTTATAACTGATATTGAAACCATACAACTAATCAGGCATCAGAACTCTTAAAATTTGCCGTTGCGAGCCATGTTTATCTTAAAATTTCTAAATATTGTATTAAGTTAGTGGCAAAACGCCCGATATCGGTGCGAATTGTTACAGATAACAGTTAAAAACTCAAAAATTGTCATTACCTTAACTTTTTTCAGTTACACCTTTTTTACTAAGACGTTTGGTTTTATAGATCTTAGAACCTTCAATAATTTAGCTCTAATTATCAGAGGTTTGTCCAATTTCACTTTGCTCGAATGGGCTGTGAAAGATTGGATTAGTGTTCACACCAATATTTTGAAGATTTGCTGTGTATTCAAATTCAAAATATGAACATACTCTACAATTAAGTAAACGCCATTAAATTTGTGATATTAATTTATAATGGTTTTCTTTTTGAATTAAAAACGAATGTAATATAATTTATATTGGCGTTAAACGAACAACCTAATCGCATTTCTTAGTTTAACTGCTCAGTTTAAGTTGTTAACGGGCATTGTGAACATTTTGGCCTCTCTTCTAAGTTTGCTGTTCACATTATGTCACGTTTTAGTTAAATCTCACATCCGATGATAATTTATAAATACAATTCAATTTCTCTGAGATAAAAAATGCAAGCTGATGAAAACAATATAAAAATGGGTTTCAACGTAAAATGAAACTACAATTTTAAATCTTGAACTTACTATGTAAACAAGGTTTTTATTTAACAACTGTGAAATAATTAATATCAACGGTACAATATGAATTACTTGATTAAACTGATACAGAATGGAATTGCGGCAACAACAGTTTCTACAACTTAGAACTTGACTTGATCTGTTGAAAGCCGTTCGGATGGGATCCAATTGAATACTAAACTTTATCAGTGTTCTGTATAAGCCCTAAATCTGGATAAGCAATCACTTAAGGGTCTCTTTTGTTCCACCAGCTCTGTATCCCACCTTTGTGGATGTATTCAGTTTAGATAGTACAATATGAGTAATAGTATATTTCATCACTGTGTCCTAAAGTGACGCTTATTGATACGAGGTCAAGACACTTTTGGAACGAGTGATGAACTATAATTTTTGTCATAATGCAATTAATAAAAAGGAGTAAATGTTGAATTCTGAGTTTATTGTTTTGAAGAAACAGCTAGTACAATGGTTTATTTTAATTCAGTGTCGAAATTGAAAGCAAACTCGCTGAAACATCCACAAATAGACTATTAACATTACCCTTTTACCCTATAAAGTAAAAGATCATCAATACATACCTTTATTTTCCTGGAAGTGCAACTTTAGCACGTCAATACATGTGTCTAAAGCAGCTGTTGCAAAATATACTTACGTGTATCATTAAATACATTTCATAGTTTAGTACTATAGAAATTAAAATGTACCAATCATTATTGATGCTGTTTAGTCTCATAGTTACATTTCCTGAATTACTTCAACCTATTTTTGGAACATTTTTTCAACACATACAAATATACAGACTATAAATCCTTGAGACAAAATGCTTAATTTTGTGAATTGATTTACTTATACTTATTTGATACGTTTATTGGACGGATTTAAGAATTAAAATCCCGACCAAAACACCAGATTTAAACTGATAATATCCTGGGATGTGGAAACAAACACAGGTGAAGAGATGTTTACCAAGACAGTTTGCTAACTCTCAGGCGGAGACAAGTTTTAACTTACCATTCAAGACAGTCTTTTCACCGAACATGTTAGGCTCTTCCTATATGTCTATGTGATGTCCTATGTTAGCTATTTAAACATATTATAACTATCATCGTTACGGAATAACAGTCGTTATATATATTTATTAATGTCCTCAAAAGTTTCACAACTTCTGAAAACGTTTCTGATAAATAGGTTTTTTGTTCAGAGCTAACATAAGAGTTGATACAAACTGTGATATCTGAACTCGTTGTAAATTTTTTTTGACAAAAGGAAGCATTTTGTAGTATATTTTAATTTTTTCCTCGATACCTTTTTTTTTTTTTTATACTATTATTATTTACAATATATAAAATGCAACTGACAAGATTATTAAAAACAGTAAATTTCAAATTAGGTTCTTATCAAATTGAAGAATTACATCTGGACACCAGCCCCATCTTCGAAACCTAGCAGACTTGCACTTCTCCACTTCTGTCGGGTGCCTCTGATACACATGCTGCTGGCTCTCACTACGGCTACCCCGATTCTTGCTCTCAGCCACCCTGAAACTTGACTTTGTGGCCGGTCCCATCGGTTTGAGAGTCTTTCAGACAAATTCTTCAAAAAGCTATTTGTTTGGGGAGCGAACATTCCATCGACAGATATGACGAGTGGCGTAAATGATGCGTGACGGTCCTCACATGCCTGAAGATAATTTACGCATTGTAAATTACTTTATTTTGGCGTTTACGAAACAATCAGACTTGTCTTGAGGTAAAACGACGATACAAATTTGTTGGGTGAAAAACCAACAAAGACTAATTTAATAAATGGCATGACTATAATGATTAGACAGTATTAGACTAATTGTATCAACGCCATGAAGCATGGTGGGTCTTCTTTAAGATTTCTAATAAAAGTTACAGTCAAAATTTAATTACACGTTCGATAGTCCGCTAGCAAATGACGACCATTATAAGTTAAACGAGGCATTCAGCAGCAAGAGGCAATGTTCATCTGCTATCAGTGAGGCGTGATTGATAACATGCAAATGAGCCAGAGCACCTTTACCCTGTCCTCGCCGACTTCGTGGAAAAGGCGTGACTTTACATTTGTAAGGGGCGGGGATGGGGCTGATTTGGCGGCTATATTTCAACTTTGATTTTACCTTGTTCAAAGCGTGTTTTCACTTTTGTTATGATTTACCCAACATGATAAGCCTTTAACCATGGCATAATTAATTAAACGCGAGAAGTTTTATCAATAGTGTCAAACATTACATCAAGTTTAGAAATATAATACATAAACTGTATATACAATATCGTAAAGTCACAATTTTACAAACACATGCAAGAATAGTTTACCGGAACATGCAAGAAAGACATTTGTATAAAGACGTAAATTTATAATATGAAGTGTCGAGAGTTGTTGTGTATCCAATTATGTATTTTCCTTCTTATCCCCCGAAGAAAACATTCGCAAGAAGCTGGTGGGAAAGTAAAGTCTGTGTCTGACAGTACATGACATGAATCTCGAGGTTTGCACTTTTCCTGTGTCAAGCAGCAAAGCAAATAATCCTTGGAAGATCGCTCTAATATTTCGTCAGCTCTCCGATGTAACAGTGTTTTCATATTAAAACATCAACTACAAACGATTAAATATTGTTGTGATTATTAATTATACATCAATTCCTAAAAACAGTGTAGGTAAGAAATAGCGCAGTGGTTTGATGAATGAAAACCATAATATAACATGAGGTATCTGACCGGTTTCCGGACCATTACACAAAGAGAACTACGTGATAGTGTTTATGGCCACATCAATAGTGTTTATTGCCCTGCACTAAGAGGGTCAGTGTAGTGACTTACTTTGCGTCAAACCTACGTGATCAAAATATTACTTGGGGTATTTTTGAAACCCCGGAATAGTGAACCTTAACAACATTTATGCTGATGACCTTAGAAATCTGTCAAATTAAAACAAATAGTTATTTGTATTTTGTCTTTGTGTGCGTGAAGATTATTTTCAATATGAAGGGTTATAACTTATACGTCAAACTCACAAGTAAGGTCTATTTGGATGACTGAAGAACTTATAAGGTACAAGTAGCTATCCTTTTTATTGTTTGATTTAGACGAAGGGCATCATCAAAACAAACATGTCAGTTTTAAAGGGTGGTTCTAAAGCTGGGCGCTAAACTTCTGTGTGTGTGTTGGGAGGGGTGGATGGGGTTTCCCCATACAAATCAAACAAGTATCTATAATCAGGGATAAAAATGTGTCGCTTACACTTTAGCCTTTATTTTGCGTGTTTAGTAATTATCTGGGATCCCCACATCACTTATTGGATTTTGTTCAAACTCAAAATTATTTCGTATTATAGACACCAAAGAACCAAAGAGGTTGACCCAACTTGCTAGTAGAAAAAGAAGACTATTCTATGGTCTTTTTAGATATTATTTTGGATTTCACCTTAATAAGTTGATAAACGCAGAGGTGTACAAAAAACATCAAAACACCACTTGTAATAATGCTTTATTACTGAACTATCGATACTAAAGCCTTGAAGGCCAGCTAAGAGTTAACACAGTTTCAGGTAAACCTTGGAAAAAGCAAGATAAAGTGCCTGTTTTCAGCTAGAGATTTCCCAGGAATTTAACTGTTTCTCAACTAGACTTTCATAATTCTGCAGTCAATTGACAGGTAAAAGATATCTAGGTAAATTATACTTTGAAAGTTCTGTTGTTAACTTTGCCATGGAACCGCTAATTAAGGAGTGTATAAAAACCAACAGAAAATAGCCTCCATTTAGAAATGATAAATTTAACCGTCGGGGGAAAGAACAAAGCACTTTAAGACGCCAAGTACAAAGATTCACTAACTACATTAGCTGAACTATCTATCCTTAAGCGATATTAACGAATAATATTCACACGGACAGGTCTAACTGTCACTGTCACAATTCAACTACGATGGCAATCACACCGGCAAAAGCTTGCCCTTAACCTTTTCCTTGCTTTCGCCGAGTTTTCTTTAGGTTTATTTTCGGTTGCCGATGGATGCTGAAAGTATTCGAAAACATTGTGAGTTTTCTTGTTGCCAAAACCTAACTATAATAATATCTAATGCTGTTCAGTAAGTGTATTATTGTATTGAAACAGCTATCAAGACAGGTATAGTAATACAATACTAGCACTGAAAAACACTTGAATAGACAAAGTAGCTTCAATATAAATTTGACAAAAACAACATTTTTGTTGCAAGCACTACGTATTCTTAAACAATATGTAAAGCACGTAATATATTATGCACAACTTGGCAGGTCGTACTGTTCAAGGTTAGACAACGAAATGCTGTTCTACTCCACAGTGTTGAATAAACTACCATCGATACATTATGTAGAATAACCAAGGGATAGGATCCTTTGATCTAGGATTTGACCCCCAAGCTATCCAAGTTTCTAAAGTAGCACATCACTTTGTAAGCAGCGATAAACTTGCTAACCTTTGTACCTTACTGAGTTATTGAACAGAACAGAAAACTATTAGTATTTTAGTATACAGGGTGATGTTTATATGTCCCCCCATTTTAACTTTTGAAAGAGGAAAAGTTTAGAAAAAAATATTTAGGGCATGTTTTTATAGGGTTCTGTTTTGTTTGACGTACTTTTCGTTGCCCAACCCCACCCGAAACCCAAGGGGCCTAACTTTTTAATACACGAACCCCCCTTGTGACACCTTATTTGAAAGGGTATAAAAACACAAACACATAAATACCATAAAAGACTTTTACGACGTTTCTGTACAAAATGGCAGATCAACACGTGTTTCATGATTTAAGTAAATGGAAGCTGTCGCTAAATTTTAAAATGTAGTAAAAAAGATACAGATTTAGTTTTTGGTGCTCAAAGCTTTAAAATGACATGTTACAAGGTAAATTTTGCAAACTTTTGAAAACCTGCCTTTCTAAAGTTTGTCACTTTTAAAAAGTTTAATTTTAATTTATCTTGTAACATATCATTTTAAAGCTTTGAGTATCCAAAAACTAAATCTGTAATTTCTTTTCAAGGTTTGGAAAAATATAGAAAAATAGTCTATTTACTCGTATCTGCCTACAACATGAAACACGTTTTCATCCGCCATTTCGTAAAGAAAAGTCGTAACATTTGTTTATTGGTATCAATGATTTTGTGTTTTTATACCCTTTCATATAAGGTGTCACAATGGGAGGGAGGGTTCGTAAAAAAGTTCAAAGACAATTTCAGGACCCTATAAAAATATTCCTCAAAGGGTTTTACAAAATCTTTCCTCTTTCAAAAGTTACGGTGATGGGGAGAGGAGGCATATGAAACTCACTGTGTATACAACGCGTCTTTAGACACGACATAAACTTTGAACGGCACTCGCCTTCTGAGATAGTTAGTTCTTAGTTTGTAGAATTTAATTTATTTTACTATCAACATGAAACCACGTTTACTATTAAACATATTTCTTTACATTTTTATGGTCAGGTATTGTACAACTGAAACAGGAATAAAGTGAGAATTATAATAAGGGTAAAAATACTGCTAATGAAAGTTACCTCAAAATTGGCAACAAGGTATACAAGAACCAGTAAAACCTGATAAGTATTTTTAAATGGCCCTGTATTATAATTACAAACATACAAGGCATGTTTTTTAAGTAAGTACCGTTTTTAAATAAAACAATAACGAGCAGAGATTTCATAATAATTTTTATTTTACATGACCTGTACTTTAAACTATCTTTCTACATAATTGCCATTAATATTAAGCACTTATCATATCGTCCAGCTAGCTTTTGAATTCAGATGTCATAGAACTTTGCCGCCTGAATTGACAAAAATTCAGTACAGCCGTTTTGACTTCGTCGTCGTGGCGCACACGCCGTCAGGTGCTTCTTCAAGTGAAGGAACATGTGAAGATCTGGACTGTAGGGAGGTGTTCAATTGTTCCCAACAAATTTTCGCAAAAAATATTGGGTTCTCTTTGTGACATATGGGTGGGCATTGTCGTGAAACAAAATGACACACTTTAATCCTTGTGCTGAACTTGTGTTCTGGATAGCACGGCGGAACTTCGCTCGAGTGTTGATTGTGTCCCCACGAGGCAAAACTCCTATGTACCCTTCCTGTCCCAAAACACTGTGCACATGATCTTTTGGGCAGACATCGTTTGTTTGAACTTGTCTTTCCTGGGCGACTTTCCTTGTCATGAACATTGGAGCGGCCATCTTTAAACGCACTAACCCATGTTCTTACTATTCCTTCTCTCATAATGTTTTCTCCGTACACTGCCCTGATCTCACGATACACATCGACTGCTTTCAGGCCTTTGGCACTGAGAAAATTAATCACAGATCGAACTTCACAGTCGGCGGGACCTTTGATTGACGGAGACATTTTAAACGGTCACAGGCAAGCGTACGCATCAGCTAAAATGACCGTACTGGTGTCTGGGCGTGACCAAGAGATGCAGGTACACAACGAACATGCGCGGAACGCCGACCATAGCGTTGCAGCGGCGTAATTCCAAAACGGTACTTACTTTAAAAACATGCCTCGTATAATAGTTCGTACAGTTTTATGACGAAACTGTGTGTATGTATGATTACGACATTGATTCAAGTCACTGCTCTGAGTTGATTTCTGAGTGAGTTGATCATTCGACCTTGTAATTACCCAACTCCAATCGAATCCAACACGAGGCAGACACATGACCCGGGTGCCAAACTATCAGCTGATTGACGCATGCAGGGTTCACGTCTGTTTGTCGTTAGTAAATGCAAATCATCGAATAAAAATAGTAGGATATTTCATCACTAGGTCCTAAAGTGACACTTTCGACACGAGGTCAAGTTAACGTCCGAGGCGCAATGACCGTTTGTCAAAAAAACACTTTTGGGCCGTGTGATGAACGATAATTTTCATGATGGGAATTATAATGAGAAATAAATGTTTTAATATCATACATAATTAAATTAAGTAAACATTGTTTTGAACTCAGCAATCTGAGCTGTATTGTTTTGAAGAAACAGCTGTTACAGGGATTTACTATAAGTCCTTGTTAAAATTTAAAACAAACCGTTGAACCAGCTGATGTCGATGCCACAAAAGATAATTTTTCTCCCTAGGGAATAAAGTGTCATCAAAACAATACTTTATTTACCTGGGTGAAAAAGTGACACTTTAGCACTGTCAATACATATTGTGTCTAAAGCAGCTGTTTTCAGAACAGAATGGCAAACATGATTTTATATCAAATATAAACATAAAAAATGCTGAAAACGCAAATTTATATTATTACTGTAACAAGTCACCGTACAAATATTTAAAGCTCCAACCACCCACTGACAGCCACTTTGGGTTTCCACCTTTGCATTTATATTTTGTTAACTCTTACACTGGTCACTAATGACAACTATTTTTAAACTCGGTATAGCCTACTCGTAATTATTTTGCCCAATTAAGATCATGTATCACATTGTATTATATAAGCATAATGTAGATAAAAATATGAGTTTGATTCATGCCCTTAGTGTTCGAAACATGTCACAAAATGTTAATTATAAAAATTAACTTTACCAAAAGTGTTTTTTAGTTTTACAATTTAAGACTAAAACTAAGACCTTTCTAAAAGATCTTTTACTCATGTACATAGTTGTACAATACGCTTCCACCTAGTTTTGAACATATTTTGAAATAAAAGGTTTTAAACACCGTGTACAATAATTTCTTTTACGATGAATACTATCATGTACGAGTACATAGTTTTATCAAAGACAACTTGTAGACACTATTCTACTTGTACTTCTAATGCGTGTCAATGCACTTGTGTTTGTAGCACTGAACAATTTTACTTCTAAACATGTTTTACCGTCCAAATCACATTTAATTGTCAACTTCTACATATTGTATACAATTTCAAAATGTTGAAGGCTTGTGAACGTTCAATACTGGTATTTTTGTTACTGTAATACAGATTTCGTTTGAAAAGAATTTTTCCATTACTTACCTTTCCGTTGTATTTGAACATAGTTTAAAAAATGTCACAGCTGAACAAATAAGCTCACTTTTGGTTTTGCACTATACTTAGAACTTCCGAGCAAATTAGTTGTGACACTAAATAAATAAAAATATTGAGATTTTAAATTGTAAACACAAGCAAAACCTAAACATGTCTCAGATTAAAAAATACTTTAACTGTTACCAACATGTGCAGTAACAACATGTGCAGTACCTTGACGCGTACCAACCTTTGAGTACTAACCTGTACAATACCAACCTGTGCGGTACCAGTTTGTACAGTACCAACCTGTACAATACCAACCTGTACAGTACCAGTCTGTACAGCAACCTGTGCAGTACCAACCTGTGCTGTACCAACCTGTGCAGTACCAGTCTGTACAGTAGCAACCTGTGCAGCGGTACCAACCTGTGCAGTACCAACTGTGCTGCGCAAAACCTGTGCAGTACCAGTCTGTACAGTAGCAACCTGTGCAGTACCAGTCTGTACAGTAGCAACCTGTGCAGTACCAACCTGTGCTGTACCAACCTGTGCAGTACCAGTCTGTACAGTAGCAACCTGTGCAGTACCAGTCTGTACAGTAGCAAGCCTGAGACACTAAATGAAAATATAGAGATTTTAAATTCTAAACACAAGCAAAACCTAAACTTGTCTCCAGATTAAAAAATACTTTAACTGTTACCAACATGTGCAGTAACAACATGTGCAGTACCAACCTGTGCAGTACCAACCTTTGCAGTACCAACCTGTACAATGCCAACCTGTGCGGTACCAGTTTGACAGTACCAGTCTGTACGAGCAACCTGTGCCGACACCAACCTGCAGCTGTACCAACCTGTTGCAGTACCAACCTGTGCTGTACCAACCTGTTGCAGTAACAGTCTGTAACCAGTAGCCAAACGTGCAGTACCAACCTGTGCAGTACCAACCTGTGCAGTACCAACCTGTGCAGTACCAGCCTGTACAGTACCAACCTGTGCAGTACCAGTCTGTACGGTAGCAACCTGTGCAGTATTAACCTGTGCGTACCAACCGTGTGCAGTACCAGTCTGTACAGTAGCAACCTCCGGTACCGGTCTGTACAGGTAAAACCCTGTGCGGTACCAACCTGTGGTACCAACCCTGTGCGTTGCAGTCTGTACAGTAGCAACCTGTGCAGTACCAACCTGTGCAATGTATACCAACAGCGGTGCAGCAGTGCCACCAGTCTGTACAGGTAACTGGCCTAGTACCAGTCTGTACAGTAGCAAACCAGTGACGAATAAAAAGAAATATAGAGATTTTAAATTCTAAACACAACCAAAACCTAAACTTGTCTCCAGATTAAAAACTATATTTGCTGTACCAAATGTGCTACCAACCTGTACCGGAGAATATCAACCTGTGCAGTATCAACCTGTGCTAAACCTGTACAATACCAACCGGTTACCAGTTTGTACAGGTACCAACCTGACAATACAACCTGTGCAGTACCAGTCTGTAGTAGCAACCTGTACAGTATCAGCATGTACAAACCAACCTGTGCGGTACCAACCTGCAGTAGTACCAACGTGTGCTGTACCAACCTGTGCAGTACCAACCTGTGCAGTACCAGTCTGTACAGTAGCAACCTGTGCAGTACCAGTCTGTTAGGTACCAACCTGTGCAGTACCAACCTGTACAGTACCAACCTGTACAGTACCAACCTGTGCAGTACCAACCTGTGCAGTACCAACCTGTGCATACGAGATTGCTGCCTATGAAACTAACCAAGCAACAACCTTTTGTTTTATTTCTATTGACTTAACGGTTAGATAATATTAGTAAAATGAGTGTTATAATACTAGTTTGAGCTAGACAAATATTATTTCGGGGATGGTTCAACCGAATGGACTTAACAGAGAACAAACAGATAAATCATCAGGCAATTACTGACTGTTTGTGCAAACATGCAAACTGGTGACCCTCTTGGCACTGGCCGAGCTATCATACTCGCTTTTGTCAGAAACAACATTACTGTGTGATACTACACTAAGCGTGTGCTTATTGTTTCAATACTTATTCTTGACAGTAAACCGCGTGCTTGCCTAAACAAAAATGAATATTTTTATATTTTATTATTTGAGTTTTAAAATATCAGAACCCCATGTCGTTGACACATAAAGGCAAAACAAATAAATATGTATTTCGTAGCATGCAAATTTTTAACACAGTAGGTATTATTTTAACACAGCAGACATTTATGCATGACGTGAATGGCCAATGTTATTATTTATCAGCTAATACTTCATAGATTTCATACTTCAATCAAAATCCTATTCGTACATGAATCATTCACATCAACTCTCTCCTATTCATTCATTCGAATAGTACTACTATTAGCGATCATATCATAGCTCGTGGAGAGCTTTTCCGCTTTTTGTTAAAACTAGCAGCTAACCTTTATAAGTTTAATAAATAATTAGTCAAGAGAGCTTGGGTGGAATTTATATTCAGTTGTTGTGCTCGGCTGCTTAGGATGCGGCGCAGGAGTTAAGTTCAAATTGTCACTTTGGGTGTCGGACCCAACTAACTAAACTAACGTTATCAACAATATCCCGCACAAAACCATACTTATTGTGTTACTGTGTTAAAAGGTAAACTGATTCACTTTTGTGAAATATTTTCAACTTATTCCGTCTAATGACTTTTGTTAAATCACATGCCAATATGCAAAATATGCTAATTGGTGTTTAAACTGTCTAGTTTACTTGCTCAAAAGTAAAAGTTTTATAATAGTAAGAATTAAACTTATATAGTTTCATACAAACTTAATATTAAGTTAATACCTTGCCTTTTAGTAGCTCAAATACAAATTTCGAAAACAATAATATTCTGTATATATAAATGAAAGATTTATTGCGAAACAATATTAAATCACGTTTTGCAAAGAAAGAAAACAGAAAACCCAAACTAATAAACATTCAACAATTACAAACATTGATAGATTTGGAAACTCACTTGAGCACACATTTATAAACAGATTTTAATCATTCATCTTCAAAGCTCAATTTACACTGATCTGTCAGAACTGCTCTTATTACATACATAGACCTTTTAACGTTGGTTTTTATAACATTTTAATATTTAGCATTTGCTCTACAATAATCATTTATGTTATCATTGTTACTAGCAAACTGTGAGGTAAAAGCAGAGAAAAAAACTGAATCGTAAGCGTTCTCCCTGAGGAAAACATTGAAACAAATCAGAATCAAAAACGAATTAAGAGATGCAGAATCGCGTGAAACTTTGTTACGCTTCAATCTCAGGCTCAGATTGAAGTTGGGGGAAAACTTCCACGTGATAAAGAATCCTGAAATATGTTGTTGGATCAATGTAGTTTCAGAACGTTATTACAAGGACTTTCCATACACTGAATAATTCTTTCACAATACATTTTTAAGACTTACAGTAAATACAAAACTTATAGACTTTTACAATTATTAAAATACTTTTATAAATATCTTCATTGATTCAATACGTTTGTAAATTGATTTAAATTTCACCGCATGATATTTTGATAATAAATCTTGTAATTGCATAGCCACTTTAGAAGTGTGTACTAACATCTTTAGCTTAGGATTCAATTGACACCTATACAGGGTGTCCCATAACACTTTCAAGCTATATAACCTTTAAGTAGATTTTACCAGCGATCCCCAGACCACCAAAAAGCATTCCTCCGATGTCACCAAAGAGGAACGTTGCTTCCGTCTGATAGGAGACTTTCACCTTCATCTTTGCTGGTAATGTGCAGTCATGTAAATGCTGTAAAAAGGAGAAATTATTATTATTAGTTTGCTGCCAAACGTCAAGACACGTGCGTGATTCTTCAGCCTTGATAACAACTTGCCATTCACATTTGCCTTCACATAACTGAACGCGGTATTCAATAACTCAAAGTAGTTTTTTTTATTTAATCCGTTTGTGTTTACTGATAATGAAATGTGATGAATATAAAAATAAGCGGTTGTTAGTTAAGTGGAAGAGAAACCTTTACAGTCCTAACTTTGCCACAAAAATAAAGAATTATTTAATTTCATTTCAATAATTAAATTTTAAGGTAATAAAATACTCCCATGTTTTGTGCAGAAATACAGTTTAGTACCGTCTTCAATTATTGAGGTGTTTTGCTACAAACGAATTTTTCAAGCTATTTTCAAGATCTAAATAATATTAATAGGGTCATTGCACTCGAGGAGTTTTGTACTAAACTATGTGTTTTCAATATTAAATATTTTCAGAACTAAATCACTGTCTTCAAATTAAGCAGTTAAAGAGTTCCTCAAATAAATTATTTAATTGTAAACTTTATTGCGTGTGAAATTATTACACGTTATACTCGTACATGGAAATATGATTTTCCTGACGTCACATCTAACCATTTACCCAGTAAATTTCTCGCACAACCCTGTGTTCAAAGCTTTCCAGGAAAATACAATGCTTTACCAGGCAAAACCGAACTACCATGTAAATTGACTCACGAAGTTTTTCACTACAAAGTGAATGCATTCCCTTCCTAATTAGTTTGGTTTAAACCAATCTATTGGTGGTCAATAGCATCGCATGCGTTGGCTTTGTAAAAGTTTTTGCCTTCTATTACTTAGAACTATACAATATAAAATCAAACTACAATAATTATGTGTGTGAAGCATTTCTATTCAAACCTTACTGAACGATTTATCAAACATTTATTATTTTTGTCGTTATATCGATAAATTTACGATTTACCTGTTGTTTAATATTTACCATTTATCAATCAATTTACGTCATTAAATTCCACGCAAGTTCATCCCACAAGATAACTCAGAAACTAACAACAGCTCCTTATAAGCTCCCTTACTTCCAGTTTAAGACAAATATATCAATTACAAACAATTACAAATTAATGACCAAAGAAGATGAATTGGTCTTTTGATCGAGAAAACACAACTATTGTAAATAAACACAGGATATCAGACGATGCTGATACGAAACGTTATACGCGTAATTGTTGTACCTACATTGTAATCGCCTACTGCTTCCTTTATAGAGAACAATAGCAGGCAATTTCAAATAAATGCTTCTGATTTTAAATGGAAAAATACATAAATCAGCAACTCTGCGTACATTGCATAGGATCGAGTCACCAAAAATCGATCGATACTGGTTACTATTTTCAGTTTTGGTTTGCGTATAAGTGACTGTATTTTAAGTTCAGTATTGTTGTTGCAAATAAAACTCTAGTTTTTGTATTTAAATATTTCTATGTTTTGAAATGAAGTTCATATTAGAGTCATCTAAAAGTGTGAAACATACCTCATAAACGCCTTTTAAAACGTAACAAGCTATAATTTGTCCAATCCGTCAAACAAACCAATGGTTTAAAAAGAAATTCCAACACATAGGGTGAAAACAATTTTTGGAACAATAATATTTAATCATATTCGCTCAAAATAGGATCAAACCTCGGGGTCATTGCAGTTTACAACAATTATTTACATAAACAATGTACAGGGTGAATTTCAATGTTTTAGGTTGTTAGAGTGAAACATTCATAAAACATAATAAACCAAACTCGAGAGGTGTTGGATCTATGATGCCATCCATATTGAACTTCTAAGTCAACTTCTAGTTATTTAATATGTAAAGCCCTGTGTCCAGTTTCTACACTGTCATTCTGCAATATTGTTTGTAAATCAGTATGAACAGATTCAGCTTGCCACTGCTGGTTAAACTATTTTCAATCCACTTTTAAAGTACAAAATTATCATTTCTGTGTGCATTGTTCTCAGACGTTTCTCTAACATGTATGTGGACAAAGAAGGATAAGGTTGTCCTATATTTTCCATTTCTTATCTACTTCCTGCAAACACTGAGCTTAGTTCTACTTATACCCTACCTTAGTGGTGGATTTGTCCGGAAGTTACTCTTTCCTTGGAAGAAACATAGTAGGTCAGCTCCCGGTAATATTTCTTCAGAAAAACATGATCTTATTGAGAGATTTTATGGTCTTCACACACCACACAATAACCAGAGTCAGGCTTAAACAATTGGCATATCTAAAGGCCCTTTTGCCTGGTTGCCCTTTCAAAGTAGCATCATAGCACATTTCAACCTTATATCAATAAATTCATGAACCATCGTACAGCTTTAAACTTCAAAATTCCAGTACTATTTTCAGCCCTTAATTTGAACTAGAGAGAATTGGCAGTAAATGCTAGGGCGCGCCAAAGGCAAAAACGAAAGTGGAACGAACAAAGGCATGACAAAACAAGAGACAAATCTAGAGATCGCATTTCAAAACGGGAACGTGTCACGTTGAGTGTAATTAAAAGACTTAAAGCAGAGGCAGTACGAGCATCACAAAATAACTGTGTGAGAGGTCTGACCAATGATTGTAGTCTACGGGCCTAAAACAACTTATACGTTTGCGAGCGGATACAAAACTACGAAACATCACATCAACTTGGAATAAGCGTATTCTAGTGTTTTACAGGGGTTTGCAATTCAACTCAATCTCTTCTAATATGATGAATTTTATTACGTATATTTACAATATGTCAAACGGATAATCTAGTGCGAAAGGTTGCCACACGTTTGTATTTCATAGAATAAAATAAATGGCCAACAATTATTATTAAGCGAGTAGAATGGGTGCTATCGAAAATACTAATATTAAGACACAATTAATAAGATTTGTTTGAGCATTGGATACATCATAATTTTGGAAAATAAATTTGAAATTTATTGGTTTTGGACACTGGAACTCCGTAACAAAACAATGAATCTTGTTGTACCTAAGCAGCCGGTGTCCTTAAAAATAATCACCCTTCACGTAATTAGAAGTCATTAGGTTGTTGGGTTAACCTGTTAGGAATTATTGCATTGGCTTTAGTCTAATGTTTCAATCGTATACCGTAATAATTATGAAATCACTAGATCCTCTTTTGTTTGAAGTTTGTTTTTGACGATAGGAGGATTTCAGAAGTTGAACTATTATTGCAGACATTTTCCCTTCACTATATATCCTTCCGACTTCTCTTGTCCCGTGTAGAAAACACCTCTATATCAAGAATCTCTGCAAGAGCTTTAAAATGGTAAATAATGACGGGTTGTCTTTTACGTGAGCATAAACACATCATGTAAATCATTTTCTTGAATTATGTTTTTTTCACAATCACCATGACAAAACCTTAAGCTAAAACAACAATACCAAACATTTATAAAATATTATACCCTGCAATTACAATTTAAATACAGTAGACACTTTTTTTAAACTGCCGTTGAAAGTGTTTGTAATGTTGTCTCTTGTACTTTTTTTGGTACAGGAAAGTCAAAGAAAAAGCCCCTAATTTTCATAATATTTGAAACTTAGGTAGTTTTGTCTTGTTAACTTGGGCATGCATAAACGTTGTTTTATCAACGCAATAATTTGCACTCTTGGTTAGTCAGATGTTCAGTATTTTGTCGTAAAAATAATGAACGCACATCACGATTTTAAGCAGTAAAAATAAAGTGAATAAAAGACAAAACGTTTCAAATGCTTGCAAACACTTTACAAAAGAAACGTTTATACTGTTCTTGGATTGTTGATGTACCACTCATTTTATAGAGTTTTAAACAAATATGTACTCGTATTACTCAAAACATCTCATGGCATGTTGTAAAAATTGTAACATTAACATTTTCATCAATTACATGAAATAAAAATTACTTGACTGAAAAGGTGAAATGTTTTTTTGTCTAAATTATACAGGGTGATTCTAAAATAGGGCGCCAAATTTCAGGGGTGGGTTTCTTATGCAAGAACAATGAAAACGTTCCAATAAACATGGGTCCTAAAATTCTTCGTTACCCAAGTAGCCGCCATTTCGTATTTTTTACTTAAAAAGTTATATCTTCAGAATGGTTTGACCGATTGCATTCAAACTTATAGTATAATGTTTATGTGTCATAAGGTCAATTTAAGAAAAGGAATCATAAAACTCTACATTAAAAGTTAGGCAGCTGTTGAAAGGCTTTCAAATTGAAATACCATGAAAATGGTGCATTATACGAAAGAAATAACACGAATAAAAAAGTTGTATTTTTAATTTTACATAAAGATACAAACTCATTTTTCCGAATTTTACATGGATATTTACACATGTTTCGTCCTTTTACAACTGGTACATTACCAGATCTTTGATGATCACATCTTAGGTGTACAAGTTGCACTTGTCAAAAGGTATATCCCTAATGTAAAGGTATTTAATTATCATTGTTGTATAAAACTAATAAATTATCATCTGAATAAATAATAAAACAATCACTAACTTCACGGGAAATTTCAACAAGAATAGTCACAAAATATGCTGTATGTGCCCACCATTTGAATTGATACACGACTACATGTGTCTTTGCATTGATCCTCGAACGCGTTCAAAAATTCCAGGCTGGTTTCTAAAGGTGTTGAAGAGTCAATACCAGGAATCGTTTGAGCATACACTAGAGACTTCAGGTGTCCCCATACATAAAAGTCAATCGGGTTCAAGTTGGGCGATCTAGCGGACCACGGTACAGGCCCCTCTCTGCCTCACAATCTACAGTATTTCCATATGTATCGTCCAGATAGTGTCCGACATCCAATGTGAGGTTTTTGGGAAATAACTTGTTTCCTTAAATTGACCTCTAGACACATAAACACTATAC